>JAFMOD010000509.1:277356-299497 GCA_019802435.1 Corydoras maculifer
CAGTGCTGAGAAATGGAGGTTAAATTCAGAACAAGGCTGTGTCCATGGTAATCACTATTGGCCGGCAGCTGCTTTCTCAATGTCTGTGTTCAGGTCGTGTCTAACCCTGTGAGCAAAATCATAAAGACCAGAAACTCCTAAACATTTGTGTAGTTTTATAAATGAGAATGCAAGAGTGCCACAGCACTCTAAGAGGTTAGACTGTGTCACCTGAGGTCGTGTTACTTACTATATCACAACCTCTGCTCTATGTTAATGAGGGATTTGAAAAACAGGCTTCGTTATTCTTCCCAAAGGATAGGGCTGGCTATAAAGACTGCCAGACTGCTTTCACGCCCACAGCACGAAAATACCGCTGTCAACAATGTGTCCAGGGATGATACGGACACTATATACAGCTACTGGAAAATTTCTCAAATTTATTCACGTGCGGCTCTGAATAAGTGACTCATGCGAAGCGTTTTACAGAACACTGTTGCCAAGCTCAGGATTCTAAGCGAGGTGGAGCCGGGGGTGGCAGTTCTCATGTGGACATTTTTATACCACCCTCACAGCTGTGTTTTGTTCACACTGATTGTTGGTCCACAGTGTATTTCTTTCTGGGTAGCAATGCAGCCGTGCTGCACCCAAGCTGGTTTTCTTTTACACCAAGTGATGCAGCTGACAAAGTGAGATTGTAATCAGTCATCAAAGAGGCACTTCCTTCAGCTCATCGCTGAATGGGCAATTGAAAGCACTGCGGTTGTAAAGGTCACCTTTCCATTGTGCTTTCCTCACAATCACGAGGAAAAGATTAACACGAAAAGAATAGAGAGCATTCTCACACCGAACATTATGAACAATTTTCTTCTCATCATTTTCATGTCAGAGGACTGATTTGGAAACAAAAGAGTTCTGCACTTTCGGAAGATGCTGCCTGAGCTCTCATTTATAGCAAAAGTGTGGAGACCCCGCTTGTAAAATGTACACATCATCGATTAGGAATTTAAATACTACCTTAATTGTGCAAATCTTTAGGCACAGTTTATTTAATCCTGACTTTAATGAAAAGAGAAAAACTAGAACCTGGTTTGGTTTATTTAGCAGGTTCATGTCCATACAGCATCAGTAGGCGTTTCCCAACAGCAGGTGTTACATACAATAAGGCGATGAACATGAAGACTTCACCTTGAGCAAGGTCCTTAACCCCTTATTGCTCCCAGGGTGCTGTATCATAGCTGACTCAGCATTATTTCCCCAGTCATTATGTTGGAATACTCGTAAATGCTAATTTCAAAGTTTTGATTTGACAATTATGAAACAAATTACCTGCTGGGTTTTAAAATATTTTAGTTATTTAAAGTTATTTATGGTTTATATAATGTTTTATAGTCTCAATTACTGAATTATATCATGTACATAACTGTGTATTTTATTTTATTGATTTATTTTATTTAGGATGACCATAATATTATTATTCTAATACAGTAGATAATAACATCTCTCTACATTTACCTGGTGGTTTTTCTGTCTTGTTACCCTACAGTTTGCAGTTATTGTTTGAAACCTAAAGTATTTAATATTTTTACAGAAGTGTGCATGAGCTTTCATTCTGTTCTCAGTTATTAACTATGATTCTCAGACTTAAACATGTTGTTTAAATGCACCAGTTAAAGTTTTGTTCTAAAGTGTCATTGGCCTTGTGATTGCTAAGAGCAGTTATTATGCACATGTTGCAGTTGTGAAACAGAAGATGATTCTTTATCATGAAGCACATGGGTTTAGAATAATTATTCCACTGTCACCTGGGTTTCAGCCGTTTAAACAAGCAGCTATCATCTCAGATACATCTCCACTTCTGTTTGGTGTGTTTTGCCGTTGGGCAGTATGAATGAGGCAGGGGACGTTGGGAGCACTAATAAGCAGCACCTTGCAGTATCAAGCTTTAGGGGCTTATCCTGATTTTAGCGTTTTTTCTCTTTTCTCCCGATGGAACAGCCTCAGGTTCTACTTTAAGCACCATTGAAGCTCAGCTTGCCGCAAGCTCACACTGGGCTGTATCTCAACCCTTTAAAATTGTACTTAGTAGCACGGACACAAAGTAGCATGGTCCCAGTATATGACTGCTTAATGTCTAACCACATACTTTTATTTCTCATTTAATAAAAAGGGAAGTTGGCGTTTGGTGTTTCTCTTTTGAAGTGTGTCATGTGCCTGACATCTAAAGTGGCACACTACTTCTGTGATGGCGGTGCCTCAAGGGATCAGATCAAAAAGCTCTTTTAACAGTGCTGGTACTGAAATGCACTATTGGTCTTTGACTTGGACAGGCAGGTTTCCACTCTGACACCCAAACCATTTTAGAAATTAAAGGACTCTGCTGAAAAGATGTGCTTGGTTTCTGAATGAGGGATGTTATTAATTCTTCCAAGACTCTGCATTAAGTAACAATCTGCCGAATTTTAATAAATCCAGATGTGTAAATTAAATGCATCATTTCTCACTTTGTCAGCGCAATAAAAGCCTATAATTACATTCTTTCAGTAATCACTTTCACAAAATTATATTTAAAATCATTTTCAACAAATTGACTGCTCTAAATGCTCTTAATCGACTCCCCATCTAAATTGCCCCCATGCAGTGTGTGTGCGCAGTAATGGACTGGTAGCCTGTCATGGGGTTATGTTATCTGCCCAGCTCCCGAAACCTTTCCCCTTGGATAGTGATGGGGAACCCCTCCCCCATGCTCTTCTGCCATTATGCAGTTTTTTTCATGATTATTTGGTAATTAATACAAAGCCACTCTGCCCTATCAGCAAAGTTCAGTACGTCGGTCTCAGTACCTGCTGTTCTGCATTAAATTAAATATTAAAAAGCAGTAAGAAAAATGTTAGTGAAACTATAGTTTAGGAATTGAAACACTGTCTGGTTTCTATGTTGAAACGTTTGAAAATGCAGTTTTTCTAAGAGGTGGCTTTGTCAGAGAGCGATCTGGTACTGCGTCAAGTCTTATCTTTACCTCTATCTGTGTGTCAGTGGGTCAGAATGTTTAAAGGTTAGGTTACATATAGCTGCATTTCAACTAAAAAAATGTCCAAATACAGCTGAATCTCGTGTTTCGATCTAACCTGTTAATTAACATCAGTGACAAAGAGTTTTTATTTAGGAATTTTACGGAACCTAATGATGAACTTAGACATAGATGATACACATTTAGACTCAAACAGTCATTCAGCACATTTTGCATCTTTTGCAGTGGTTAGCTTCAACCACTGATCTTTGTCTTTCATGCATTTGCACTGCACCAAATTTAACACAACTTCATGGTACTGGATTTAAAAAGAGTTCTGTATAAACCTCCAGCAGTGACATGTTAGAGTGTTAACTTATTTACATATTAATTTAGTTGCATAATGTGCAATGGTGAGAGAGAAAGAGAGATGCACACTATATGATATTCAGTACTTGTGAGAATCAGATGAAATGCATAAAATGCTGTTGGATTTTACAAATTAACTTTGGCATTAATAAGGAGGTATTAAAGTCGTTATTTTAAAGTTGTGCTGTCATCAGTATCAATAGTGGTGACAGGTCGCAGTAATTAATTACAGCCTGTTGTGAGGGGCATTTGCGGAGAGATTTTTGAACACTAGCTTTGCTGGCTAGACATTTCAGAAGCAAAATCAAAAAATGTGGCTCTCCCTGATTATAAAAGATTAGCCATAATTTTTATATGGTTCTATGGGGGAGATGTAAAACTGTACCGAGCTGCTGCTGTCATCATTTCAGCTTCACTACAACTTGCAACTTTGCAACCGTCAAACCCCTCTTGCTTTGCTGCCCTATTAATTGTGGGAACTTTGACTTAAGCAGGGTTTTTTTTATGAACGTCATTTGCACACTGGTCCTTTACTCAGTTTTTGTAAGCGAGCTACTGAGCTGAGAAGTATTTCCTTTTTTGGTATGTATGAGTCAAGGGTTCTAATGCATCTGCAAGAAGTATGTTCTATAACACTGATACATGTATGTGCACTCTATCATCTGTTTAAGCATTACCAATGGAAGATGTTTGAGATGGATGGAATGATATAAATGATTGTGACACCTCTTCTTTGTATTTGCATTTATAAAAATGTAAGTAGGTCGTAAAAAATTAAAAATATGGAGGTATTTCAGGCTGATAAACTCATCAGGCTCAATATGGTTTAAGTCGCAGACAGATTTATTTTAATACACAAACTGCACACTACATAGTCCTGACTTCAATTAGGTGTCGAGATTTGCTGAAGTGATTTTACAGAGTGGTTCGAGTCTCTTATCAATATAAGATCATGATCATTTCACTCTGTATAGAACAGGAGGTTGCATGCAGTTGCTAAAATAATGCCTTCGAGAAAGTCCAAAGGAATTAGTGTGAGACTGTAACCACAGCCTAAGAGAACAGAGTGTAAAATTAGTTTTTTAAAAATGTTTTATACTCATCTATAAATAATTACATACTGTTACTGCACACATTCTTCCACTATATTGTATTGTATTGTATATAACGATATACAGCTTATTTATAAAACAATAGTTTGTAATCCTTTATGATTTTGCTCAGAGTCATTATGAGTAATTTCTGCAAAACAGATGTCTCCCCAGTGGGATGCCGTTCTATGAATATAAAACTGCCATTTATTTGGACAGCCAATAACAGAGAAAGTTCTATATCCAGAAATTAAAGAGGATTTTATCAGAACACATGCTCTAAGCAGAAGGTAGGTTTTAGCCAAGATATTAATCAAATTGTTGCTCCGTCCCTGACAGATATGGGACACATGATGTTCTTTTTTTAGATTACATATTATAGTGTATTTTTGCAAATGAACATAGTTGACTTTGTTTATGAAAGCTAATCTGTGAGCACCTCAGCTCTCACAGTTAAATCTCCACTCGTGAACGCCAGTCTCATTGTACTTTGTCATGCTGGTTATGTTTTGTGCCTTTTAAGTTTTATTTTTTGTGTTAATATGTTCATGAACGGTTTTAGAGGTCCATCTGAAGGGAAGACGTGATGGTTCGATTTCTAGTTATTTAATTACAAGTCAAAGAATCCTTTAAAAATAATCCAAATACATGTGTCCTTATGAACCTGCTACTTTGTCCACCACATACAGAAACACAAACTTGATTTCAGTGACTCGTTTCCTCTTTAAGAGACTAACGTGTGAAAGGACCTTAAGCTTTGGGTTTTTAACTTATCTGACCTGCCAGCTGGAACCTGCAGCCATGAGAGCGACTCAGGACCCAATACAATATCTGATCTTATATGCTCTCTGATGAATTCGAGCCAGATCAAGCTTCTGAACTATGTGTTTTATGATTTGGCCTCCTCTGTGGAGGAGAAAAAGTGTCGCATTTTTTACAACTCAGTCCGTGGTAGACTTGGTAGATGAAATCCTGACCTTATCCATTATTAGCTTGGCAAACTTCAATTAGCACAAAAGGACATTGTTTGCTCGGGGCCATCTCCTCATTCATATGCCTTCAGCCTCTCTGCCTGCAGCTCCGTCCAGCCCAGTTCCCCGTTCCTGTCCACATTCAGCCCTCTGAGAAGAATCGGCTGGTTTTCATTTTCATTCAGCTTGCATGTAAAGAGCTTTGCTTAGCGATCCTAGTCTGTATTTCACACCGCAGCCTCAGAGGCTGGAGAGAAATGAATAAAGACATGCATATATTGCTGAAATGTATTTCAAGCACTAGGAATTCATTTGTTCCTTTTCCTGTCTGTTCGTGTTGCAATGCTAAGCTATAAATTTGGTTGTGAGTGATTGTTTAGCAATGGCTTTGTCAGCAGACAGTGAAACTCTGTAACTCGTAAACAGGGTAGGATGGACATTAGACCCGTATGAAACAGACACACAGACAAGCTCACTTAGTTATTTATTTGGGTAAGTTAGTATCTCCACTTCATCTGGGTGTCATGTTTGTGGACTGTGAATAAAAACTCCTCCAACGAGGGGAAAACATGCAAACAACCCCAAAAACACGCTGGCTGTATTAAAGGCGGGATTATTTTTCTGTAAAATGATATTCCTCCTCTGCCACCATGAAATCTTAGTTTTTAAAAAAACAATTTCGTAAAAGATTAATCTATTCAAATATCAGTTGTTATCCCCTCTAGCACGTCTCCCTCACGCTTCAAAAAAGACCCGCTTGCCAATTCAAATACCACTACACAAGAGAATTGAGTTTAACCTTTAAAACTGATTTAAGCTCTATAATTAGACTTCAGGGATCACTGTTAAATCTTAATCATTTACATTAAGGGTTAAAGGTTTATTTTATTATGGTTTGTGTTTTAAAGCTTATTTCTGAAAGCTGGTCTTACTTTATTTATCCTGAATGTGATTAGAATCGTGATTCAAATTTTAATTGCTGTTCTCATTTGTTTTCTGGAAAGATTATTCTATGTTAAATTCTATTTCCATCTGTCGGGCGCAGCGCAGATACACCTAGGACACAGCGCCAATCTATTGCTGGGTACTCACTCACTTACTCACACACACTATATAGAGGCAATTTAGAGCAGCCAAATTACCTTGAATTCATGTTTTTGTACTGTGAGAGGCAATCCAGAGAACATAGAGAAAACATGCACGGAGAACATGGAAACTCCATCCACTTTTGATTCAAACCTGGATCCCCAGCGCTAAGAGGTGGACACCAAGCGGCTGTGCTGCACTGTTTAGAAAACCTTATATTTTTTTAAAGCATTACCGTCCCGGCTCTGCATATACAGCTCTGTTATGTTTACACGTTTCTGTTCATTGACTTCTGTTCATTGACTCACTGCAGAGTCCGTTGTTGCTGTGGTTTTGTCACTTTAGTTTACTGCTTGGGATTTTAGTTTTCTGCCAGATTCCAAAAATGTATCAGCTTGAACTTACATTGTGTCAGACAGCCATTACTTAATTAGGCAAATGCACCTGTGCATCCACACTAAATCAGTCTTTGTCTTCATCTCTGCTCTGGTTGTGGTTTCTCGGTCTTGACAACGTGACATGCTGGGATGGTGAGAAGCATCTTTTTCCCACATCGTCTTGTTTTCAGCCAGCGTTCTGATTCAAGGAAGTTGTCTAGTCAAAGAGCAGATGTGGTTACCTTTACATCCTGTAATTAGGGCTGTGGTTTTCTTAGCTGCTGTGCTGACGACAAAGGAGAGATGTGTGAGAATTACAGCGAGCAGGATGATGATCTTGATGATGATCAATGGAGAAATTGTGTATAATGTTAATGCTTCACAGATAAATTATTATTAATAATAATGGTTGTTAGGTTCCGGCTCTTGAGCCGAAAATTTTAGGTTCAAATCTCAAGCAGTCAGCCACTCAGTCAGGAAACAGTGACTGCACGAAACCCCTGTTCTGATGCTGGAGACCTCCGAATGCTGGAGTACAAACGTTTGGGAAGAAAAAACAACAACGTGAGTGTTGATTGTTAATGCTTTGATTTATTGTAAGTCAGAGCTCGTTTATATAGATAAAAAAACAAGGGTGGTCCTTGGTAGTTGTTCGTCAGGTGTGGATCTAAAAATTCCACAGTTTAAATTCCACATTAAAGCTTAGCTTTATTTAATGATTAAAACCACTTCATTTTGTAATATATTAATCTGCTTATGTATGTATGTATAAGATAATAAGAGAAGATAAGAATATATCAGATACACAGCATCAGAGAGAAATTGATCTTAATGTATCTGTTACAGATTTGACAACAGTCTGAAAAAGTCCACAAAACAGATTAAGATTTGTCTGTTAAGGCTAAATAAACCAGACAATGGGCCTGAGAACTGACATTCCCAACGAATGTCCTCCTCAGTAGCATGCTGCTAAATTAGTTATATTCCAAATATTATATTTCTCAGTGGTAGTACCTTCAGGGGAGGTTAATGTTTTATTAAGCAGAAGTGCACAGGGCTGTTGGGCTTGTGAGAGACTCTTGAAGTTTAAACTCAGAGTTACTGGAGGCAAAGGGTCTCGTCTGCCTCCCCCACGTTCTGTCAGTGCTTCATTCCTGCTGCCACATTCTTATTTAAGTATAATATAGCCCCGAGTGATGTGCTGGTTTTAGCCATTAAGATGGTCTCATCAGTTTTCTTCCATCTAATTTTACCCTGAGATAAAAGTCTAATTGAGGTCTCTGGCTCATCTGACACAATGACCTGCTGGCCCGCGGTACCACGCTGTTATTGTCTAGCATTGCCCATGCCGTCTTTCATCTCCACGGTGCATCAATAATAGGAATTTCCTAAGTTATAAACCTTTTTGCTTTTGTTTGAGTAAAAAGCCTTTTTATTTTACAATAGGTTAATCTAATATGTCTCAAAAATCTTTTATTTGTATTATATTATTACTAATTATATAGGTGAGACTTTTTCGATTCTTTATGCACAATTTTTACTTTTTTTTTGTCTATCCTAATCTGTTAAACTTATTTAATATGTGAACTTTGAAAGTATTTTAGACTTTTGTGTAATTCGAAAATAAGAACAACAGTCTTTGTAGATGTTTTAATTAGGATGGTATGTGCCGTCATGTACATTCCGTGTGCGTTCTGCAGATTTGGCCTATTTGCCGATGTTACAAGTCTTTATGCCTAAATCAATCTCGTCCCTTTAGTGCACCCTGCTTGCACTCTCCTTCACCTCTCCACCACATCCTCAATTACTCTGAAATCCACTTTTTATACTTAAATATTTTGCAACTTTACATTTCTTCCATCCTCCCTCTTATTCATGCACATGTGCACCGTTTAGTTCCTGGTAACCTTCATTCCTCTTCTCCATCTCCCCCGGCTCTCATCAACCTTAATTAGTGTACATAATATTTGGAAAGTCAAATTTATAAACAGTAGAGTTTTTTTTTTTTTTTTTTTTTTTACTGTCCCCATCTTTAAAAAATGTTGCTTAATTCTACTGGTGGCTTGTAAAAATTATTTAATAGTCATATATTCCCAGAATTTTGTTTTATGACTGAGACAGCCAAGAACAAGAACATCAACCCAATCAATGCAGAACAAACTTCCACCCAGATTTTAACATTTCTGTTCCCATGTTTTCATTTATATTTATATATATATCATTTGCATGTTTGAATATATAGTGGACATATTGTGGTCTGCTCTGATCCCATCAGTGAACATTGCCAGGAAATCATCCCCCATGTCTTTTTCCTCCTCCCTTTTCCATCTGTCCACATATTTAATCTACAGCAACTAACACTTTTGCCATTTTGCCCTGTTCATAGGAAAACAGAATAGGCATGTAGATCGCAGCATGATGGACACCTGTGTGTGACTTCATCCCCATGAACAGGGAATGTACTACAAATAAAACCATTTTTCTCAGCACTTCATCATGAATCTTATGTTTAATTTAATACTGTACATAGTAGTTCTGTTTTAGTAGTAGTTATATTTTATATTTCTTTTTTTTTTCAATTATGTACATTTTCATATCTTAAATTTTATACTTCACTTTTATAATTCTTATTGCTTAAAAAGGTTGTTTTTCTTTTTGTCTGTTCCTTTAGATCATATTTATACATTCACATTTTCGAAGCTGCTCATTCTCATCAGGGTCCCAGGAGCCTAATGTATGAGGTTACCAGTTCAGGTTGCATCATTTGCATTTGCATTGAGGGGCAATGAAGTGCTCAAGTTCACCTAATTTGCATGTCTTTGGACTCAAGCTCAGAAAAAGTAACTCCCCTAAGAATGCACCCTGCTGGCCCCGTATGGGAATTAAACCCAGGACCATGTTGAAATAAGGTGACAGCTTTACCTTTCCTATATCCGTCCTAGAAATTAGTTGAACTACTCCGGAGTCAGAGAAATGTTTTTAAGAAAAAAATGGATTTAATGAGAGAAAATACATTTAATGTTTTTATTACATTTAAAAGAATACAGTACTCTTATTGTTAAGCTTTTTCCAACATCCCGCTCAACCTATGTCTTCTAATAAGTACCTTATAATTAATCATCATATCACCAAATTAACCTCACATGGAACACATTTGTTCTCTGTAGAATTATTACTTTCATTTAGCCGTTGTGTTGCTTGCCAGAGCAGTGCGAACCTCTGTGCTAAAAAAATATCGAACATAAAGTGAAAGAGTTTAAACAATAAATGACGTGGCAGTAAATATCTTAATGTTTTATCATTTTATAGTTTGCTTTACTATTGTTATTTCCTGTTTTCTTTAATGTGGTAAGTGTTAGATTGTAGGTTGTCAGCAAACTTTACCATTGAATGTGCAATTTTGTACTCGATTGCTACCTTTACCTGCAGTGTTTTTCAAAGACTGACATTATTACTTCGATCCTTTTCAATGACATGCAGTCCTGGTGCATTCAGAGCATGTTGACCTGTAGACTTTATAACATAGGGGGTTTCCGTTATTGAGATTATTTGTTGTAGATAATCTGACAAAAGTTTAGAACACATCAGTTACTAGCCACTTGTGATGACACTGGTTTAAACGTTAATGGCGTAATCTGACGCACTGCGCTGTTGAAAAACCAAAGCAAACCACAACTGATTCTTAAGGAGAACCTCTGCAACGTTCTTAAGAGTAAGGTTCTATGTTGTTATGTTATAGCAATTTAAGTAAAGTTGATTTGTGAAGGGAGTGCACACCCACAAACACACAGACTTTCAACTTTTTACATTTAGATGATTAACATATTGAGCAGTCATGTGACTGTCACCTCCTTATGCATACATTTTGGTGAACTTACCAAATCCTTTGCCATCCCATGTCATTCTATTATTTTTTATCTTTTTTTCAGAATTCAGAAGCAGGTTCTTTTTTGGGTTCAGTAAAGCTCTTGTGTATATTTGTAGCGAGTTAGATCTGGGAAAGCTGCAGTTTGTTGCCAGTAGTGACAGATGTTTCTTTCTTTGGACTCCTGAAGTAAGCAGGAGGCTTTTACAGTTTCTTGCACTTGATTGGATAACTGAAAAAATGCGCGTGGAGAGAATAGTAAGGGGTGAGGGTTAACACACCGGGTTTTGTCATTCTTTCTATCTCTTTCTGTTTCCGTTTTGCAGTTGTCACAGTGAGCTGCATGCAGACCTCTCACGGCGCTCGTTCACTTTTGTTTGCCACATTGCTTTTCATTCCATTTTCATTCCACTAGCATGAATTAAATCAGCGGCAACTCGCAGATTTCATTTTCTGTTAAGACGAGATGATTGGAAGTGATTTTGAACGTTTGATGCATCGGGTTGCACTGCATTTTGTGCTCAGTTAAACAAAGCCTTAATGTCCAGGTGATTTAAACAGATATTTAACTCCATCAGTACATTCAGATCCAGTTAAACGTTTGGACACACCCGCTTCTTGCTTCATTGTTTATTTCCTCCATTTATCATATAGATGGACTTTGTCGTTGTACAATTACAGACTGTAGTCCATCTGTGTTCTTTGTTTTTGTTAGTCTCCTGTTGGTTCTCTGTTCTCTATTGGTCAGGCGCATCACACAGAGAAAGGGGACATGCACAGTATGTACTGTAGAACACAAACAGATGGACTACAGTCTGGAATTGTAGAACTACAAAGTCCATCTTTACAGGAAGTAAAACTGAGAACATAGAGAATGCCTGGAGCAAAAAGGAGGCGTGTCCAAGCTTTTGATTATATATAGTTTTTATACATAGTTTTTAAATGTAAAAATGAAATGAACAGATTTTTCTATCTCCTTTTCTCAGACACGTGATCTTGGCTGCTTTGTTTACTATGATTTACTTCTTCTTGAATAGTTTAATAAAAGTTTATTGTTTTTGGTCTGAATTAGGAAACATGAACTTGAGATGTGCTGTGTTTTAGCTGCTTCATGAATAAACAGTTAAATATTGCCAGAGTGCACTGACTGTGCTTATAAATGTGCAAGATATTACATATCATAACTGTTGATAAGGTATTAGCAATATACAGTGGAACTGTGTGTGTGTGTGTGTGTGTGTGTGTGTGTGTGTGTGTGTGTGTATTGGACCATTATGTAGAACAGGGTGGCTGTAGTGGAGAAGCAACCAGTATTCACTGTTGAGGTGTGTGTGTGTGTGTGTGTGTGTGCGCGTGTGTGTGTGTGTGTGTTAAAGGCTGGAAGTAAATGAAGGTCTTTGTACTAAGCCTTGAGCTTGGACTTTATTCAGTGAGTTTGAAATCGGCCAGCGAGGACAAACCACACATTCATCTGCAGCCTATGAAGTCCACTGCGTGTGTGTGTGTGTGTGTGTGCGTGTGTGCCCGTGTGCCCGTGTGTGTGTGCGCGTGTGTTAGCGTTTATCTCAGAAGGACATTGTGTCCAATATCCCTCATTCACCAGAGCCATCTAATCCGTGTGTGTTGGGGGAGCTAGTTCTTGCTTTTATTGGCTATGATGGAACTGTTTTTCTTTCACTGGCTGGTTGCCTGGGTAACAGGTTGCCATCAGTGTCCATGGAGAGCTGTGAGGTCAGCATGTCTCTGTCATAGGAAAGAGCCGCAGAAGGGAGGAAAGCGGAGAAACGCTGTGATGAACGACGGTAAAAAATAGAGATCCACAGCAGCTAAGATGCAGAGAAGCACAGGGAAGCACTTTAGTGTTCAACCGTTCATTCATACTCAGTACAACATCCTGCAGAAGTAAGAGTATTAATATTGACAAAAGTATGCAGACAGTAAAGCATCACCTTCCACCCTGTCTAACGGATGTCCTTTATACTCACCGCAGACATAATACAGGAATATACAGATGAAAACACCAACCACCTCACCTGAATACTGACCCTTTATATAAAGTATTATAAATACTTATACACAGTGTATATTTATAAGTCCCTTGCTTTTAAAATCAGCATAAATCAGTCGGGAAGCTGAAATACTTTACAGTACTCAGTGATCTGGAAGCATTTTTAAAGTTCTGTAAGCCTTAATTGAATTCAATGTTGGGATTTTCACCATTCAGAGATCTGTGAATGGCTGTTCATTCATGCCGTTATCCACAAACTGTTACCCACAAAATGTTCTCTCCTGTTTATTTGTAATTTAATTTTAGTATGATTTAACATTATCATGCTCCCTAATTTCCTCTCCTCTTATTGAAGGACTTAATTGAAATAATCTCTTTGTTCCAAAGCTCAAAGTGTGAGACACACACACACACACACACACACACACACACACACACACACACACACACACACCTGTAATATGCGCAGGCAGCATTTTACATTTATGCTTGAAAGTTATTACAGTTGAAACTTATATTAGTCCCAAGAAATAATATTGGCTTAACCTTTTTTGTTAATAGCTTTATACAGGGACTGGCATCTTAATATAGAAAATGGGTAAGGGACATTAGGGGAGATAATATACATGAGGGAGGCTGTTGGGCTCATTAGTCTTGTTAAGTAATTGTGTGTGTGTGTGGGTGTGTGTGAATAAAGGGAAATCATTTGTGATTTCTGCCTCTGATTACAGATTACAGGACATTACAGAGCGTTGAAGAGCGAGCAGTTCAGTGTTGTGTTGTGTTTGAGGTTAGTGCAGTCGGGAGTCTTGCTGGTTTAAGGACAATGCAGCTGACTTTAATACAGTGCAGTTCAGTATGCTGGAGCCGGATTCCGCATGCACACGGGAGAAAGCGATAAGGCGAAGAACAAGTGTCCAGCCAAAAACAAGGCAGACAAATGAACAAACAAATTCAACTACACATTCATATAGAGAGCAATTTCATTTCATCGCACCAATTCAGCTACCAGCATGTTTTTGTTCTGTGGGAGCCAATCCACACAGACGTGAGGAGAACATGCAAACTCAAATCAAACCCAGGACCTCACTATGTGGCTTCAGCACTAACCATTAGGCCACTGTTTACTTTCAAAAACATTTACTTATAAAATGTAAATTAAATTATGATTTTTTTTACACGATGTCCACAGTAAAAAATTTTGATTTATGGTGCATTTTCTTCTCAGAATTGCCCATTTTTGGAGTGTGTGGGTGAGTTAGTGTCCAGCAATGGATTGGCACCCTGCCCTGGAGGTATCACCCGAAACGTTCTCCCCTGGGTGGGCATGGGGAACCCCCCAACTCTAACCTCAGAATTAAGCAGAAGATAATGGATAGATACAATGTTAGAAATGTGTCATACTGTGGTTTATTTTTTCTGGTCTTTGAACATGAACACAATATTACATGTACTGTTTTCTATGAAAAGCAGTGAATGGAAGCATTTAAATTATTTAAGAGAAACATCTTTTGAGATGTTCTGGCTGCTCTGACGTCTCAGTGAAATGATACCATTGAAAATAGTGCCTCACAGTTACTGTCACCTAATCTGTACTTTGCAAATGTACTAGAACTAGTCACTTTTAAATTAGGATCACAGGAGGTGCTGTTTGGACCAAAAGCAGTGAAAAACATTTGACTTGTTGCCAGGTTACTGCGGGGCAGACAAACACATTTATGCACACCTTCACACCAACGCCGTAGACGACTAAAACGGAGACGAGACGAGAACAAACCACATGAAGTACTCGAAAAGCAGTTGTGAAAAATGTGATCTTACCTATTTTTAAACAAATATTTTAAAATCGATGGTGTGGTAGCTCAGTGGCTCGAGTGTCGGCTCAGTCGGAATGTTAGGGGCCTTCAAAACCAGCTAACTTTTTCAGAGGTTTGAGCAAGGCCCTTAACTTTTACTGCTTTGTCAACTGTTTTGCACAGTGTATGTTGCACCATGGTCCTGGAGGAATGTAATTTCATTCCACTATGTGCATTTACTCAGATGACCGTGGCATCATGTGATGGTTACTGTAACTATCAGCATGACTGTGTTTATTTTTGATAAATGTTTTTAATTGATGCTTAATAATTTTCAATTTAATGAGGAAACCAAAAACCAACAAGTAGATATCTTTCCTGTCATGCTGCGATGGGTCACCCAGTAACTAACTCTTCCCCTCACTCTCCTCAGGGGTTAGAATTCTGATTGGCTCTCATTAACCTTCTGACCGCTGCGTAATTATTTCATTAAGCCCATAACAGCCGATCACAGTAAGAGCCTCAGGTCAATCACCTCAACACTCTCCCACTCTCTGCCTCTCCTGCCTGTCAGTTCAGGCTTCATCCCCTTAGCTCTCGGTATTCTCACTGCAGGTGTGCAATAAAAATCATCAGCTTTAAAACACTCGATCAGCCCAGGATTCGGCAGTCAGGTGGTGATCCGTCATGTTCCACTCGAGTCCATGATCTCCTAAACAGGCAGTTTAAGAGATTGTGGCATTCAGGCCTTTGTAATTTATAAACCTAGTCCATGAGCTGTCAACATCTGACGGTAGTTATCAAACCAGAGCAGATGCAAGCATTATCATATGCTGAAGTATGTTCTGGAGGGGATGATAAGCCTTTTTCATCTTATTCTTATTAATTTTAAGATGGTTCACACTAAGCACTTTCGCGTAGAGGATTGACGACATGCAATTTGTCCTGCGTGCAAACAGAAGGCAGGGACTTGGAGTGGGTCCCTGTTGTAGAAGGAACTGTTAATTACTAGTCTTTACACCTGCTGAGAGAGCTGGACATTTTTACCACTGCTTATACTTCAGAAGTCTCCACATGAACTGCTTCCTCATACATATTTGAGTATAGAGATTCCTGGAATGGAAAAGGGTTTGTAAAGAAGATATGATGATTTCTGAGCATCTGCCGAGTTTGATTATATTTTATTGTAAAACAGGTAGTTCCCCTCTTTAAATCTGATTGGCTGAGCTGTTTGTCCAACCATGACATCCACACACATAACACACACCTCTGAGCTGTTCACATTCATATTACTGCATGAAATACATTACATTATTTTAAATCATGTTCCATAAATAAAAATAAAGACTAATATGAACAGTGAGCCGATTCCTGATGAGCACTGAACCTACTGCGACTGTTCATTCATTCATTATCTTCCGCTTTATCCTCTATTAGGGTCGTGGTGGGGTTCCCCATGCCCATCCAGGGGAGAACGTCTCGGGCGCTGGGCAGATAGACCCAGGACAGGGCGCCAATCCCTCGCTGGGCACACACTCACTCACAGACACACACTCTATATGGGGCAATTTGGGGAATTCAATTGACTTGATCCATGGTTTTGGACTGTGGAAGGAAACCGGAGAACTCAGAGGAAACCACACAGACACAGGGAGAACATGGAAACTCCACCCAGATGGGGATTCGAATCGGGAATCACTTGTGCTGAGAGGAGAACATGCTAACCACTAAGCCACCGTGCCGCCTACTGCGACTGTTGATTATGAATTTTGTTCTAAAATTTGGCCCTCAGATAAAGATTACTTTTCTTTGTAAAGGAAATGTGGTGAATATGTAAACAAGTAAAGGTTGAACGAATGCGGCAGCGTCTGCTGATTGGGCAAAACTAAATCCTCGACATCAGACTTTAACATTTATGTTGACATTTTGTTTTAATGGTATTCTGTATGAAGTACTTAATGAGTTACTGAATCTCAGAGCAGATTATAAATAAAAAATGACAAATAAAAGTCCGGCACATAAATCGTTTCTCCTCAGAGAATGAGAGGAGTTTGAGAATGGCATTGATTGAGATGAAAAATGAAACGTTCTGAATAGCATTTAAGAAATGCTGATGCAGTGAGACCAAAATATGATATGTGGCTATAAACTCACTCAGCCTGCATTTACTGAGCATATCCAAAAAAAACTAATGTCTGTTATATTTTAATGGCAGTGTGTTTTTTGCTCAGCCTGCCCACTGATTGATTTCTTCTCAGCATAGCCGTGTGTAGTTTTAACTGCCTGTTGAGTGAAAGAGAGAAGTAAGAAAATCTATTTTGTGGGAATTAGGTTTGTTTGGGTCTCTCCAAATCAGTAATACGGTGGTTACTTTTCCTGGTATCCAAGGTAAAGTTCGAAACATCTGTTTTTTCCATTTCAAATGATTAAAATGAAAAACTCTTCACGCTTCAGAGTAAATACTACAAATCTTTCAGTAAATACATTCCAGCGCAATTTTAATTTAACGGTTTGATAAAGACTTTAAAACACAGGTGCGTAATGCCTCATTCAGTGAACAAACTGAAAGCACAAGCAGCTTAAGCCACAGTACTAAACCTTATATGAATTATTTTTGCTTCATCTAAAATTCTCTAATCAATATTCATATATTCACGCAGTTTGGAGGTCACACGTTCAGTGCTATAATTTTCTATAGTCAGGAGGCTGAGATTGCACAGATGGCCCTGCCACTCCGTGTTGTCTAAAAGTTCATATTTATATAAAAATGCCTTCCTTTATGTTTATTAAGGCGCTTGATGAGCTGCATGTATTGGACAATCTTAATGTATGACCTGTCAGTGCTATAAAACAGTTCTTTAAACTAAAGGAAATAAATGATGGAACATTTGTTTCAATTTTATCTTAATAAATAATTTGATAGTTTTAATGATGAGGTTTTATTTTCTCTTTAAAATGTTATGTTGAAATGAGAGTTTTAAGATTATATGTTTTTGCCGGTGGGCAAGTTTCATACTGTGAGCCGACTGGCGCTGACTTCTTTTTATTTCTCCTGTGGGTTACATTATTGATAACTAATGGAAAAATATACCAACAAATCCTGTAATCCATCTGGAGTAAGTGGCCCAGAACTTCTGTCCATCAGGTGATAACAGACAGAGCTCCTTTACCATCTGCTATTTGAACTCTGTTATAGGTTTTATTTTTTAAAAATTTGAGAAGGATACTAAATGAAGGCACACAGGTACATGTTCTGCAGTTTGTCATATCTTGGAATTCTCTGAAATTAAGAAGATGTGAAAATTAAGCTTTTGTTGTTATTTAATGAAGCAGATCTTTAATGTTTGCCGTATATCAACAAACCAGTTGATGTCTGATGTTCTTGTTTAATGTCTAGATGGCGAGAGGCAAGCAGAGGGGACTGATACCAATTATAAGAGAGACCCACGCTCCTCAGATAGCCAACGCAAAATTGAGGATATCAGTGACAGTCGGGAAGAAGATACAACGGTAAGCACTGCGTATATGACATTATGACACAAAATTTTTATAGTCACAATTAATAGACTGTACTTAGTTCACCCATCAATAACAACCTCATTGTATTTGCTGATAATGATGCTGATGCTGCTGTTGATGCTGCTGCTGCTGATGATGATGATGATTTTTAGTTTTAAAACTTGAATCATCAACAGTTTTCCATTTTTCCATGTGGCAGCCATGTTTTTATTTCACCTTGAATTTAAAGGGTTTGTCATTCGCTTTGATGGATGACTTATTGCGGAGTGGAGTGTAGTTGATATGATGTTCGGTCCCGTATGCTCCACCTCCTGGGTTTCAGGTCACTTCCATGAGCAGCATTTGAGGACATGTACGTTAGGGAAAAGCCAGATGGATCTCTCCCAGCAATAAATGATTGATAGCCTGATCTTCCATTTCGCTGTGCTTGAAGAAACCACACATTTTCATAACTCCCTCTTCACCTGGGAGCTTATAGCTTTAAAGCCCCTGCACATGGCACTCCTGGTGGCAAAAACTGTGAATCAAAGAGCAGTTTATTCTGCTCACAGGCAGACAAAAGCTTTTCTGAATCCTCCCGGGTTTTTGCCTCCTGTCCTTTCCTTAATCTGGTCTGAAGTTTGTTGTGTGTGAGAACTCATCAAAAGTTAAGTAAATCACAAACCCAGGTCTAAAATCTTCTTAAATGGCAGATCCATGACTTTGAAGTGCCCTTCCAGATTAACGTTTAATTTCACAAAATGAAAGTGGCATGGATTGTGAGGATTAATGCAGCTGGGATAAAGGTTGGACTTCGGCTGTGGAATCAGAGACGGTGAGGGGGAGTCACTGCGTGGTCATTATTTCATACAGACAGGGGTAACTGAGTATGATTTAATTCTGATTGAAAACTAGACTTCACCTATTTCCTAAATGGTGTGTGTGTCCTTGTACATGGTTGTCCGATGCTAATCAATAGTTTTTATTGAGCCATTAAATTTGCATTTGCAATTATATTATATTACATTACATCTATCCATCCATTATCTTCCATTTAATTCTATACTGGGGTCACGGTGTATGTGTGTGGGTCCCATGCCCATCCAGAGGAAAACGTTTTGGGCGTTGAGCAGATATAACCAGGACAAGGTGCCAATCTATTGCTGGGAACCCACTTACTTACACAGAAACACCCACTATATAGCGGAAATTTAGAGCAGCCAATTCACCCTGTTTTTTTTTTTTTGACTGATCATAGGGAGAACATGGAAATTCCACCCAGATAAGCTAAACAAGCAGATAATTTTAGCCTTAAGCTAATATAAAAAAAGAAGCAGTTTTTGTTTGTGCTTTTTTTATTTTTTTACATTTTTACATTTTTTTACGCTGTCGCACTGTAAAGAAGTAATACATTTAACAGCAAAAGATCTGGTGGAATATTTTATTTGTCTCATGTGTATTTAGCATCAGTGTTGTATGAGAAGCTAATAATAACACTGGTAGTGTCATGCACATGTCTGTGGTCCTTCAGTAGTCATTACCAGCAATGTGGGTTTGGATGATGAGAGCAGCTGTCCGTGGTGCCAGCGGCTTTGGTGTGTCCACACACATTGGAAGGGTGACATTTGTACAATGGGGTTTCTCCTGCGCTTTTGCACATCATTTTGATGACATGTCACTGTGTGAGTCAGTTGACCTTGTTGGAGTCGTCACCATGACTTCACTTTGTGAGCTGGGCAGGATACAGCTTCAGAAAGTCTCCTGCTCAGAAGTATAAGATGGGAAGATAGTGGGGGTAGGATGACCTCGGGTGCTCTGACTGCTGTAGAAGCTGGAGGTTGAAAATGAAGGAGAGTCAACGAGGGAACCTTAAATTACAGCTGCCACTGAAGTCATTTAGACTTTGAAAGGCTTCATATAAACCACATGCGATGGGTGATCTATATGATTGATGCTGAAGTCTCAAATCAGCCACAAATGACTAAGTTTAAGTCTTTAAATTGGCAGTTTAATACAAAGCAAGAAAGCTATATTTAAAAAGCATTTAAATATATAATAAAGTATATTTTTAAAAGCATGCTGCAATGCTGAATTATAAAATTATTACCTTTATTGCTTTCAGTCTATATACAGTTTTCATGGATAGCAATGCTATTACACATGGGATGACATAATGGGATATTTAGCTTTCTGGTCAACTCACATAATATTTCGTACAGTTTCTTTATGATACTGTGTGTAGCTTGCAGTAAAATCAATGCAGCATATCAAGCACAATATTGATTTAGTTAACTTTTTAAGAAGTGAAATGAAAAAGGTTTTCTATTATTTCTTTATTGACTCGGTCCAGAGCTCAGATGGAAGAATTTTCAGTGCTGGTCAGTGACTCAAACATGTCTTTATTACACTAATATTCGGTGTGTTATTTGTGATCCTAGATGATAGTTGCATAATTAACTTGTGTGTTCTTTCTATTTATGAATAATAATGTATACTTTAGTTCTCTTATTTCTAAATTTAGTGTATTTTGATTTTGTCTGGTTAAAAGTGGAATATTTTGTCAATATTTTAGCAGATAGTATCCGTATTTCTTTATTTACATCTATATATTAGAGTTTATTTTAATCGGTCAGCTTATACACACTGCAGAATGGTGCATCAGCAATGTCGGGTGGGTGGGTGGGTGGGTGGATATGTGGTGGATGGGGTAGTGGGGGGTAGGCACAGTTTTTGTTGGTGGGGGGCACCAGAGGTGGGAAAAGTCACCTACGGTGGCATACAAATAAAAACTGCCACTGTTAGTCACCATGGTTACGCCAGCATGCTCTTGCAGGATCATACCCTAACGTTAGGGCTGCCTTTGATGCTGCGATGGTGGGAGTGTGACAGCCTCAGGGATGAACTGATGTTTCACTGAAGAGTTTCTGTGTCTCACTCATTTATTATTTAGGAAGCATTTATCAGATCCATGTTCTCATCCTCAACTCAGTCTGTGGAAGCCACACAAAGTAGAACCTGCTGCTACATGAACTTGTGGAAATCCAAAGCGAATGATGTTGAAAATGTTGGGTGAACAGGCTGCAGACTGATTATACATTTAGATCGAGCCATAAAAGACTGGGAGAAATATTGTCGTTGTGGGTTTCCTCCGGGTTCTCCGGTTTCCTCTCAAAATATTCATTCATTCATTTATTCATTATCTTCCACTTTATCATATATTAGGGTCGCGGAAGGGTTCCCCATGCCCATCCAGCGGAGAACGTTTCGAGCGCTGGGCAGATACACCCAGGACAGGGCGCCAATCTATCACTTGGCACACACTCACTCACACAGACAGGCACTATATGGGGCAATTTGGAGAACTCAATTGACTTGATCAATGTTTTTGGACTGTGGGAGGAAACCGGAGAACCCGGAGGAAACCCACGCGGACACGGGGAGAACATGAAAACTCCACCCAGATTGGGATTCGAACCAGGAATCCCCAGCGCTGAGAGGAGAACACACTAAGCACTAATCCACCGTGCTGCCCTCTTCAAATATAAATATGCAAAATTATATTGACCCTGCAAATTTACCCTACGATCTGCTCTTTCACAAATTATTTTCTTTCAAGGATGTATTATACTATAAAACAGTTAAAGTGCCTGTAATGTCCTGGCTGTGATTCAGTGCACTTCACTAAACTCTTCTCACCTTCACCTGCATTCATTAAATTAGGTAAGGCCTCTGTCATTCTTTCAGCTCTGATCTGTCTCTGTAAGTGCCAGTGTGCTGCTTCCTTTTGTTGCATCATACATATTAAAGCAGCTATGAGTGGTCCCACTGAGAGAGAGACCTAAGAAGCATGAGATATACAGTGGGTTGCAAAAGTATTCATACCCCTTGAACTTTTCCATATTTTGTCACATTACAACCACAAACATAAATATATTTCACTGGAATTTAATGTGAAAGACCAACACAAAGTGGTATACAATTGTGAAGTGGAATGAAAGTTATACATGAATCAACAGTTTTTTTACAAATAAAAAACTGAAAAGTGCGATGTGCAAAATTATTCAGCCCCCCTGAGTCAATACTTTGTGGAA
>JAFMOD010000509.1:299677-363484 GCA_019802435.1 Corydoras maculifer
TTTAAACTTCTCCAAAACCATATTCCTAACCTGTCTGGTGTGTTCTTTGGACTTCATGATGCTGTTTGCTCCCCAATATTCTCTTAACCAACATCTGAGGCCGTCACAGAGCAGCTGTATTTGTACTGAGATTAGATTACACACAGGTGGACCCTTTTAAGTCATTAGCAGTCATCAGGCAACTTCTAAATGCAATTGGTTGCACTCAGGGAAAAGGGGGATGAATAATTTTGCACATCGCACTTTTCAGTTTTTTATTTGTAAAAAAATTGTTGATTCATGTATAACTTTCATTCCACTTCACAATTGTATACCACTTTGTGTTGGTCTTTCACATTAAATTCCAGTGAAATATATTTATGTTTGTGGATGTAATGTGACAAAATATGGCAAAGTTCAAGGGGTATGAATACTTTTGCAACCCACTGTAAGAACGTGGACCTGCTACAGTCTTACCTTCAGTTAATCTCTGCCAGCCTCCTTCTTGTGGCTGAGCACATGCTTTCCAGCAATGACAATTACACTGTGGGATACTGGAGAAGATAATTGTTCATTTGAAGCACTAAATACCATCGATTACTTAAATATGTTCCGAGCAGAATTTTGTGGAATTGGAGAACTTGCTTAGAGTCGCTTAGAGAAAACTCTCTGCTGCTCTCTGTTCTCTGTATCGGCTTCGTAAGAAATCCTGCGCCGTTGACACACTGATAGATATTACTAACACTGGAGAAGAACCTAGAAATCACCTGCAGCTTCGGCAGGATTAACGTCATGGACTGCTCTTGATTTTGTTCTGTTGGAGTAAAAAAAAAAATGCGCGTGTGTGCGCGCGTGTGTGCGTGTGTGTGTGTGTGTGTGTGTAACATCACAAGAGAGTGTTAGTGCCAGTGTCAGAAAGGAGAAAAAATGGTAAGAACTCTAGTTAAGGCAGTGTGGAAGAGATATGGTGAGGATTACGTGAGGGATGTGGCTCATGCCCCACTGAATCCTGGGTGGTTTGGAAGGATATGTTTGATGTTCAAGAAATGCCATCTAGGCATTTACACCTTGGATTTATTTGTGCAAGTTTAACACCACGCAGCACGGTGGCGTAATGGTTAACATGTTCACCTCTCAACCTGGGGATTAGAATCCCAATCTGGCTGGAGTTTCCATATTCCATGGGTTTCCTGCAGGTTCTCCAGTTTCCTCCCACAGTCCAAAAACAACATCAAAATTGCCCTATATGTGTGTCTATATATATGAGTGTGTGCACAGCAATAGATCGGCGCCCTTTCCTTAGTTTATATGCCCACCTCCCCCTGACCATCGTATAAGATTAAGCGGAAGGTAATGAATGGATTGATGGAAGTTTAAAACCATATAGCACATCTGCACCTAAAGAACCCTGTCCTTTCTGTTTAGGAATCAAGTTGAAGACTTTGTTGCTGTGAGATGAGAGCACTAACCTCGGCACCGCAGTTTCACCCAATCAAAGATTTGATTTATTCTGTTCTAACAAATCAGTTTTTATACACCCACCATCATGGTACAGCATTCTCTCTCTCTTTTTCTGTGCGTCTTTGTCATTGCACTAATAAGAGTGTAGGTTTTTCAGCGCTGAAAATAAGGTAGTGAGTTGATATATATATGCTGATTTACAACACCCACCAGTCAAAGACTGATTTTAATCATTTTGGCGGAATTACGGCTGCTCGTAAAATGAAGCCTTATTGTTAACCTGAAATTGCTTTTAGGGTCATAAATATCAGCTGGTTCAACCTTGCTAATGCTTTATGGGTGCAGAGGAAGGCCTGTCACCTTTCCCCCCCACCATCTCCATGAATGATATCTCTGACTCCTGTTTGGCCAACAAATAAATATATGCTTGCAGACTCTCCGTTGACTTACAGCCGAGGCCACACGAAGCCAAAGAGAGGATTATCATGGGGTTCTCCTGCAGGGCATGCAGACATGGTGCAATTAGCTTCCTGCACAAAGACAAAAATGCATACTGTGTGGTCTAATTAACCAAATTACGTTGTTAATACCTGCAGTGAGTGAGTGAGAGGTTAAGCTCTATGCTGAGGTGTGTCTTTATTAATGGCTGCTACACTTACATTTCAACCCAGTCAGAACTGTTTTGTATTATTAATGGTTAGTGTCATATTGTAAGCCTTTCATGACATTGACATTGTCCCTTGTATGTTTAAGCATATGGCTTCAGTCCACATAGAACTTAAAGTCCCAGTCAAAACTTTGGTCACGCCCCCTTCTTGCTCCATTATCTATTTCCTCCACTTATCATAGAGATGGAGTTTGTAGTTTTACAGTTACAGACTGTAGTCCATCTGTGTTCTTTGTTGTTGTTAGTCCCGTGTTGGTTCTCTGTTGGTCAGCACCACCACAGAACAGGTATCATTTGGGTGGTGGATTGTTTATTGTCAGTTCTGCAGTGACACTAATGTGGTGAGGGGGTTTTAGTGCAGCAGTGCTGCTGGAGTTTCATTTAAACACCTCAGTAACACTGCTGGCATAGGAATAATACACCCACCAAATAATCCCTGCTCTGTGGTGTTACTATTGGGGTTCTGACCATTAGAAAGAACAGTATGTACTGTAGAAAACAATCAGATAAACTATTGTCCATCTTTACAGGTAGTGGAACTGATCACATGGACGTTAAGTGCAAAAAAGTGGTGTATTCATACTTTTGACTGTTACTGTGTGCCATTGTGTACAGTGCTGTAATTTGTTTGAACACTTGATTTCTGATCTGAATGACAACTGTCGTCTAAAGAGAGACAGAGAGGCAGATAATACTTTGTGCCTGAAGGAAATTGCTTTAAAAAGATCTATTCATTTTAGTTAAAAGCTTCATCATTTTGCAAAGAAATCAGCTGATCACTGCGAACATGATGAACCTCACGATAACCTTCTTTGTGAGCTCTCACAGTACGTTGTGGTCGGCAGGGATGTTCCACCAGTTCAGCGAACGTCTTATCTTGATTATTATCACTATCTGTATCTAAGCTGTGATCAGATCAGTGTAAGGAAAAAATATGTTTCCCATGAGTCTCGAGGAGGGCATATGCTGCTCATTCTGCCCCGCTCTCGCTGCAGTTGCTGACACACATCCACTCACAGGTCACTTTCTGTGAGCACATATGTCACAGTATGCGTCAGTGAGTTTTCTGACAGTCATTAACACTGATTAACTGGAAGTCGTTGGTAATGTGGATTACATGTTTAAAAAGTTGTTTTTGAGAATCATGGATGTCTATACTAGCACCATTACTCAACAGGCCAGACTCGAGTCTGACGCCACGCCCCGCTGGGTTCACTCGTTTTAGAATCGACTTTAAAATCATTAAGGAAAATGTTGTAATTTTGTTTCTGCTGCAAATCAAACATTTTAATTACACCATGCTTACTTGGATTTATGAACCCTGACCCTCCATCTATAAAAAGTGCCAGGTCCAGTTTTTTGGAATTTCTTCACCCTCCAAATGCTGCCTTTCTTTTGAAACTTCCTGCTTGGTCTTGTTTCTGACGTAAACTGGAAACTTTATATTTGCAAGTAAAAAAAAATTCGCAGGAAGTCACTACCAAGACACAGATCTGTTCTGGTCAGCCCTCTGCTTTCACACTGCTGTGTGTGCTTTCAGACCCGTGATACTGAATGGACTCCTTAATTCCACCCTGATGCTGTTGCTATTTCTGTTTCTGCTCGAATCCTGTTTACAGGCGGAGGTCCATGCCACAAGGCAGTGTTGCATGTGACAGCTATGACATACATATCTGTTTTGGGATTTAGACAGCAGGATGGATTAATGCCTGTGGAGTTCCACAGAGAATGGATGACCTTCATGTCCAGAGCTTCTTTAAGGCCTGAGTCCTGCAGGCCTGAATTTTTCTAATCATAAGATGGTTGCGCTGCAAGTCTATGACCAAATCAACTTCATCCTTGCACAACCCGAAAAATACGAGACGCAAACATATCACTCACTCACACACACACACACACACACACACACACACACACTATATATATAGGGACAATTTAGAGTGGCCAAATGACCTTCAATCCATGTTTTTGGCCTGTGGGAGGAAAATGGAGAACTCAGGGGAAACTCACACGGACAGAGAGAGAACACGGAGACTTTACCCAAATCGGGATATGAATCTGGATCCATAGTGCTGACAGGTGAATGTGCTAATGGTAATTATATATATTTATTTATGACCAAAAGACAAGTCCGTTTTGTGACAAATTTTTGGTAAATGTTATAAAATCAGACTCATCTGTGTAAGCTTTCCAGTTCTAGTTAAAATCCCAGCTGCTGCATTTGAACCACTATTTATAATTACAGCAGTTATAAATCCGTCATTTGTATTGAACAGTATAGAACTTTTTTCCTGGGCATTTCTTTTCGTCCTCATCTGCTTTACCCTCAAATCATATCTTTTCAAAGCCACCAATTTGCCCAGTACATTTAGAAGGCTGCAATTGCTTTTTCGACTGTGTCAGATTCTTTCACAGCCCATGAATTGGTTGAGCCTCAGACCAATTTCTTTCAGGGGAAGTGCTTCCCCTTCCTGCACTTCTGTTTGATCTGCAGCTCAGATGACTAATAAGATCAAACCAGAAAATGCACAGTCTGGAACAGGAGTAGGTTATAGGTTTGGGAAAAAGGATATCACACTATCTCTGATGCTTTGTATTGCTGTTATGGAATCTTGGACCAATGGGATTTTATCTCCATGTGTAAATTTGATCTCTGTTTGACATCAAGCGGTAGCTCACCTTAGAACAATCCCATAATAATAACTTTGAAACTTCTAGGTTCCACTGAATGGGTCAGATCTTATTTTAAGCCACCACAAAATGAGAAGTAAATGAAGGCAGTGAAAGTTGAGGATTTCAAGGCCCAATTGTGTCCAAAATGATGATGATGTGAAACCTTTATACAAATGAAAGTCCTGAAGGCTGCACCCTGACTACAGACATCTCAGCACACTAAAGGTCCTGTTGTTTCTATAGCTTTTCCCTTTTGTAATTGAACTTAGGGTTTTCATAGGCCTCTTGTCTCCCAGCATCCATTGATGAGACGACGGATCTCTATAGTAACCGGCCGTCTGTTTTTACTTGCATCATAAAGGCCTTGAGTTGTGTTGCACTTAACATGCATTCAGTTTTGTTTGAACATGAATTTTTAATTATTCCTTTGCATTAGAAAAAAAAAAAATAATACACAGTTAAAAATACATATTTATTAAAGTATTTGAACTATTTTTGAATACTGCATGAGACCATGAATAGAGGTTTGTGTTGCTCATCGCTGTGCTTTACTTTAATGACGGGAATAAATAGCCGTGAGATGGTTTCAGGTTTGGCAGAATTCCTTTACTGAGATTCATGCCAAAATACTAAACATGGCAATATTTTGAATAATTAATAAATCTGTGTGGAATGTTGGCAGGTATTGAAAGGACTACAATTAATAAAATTCTGTCTTAATGCATTTAGAAAAGGGACGTTGTTCACCTAGATAAAGTCAGTAGGTGTATGTATGCATTATACTAAATATACTACTAACATCATAGGCTTTCAGAGCATCAAGGTTGAAAACCTACTCAGGTACAGGGAGGACATGCCAAAAGAATAATAAATCATAAACTCAGAAAACTGAATCAAAATGAATCGTCTCATTGCTGACTCCTACTTAACTTTGCGTTCAGATGAACTGACTCAGTTATGAACCTACATCCAGATTTAGTTTCGAATCATCTAGTTTTGATGTTAAAAAAATCTAAATCACGCTGCATAAGTGAGTGCGCTCTACTTTTGCAGTGAGCTTCTGTACCTGCCTGACTCTGTGTCTGTTCACACTTCATAATGCACTGGCTCCTATTGAAAAATAAGCCACAGTCCTCAGTTCACATTGATTTTTACCATCCAGCTGGCCTCGTGATTGATCTCCTCTGCAAAAGCATTGATTCCTCTTGCTCTCCCTCCCAGCCCTTGTGTCTGGTGACTACAAATGGGCCTTGGGCACTTTTGTATTGTTATAAATGGAGCCAGGGCTTCAGGCTTCTAAATAAATGATGGGTCATTGCTAGCTGTCTCCTGCACACAGTCAGAATGATGTTGTAGTGGTACTGAAACCATGTTCTGCTCCATCTGATTTTTTACTTTACATTTTTTTACGCATTTGAAAAAAGAGCAGGCTCAGCAGAAAGTTGGAGATGGTTTGATTTTGGAGCCAGAGAATTCTGGGAACGGCTAAAGCCACCATCTAAGATATCGGCTTATAGAACGTCTGATTACACTCCTCTAAATAGGATCGATTCATGTCTTCTAAAAAGCACAGTTACTTAATTACAGCGATGTCAATATCACAATCAAGTATGGGGATTCGTTTACAGACAAAAATGATCTGTAGAGTGTTACTTTCTTTTTCTTTCAGCTGTTCCTATTATTCTTAATATCGCAATATTACAAACCAACTCAATCACACCTTCCTAACCTTGTCTCCAGAATGTTGGTACCTGTGCCGTCTCTCTTATAAACTCACTGTCTCATCACTCACTCAAAATGACATCATCTTCATCGAACACCTCCAGCTCTCTCTTTCTCTCTCTCTCTCTCTCTCTCTCTCTCTCTCTGTCTCCCATCTTTTGGTGAATGCCACTGATGTTGCCACAACTACTATAATCCCATTACATTTTACATTTAGTAGTTTAGCAGATGCTTTTCTCCAAAGTGTCCCAACCTGATGCTTAAGGTCAGAACACAGGGTTGATACAGCACCCATGGAGCAGTGGGGCTTAAGTGTCTGGTAATTTTAAGATTTGTACCCATGACCTTCAGATTGATGGCCCCACACCCGAACCACAGAGCCATATAAGCAATGATTGTTATAACTATTATAATCTATAACTTTAACAGCTACTTTGTTATGAAGGTGCAGAGCAGGGTAGTAAGAACCTTTGGAAGTTTTTATTAGGAACCGAATAGGACTTTAAATTTTAATGATGCGCTCTTTTGGCAAACTTTGAGTTTTTAAGTGCTGGTATCATTGCCTTCTTGTTTCACCAGATACCAAATCTATTGTCTATAAAAGACTGAAGCAATGGCAAAGCATATGTCCTCATTCTCTTACTATACCCTGCAATAAGATCCAGTGTGCTGTAGAGTGTGTCATTCCGTAGTTTAAAGCAGCCTCTGCAGCTCTGATCTGTGTTCTTTAGATACCATATTGCAAAAATGATGTGCTAGATCTGCTTTGTTTATCACCCCCATAAAAGTGCTCCAGCTCTAACCATAGCTCAGACTGCTTCTGCTGCGAGGGTGTATGTATGCGCTTTTGCGATTTTATATTAAACAACAGCGTAGCATTTAGTGCTTAATGTAGCTTGAGGATTACTCTTTGATCCAACAAATAGGGGCTCAGCAAATTCTCAAACTCTCAGCCTACGGGTGGATGCATGCTTTTGTGGTTTGGTTGCATGTACTTATGTGATAATGAGACAAAACATGACAGGAACATAATCATTTCCGAATAGAATGTTCTAACCCTCTATACTTTTTAACTAAAGTTGAAAACAAATCAGAGATAAATGATGAGACCATAAACCGAATCAGTCGGAGCGTTTTCATGTTTTATTAGCCCTCATGGGACGACGCTGCATATTTATATGGCTATTTATATTACTGCCTTACACACATTTACATGCTCCATGAAGTTCAGCAAACACTGCGAGCTCCACAAAACCTCCTGTTTCTTCAGACGTTGATCGCTAAGCAACATGATGATTACACAATGTATTACCTCATCTCATTATGTTCTGCCTAATACTCAACTGGGGAGGGGGCGGGGGATGTGGAACCTTTACATCTCTGAGACATTATGGATAAAGTTGGAGGATTTGTGCAGAACTGATGTTCTGTTTTTATGATTTAATGAAGCTGAGAATTCGTTTGGCTCTGTAAACACCTCTGTCTTTTTAGAATTGTTTTGTTGACTTTTTCTTATCCCACATGTGTAATTAAGACCTCAGAAATGGCATGTGGCCCCATTTACAGACTGATTGGGTGAAAGTTGTGAGGAGCTTTCACATTATTGTGTGAATGCTGGAATTGTTAATACACGGAGATGCCTGTTCTTTTTATTTGCCCTTTGCTGTCTTTCTGGAATGATGGGCATCGATTTGTTGTGCAGACACACGCACCAGTGCTCACACACATACAGAGAGTGACCTCAAAGTGTCACGTTTCAGGGGTGAGATCTGAGCCATGGCTCCAGCCGGCAACCCTTCATCCCATCAACGTCGTCCTCGGGTGCCTGCATAATAGCACGTTGCACCTAGTGCAGCACTCAGCAATGCTAATATGACTAATACCCGGGGTTTGGGTCCAGGTCCATTTAACAAAGTGTGTGTGTTTGTGTGTTTGTATGTGTGTAAGAAGGACCTATGCATCATTGAGTTGGAGGAGCAAAAAAGGAAAGTGAATAGGAGAGTAATTGCACAGCCCAAATGCTCAGATGGATAACACAAAGGCTAAATGGATGACATTGTAAGCATCCTTTGTGGTCTGAGTGCATGTAGGCTTGCATTGCACATGTGCTGAATTCAATTACAAGTCAAGCAGAGCAGTGTGTGTGTGTGTATGTGTGTGTACACAGCAGCAGAGCTGGGTAGAATACCAAAACTTTTACTTATGTTAAGGAAATGTTAATAAAAAAAATGTTTACCAGTCGGTGTTTAAAAGAGGTTCCTGTTGAGAACAGACACCTAAAGCACAGTCACGTTGTTCAGGTGCACAGCATGCTGTTTAAATATGAGGGCATGCCGAACTCAACCACGTGCATACTCAGAGAGCATGTGCACCCTGCAAAATATATATATAAATATATAAATATAAAAATATTAAACAGAAAGGGTGCTTACCAGCATAACTCAACAGCTGCATAGAACATGCTGAGACACTAGAGGGGGGCCCTGGGTCACCCTAGCTGCTCCTCTATCCGAGCGCAACCCCATGGGATCTGCTGTACCACCACTCCTCTAGGAAAGGGCAGGCTAAGCACCGTCCTGGGCCCGTGTGTTGGCCAGCATGACCGCAACTTATGGTGTCCATGTGACTACATTGCGATTTCGTCTAAGGCCACTCAGGATTCTCCAGGATGCTGCATCCTCCAGCAGTCCCAGGATGCAACTGCAAAGCCAAGCCGATAAGCCGTGCACAGTAAAATGTCTGTGCTGGGAGGAGTGCCATATTAACGTGAGCACTTCTCCGAATTTTAGCACGCATAGGGATTAATCATTGGCTTCAGATGTTTCAGATGCGCCGCAGGTGAGGCGAATTACCAGCGCACCTGAGCGCACCACCCCAGACATGAAGCACAGCTTCAGGGAAAAAACCTCCAGCCACGTTGCTGATATAGTAAGAGATAAATTGATCTCCTGGTTGAGTAAACATTTGACATGGAGCCTTTAAATAAAAGTCCCGAGATGCGAGACATGAGTGATTATAATGTAGTGAGAGAGCACAAATCATCAGTAAGACCTAAAAATATCCAAGGTTAGAATTATCTTATGAATACAGTTTCTAGGCTTCATGTTTGACACACTTGCTTAACTCCTGAGTTTGAACCCCAAGCATGATGAACAAGGTCCTGTCTGTGTGGAGTTTGCATGTTCCCTCTGTCTGCATGTCTTGGTTTCCAACCACAGTTCAAAAACACTCTAATATATGACCTGTCTGAGCTGTTAGTATGCCAAGTACAGGGATAGGCCAACACAGTGGCCCTGTAGAAGTAGCATAACCAATAAATGTATAAATAAAAACCTATTTCTGCATGAAGTTACTGAAATCAATGTGACTTATGACCCACAAAGCCCTGAGAGTATTGTAAAATTTTATGTCAATTTGCATTCAGCTCAGAAATGCAGGTAAAAAAGCTACAATTTTTTTTAAAGCCAAACCTAAGCAGACATGTGGAGAACATGCAAACTCCACATAGAAAGGACTCATCATCCATTTGCAGCTTAAAACCAGAAACTTTTAGTTGCGATGTTACAACACTACTCAATGTGTTACCATGCTGCCAGAATAGTTCCTGTTTATGTAAATGTGTTTAATGAGATTTTAAAGCTTGGAATTAATTAGGAGTGAAAAAGGATAATGCATCTGTAAAGGACGATAACGACTGTGAAATCACAACAGGTTGTTGCATATAAAGGGAACATGATGAAATGCAGGACGCTGAATTATTTGCAGAGTGGTGTGTATGTGTTTTATTGTATGATTGTGCTGCGGCGCAGTTGGATTTGTGGATTAAATGAGCTGCTGATGTCCATGAACCCTTCACTTTCCTTTAAACTGAATGATTCACTGCATTATAGTGTTTTCCTTCCGACTGTGAGCCTGTTGTAAACTGCTTTGCAGATCAGTGATGAGTTCAAACTCTTTTATTTGCAGATGATGTCGATTGAGATGCATTTCATGATGTTCTTTCTCAGGATTATAATTAATACCATGTTTTGCTGTGGTGAGAATGATGTCTGAGGGCTTCTGGATGACAGGATGGTCTTTGCTGTCTTACCTCACTGATAGCAAGCTCTCTCTCACACTCTCACACACTCTCTTTCACACTCCCTTACTCTCTCTTTCACCTCGCTCGCTGTCACTCAACACGTAATGGTGTTTGGCTCAGGCGCCTCTATATCAGCTGCATGTCAGGACCCCACTGTCAGGATTTTTGGAGTGTGAGATGTGTGACGAGGCAGTTCATTGTGAAATGGTCTGTAGAAAATGGTTAAATTTAGGTCTGTTGTAAAGGCGTGACCAGTCAAAAACGGTATAATGAACCGCGGCTTTCTTTAAACTGCTTCATAATTTGATGGATTATTCATTCATTAAATCATTATCTCCGGTTTAATCCTATATTAGAGTTGTGTGTGTGTGTGGGGGGGGGGGGGTATTTTAGGGGCTGGGCAGATACACCCAGGACCAGATGCCTAGCAATTTAGAGTGGCCAATTTTCCTTGAGTCTATGTTTTTGGAGTGTGGGATCAAACTGGAGAATCCAGAGGACATCCACACAGAGAGAACAATGAAATTGCACCCACGTCGGGATTCGAACCTGAATCCCCAGCACTGAGATGCAAATTTGCGAACCACCATCCTGCACTTGATGGATTATGTAAGTTATATCAATGAACTATATATATCTATTTTGCCTACAGTGCCTACACACCAGTCCCCGGTTTCTTTCCTGGGCCCATCAAGTTCTATGGCACCCTGTACTTGTGTACAGGGCTACTCACCGCTCCGGGCAGGTGTACTCATTTCACTTGGGGGTATGGGTGTGTATGTGTGTGTATGTGTGTGTGTGTGTGTGTTTCACTGCAGGATGAGTTAAATGTGGAGGACAGATTCCTCTGTGTGTAATGCACTGTAGGCAAAAAAATAACATTGTCATTTTATGATTAAAAATAAAAATGTGTTGGACTAAAATATTCCCACACTAATGCTTTAATACATTAGCTTTGACATTCCCATTATTTCACTGCTCACTGTATAACAGGAGTATTAATTATGTGTAGTGTTACAATTTCTTTAGTTTATTTACCCCTTCCCTGTCACATCTGCAGTCACAGTCCTGAGAGAAGTAATATAACCCTGTTTTTCTTTTCATTTTCGGGTGATTTCCACTTTGCAATCTCCTCACAGCATGCACCTTGTACTCTCTTCCTCCTTGCTCGGGAAACGAACCCAGGACCCTCTTTATAAATGACTACAGCTGAAAATCTGGAAGCTTATTTAATGAGTTGAGATAAAACTGAGTACGGAGTGCTGGTGTGTAGTGTAAAAATAATCTGACCTCTTTTCCAAACCTCATTGCCTTTACTGGGAAGGTCAACACAAACAGTGTTTGTCAGGAGCTACAGTATGTGGTTTGAGTTTCAGTGGGCCGGCAGCTAAACACAGATTAGATGACCGTGCACAAGGCCAAGCGTTGGATTAGTGTTGTGAAGCACACGAGCATTGGACTCCAAATCAATACAAATGTGTTGACTTGAATAATAACACATACTTCACCATTCTGCAGTCTGATGGTTGTATCTCTGGTGCATTATGGTTGAGACATTTTGGGCAGGTGTCATTTTGAATTGTTCAATCGATTGATCGTTCAATTAATTGGATTAATCAACATGCCTCTGCTCATATACAAATCCTGAATATTATTTTTGGCCAAGTAAAATATGTCAGTACCTCATTGTTCCTCACAGATTCCTAACCTTCACCCCACCCAACACCACTGAGATTAATTAACTCTAAGCCAGGTCTTAACATCCAGCATAGATGTCTGACCTCAGCGCTCCGTGTGTGCCTTCTCAGGTGGGTGGAGGTTTTAATAGCACCAATGAGGAATCACATGTTTTAGTACTCATGATTTCAAATGCCTTGTTTGGAGATCTTTTATATCGTTATGTCATTAATCGTGGAGTGGGGCGGCACGGTGGTGTGGTGGTTAGCATGTTTGCCACTCAGCACTGGGATCCAGGTTCGAATCATGATCCTATAAGATTCTATGTGCTCCCCAAGTACACATGGGTTTTTATCTGGGTTTTTTTGGCTTCCTTTCACAGTCCAAAAAGATGGATTCAAGGTGAATTTTGATGTTACTCCTATTACCCCTATTATTCCTTATAAGGTTGTTGTAGACACACCCACTTTGACTGGAACGTAAGGTTACAGCCCAAATCTGCTTAAACACAAACTATAAAATTGTTGTTGGCACAGTGTTTTTGTTTGTTCTCTCTATGAAAGACTTTTTTTTTGCCAAACAAAGTTGTGCACCTCATCAATTACAGCGATCAGGTTTGCAGTGTACAGCTACTAATTGCTTCAGCAGGACTCCTCATCCCCTGGGCAGTAATACATTGGCCTTTTGGGCCTTAAGACCCAAATGCTCTTACCTCAAGCCTATAGACCCTATTAATCCTGCTTTAAATGAACTGGAGTCATTCTATCAGTCAAGCTATTGACTGTATCACAACCTTAATTACCTCCCCCTCTTTACGCCTGCTCTCGACTGCCCCATGTGAATAATTTAGCAGCGCTGAAATAATCGCACACTTAGTGCAATAGGCTCTTTGTTTTCTGTGAGGAGGAGACATGCAAAGTGCTGATCTGCTGCAGGGTTCCAGACTCTGTCTGGATGATGGGTCACACTTTATTTGCGTGATCATTAAAGCATGACCGTAGTGATGTAGGGGAGTTCTGATGACACGTGTTTTAGAATAGATCAGAAGTGAAGAATAGAACAAGATGCGGATAAATGAGGTGAAATCCGTTAAATGTGTAATGAGCAATGATCATATGTGACCTTCAGCAAAGATTTGCTTACCTGAGCTTCCCTGCAGTGTCTGAAATGAGATGCTTTTTCAAGGGCTGACTTTAATGTTCACTGTTTATGCCCCAATTTAACACACCCACCCACCCGGTCGGCAGGAATGGATTGTAAATATACTGCATAATTAGTATGAAATGCTACAGTCCTCCAGGAAGGGCACCAAGGTGAGGGGTGATGTCATATTCTGGTCACTCTGGGAAATTTTCTTTTGTCTTTGGCTTTATTTAAAGCAAATGCAGAACGTTGAGTGATGGTGTTAATCATGTGACTGATTCGTTTGTAAAGTTAGTGTGAAGTGTGAACACTGTAGATCGAGTTCCATTTATTTTCAAGAAGTCATTGTTTCAGATGGCAGACTGTTCAGATTGTCTGTGTCTGACTACTGACAGTTTACTCTGGTTTTTTGTAAAAAGTATAAAAATCTATGATTATCTTCATAATAATCCTCTACTATGGTCATTGTGGGGAGATGCACACTTACTCTGGATAATATATGGCTGGGCAAACACTCACTCACACACACACTATATAGGGGCAATTTAGAGCAGTCAATTGACCTTGAATCCAGGTTTTCGGACTGTGGGAGGAAACTGGAGAACCTGGAGAAAACCCACATGGACATGAGGAGAACAAGGAAACCTAAGGCCCTTTTATGATTCATTAATTGTAACGTTTTTAATCACGATAAATTGCAAGACAATTAATCAAGCTTCGTGTTCTTCTTAATAATGAAGCCCTTGTGGAATTCAGGGTTGTTTTTATGCCGTGCTGTCGTAACCCCCGTGCTAACAGCTCTGACTCAGATATTTGTGCTAATGTAAGAATAAAGATATTCTTGTCCGGAGGAACTCTTCAGGCGTGCACATTTGTTTTCTGATTTGTATCAGAGATGTAGAAGAGTGATGATCCAGCCTGCGCAGGTCATTATCCCGCATATTGCCGGGTTGAGAAAATTAAAATTTGATTTGTGGCCGAGCTCATTTTTGCTGCGCCGGTGGAGAACCCGACATGAAAAATGAGCCCAGGACTCTCATTTTCACACTAGGTCTGTTTACACTTTTAACAAGGAGAATTAATTAACCTCATTGATATTCCATACCTTGCATTACTCTGCTTGCTTTTTGATGCCCAGGATGTATCGCTCAGCACGCTGCACGCTCCTCGCTCTAATCAGCTAATCTCAAAGCAGCTCGCCAGTTTGCTTTCTGACGTTGGAATTGCAATAGGCATTTCTAAATAAGTACCAACCTTATTGTATTTGTTAAATGAAGAATTAAAAATCTCTCAAGCAATCCGTAATGTCTCTGTATGGTGTAAACGGAGCTCTGCATTCGGCGTGTTTACAGATACATGACATGTCTGTGCGTTGTAAATTGCATTTAGGGGGAAAGAGTGTGTGGGTTTTCCCCGGTTTCCTCCCCTATCTGAATTGCCCCTACATAGTATAAGTGTGTGCCAATTATGAAAATTGCAAATCCATCCATCCATCCATTATCTTCCGCTTTATCCTAAATCAGGTTTGCGGGAGGGTTTCCCATGCCCATCCAGGGGAGAACGTTTCAGGCGCTGGGCAGATACACCCAGAACAGGATGCCAATCTATCATTGGACACACACTCACTCACACAGACATGCACACATACACACTCTATATGGGGCAATTTGGAGAACTCCGTTGACTTGATCCATGTTTTTGGACTGTGGGAGGAAACCGGAGAACCCGGAGGATACCCACGCAGACACGGGGAGAACATGGAAACTCCACCCAGATAGGGATTCAAACCAGGAATCTCTAGCGCTGAGAGGAGAACATGCTAACCACTAAGCCACCGTGCCGCCCAAAATTGCAAATCATTAACAATAAAAAAATATCATTTAGTTTTTTCTTTTTACTATCAGATATTCAGACCATGGATTAATAAAATGCTATAACTCATCTTAGTTCGAAATGAACCTTTTTAAAAGATCTTTTAGCTAAAGCCTGTGACAAATCACTGACATCAGAGAATTCACTGTACGTGTGATTAATAGGCCTTTAGACCTTGAACAGAAATGCAGATGTGACAATTTATGCTCTGTTAATCTCATCATATCCAGTATTTAAGGAGTGCTGATGCCAAGCAAGAGTCCAAAGGCAGACATGTGCCGTGATTTTAAGCCAAATCCATGATTGATCTTTCCTTTAATAGGAATGCGTCTCTTATGAGTTTAGTATTGATCCCTCGCATAAGTACCATTAGTGTAATGGAGAAAAAGACGGCAGACGGCAGGACCTGTGCTCGAATGTACAAAACTGAGAGTTACTTGTAAATCTGCTTCAGTAAAAGTGAAAATTCTGGGGTTTGTATGTCACAGTATCTCATCTGGTGCCACTGTATGAACATGACATGACTGAAAACTCCAGAATTGATTAAAGTATTATTTCCCTTGTGTTTAGTATGTATTTTATCTTATCTGTATGTCATCGTTTAAGGCGCTGGACAAAACACCCAGAACAGAGCGCCAATCCATCACTGGGCACACACTCACTCACACAGACACACACTATATAGGGGCAATAAAGATAGGGGCAATTTAAGGAAGCAAATTCAAATTTTTCTATTTATTTGGCGCTGTTTACAACATTACATCTCAAAGCAGCTTTACAGTGTTCGGAGCCTGAACCTCCAAAGAAAGAGTGGAAGCGACAGTGGAAACAGTTGTTATGTTGGTTTTTAAAGAAGAAACTTTGGGAGGAATGATGCTGGGGGCCATTAAGCAGCTGGGCAGCATCAACAATGCAGGGCAGATATTAACATTACAAAATTAGTATAACTATATCCATTTAGTGAGGTTATCCTGTAGGACTGCAATGTCACAGTCCAACAAAAATCCAGGTTCTGTCCAGAAACTGTGGTTGCCGCGGTGATCTGGCAGGGTTACTGATGAGGAGCGGGATCCTAAGCACTGAGAGGTGGATGCGCTAACCACTACACCACTGCCCCGCCTTTTTCTCAATTCTGTAGCAGAAAACAACTTTTAGTGGAATGGGCTCTTGGTAGGCTCTCTGTTTAAAGTAAACTATATGTTAACAAAGTTAAGTGTGTTTTATTTTCAGAAGGTAATAATATTTCCTCAGATCACATTTATGAGCTCATAAAAATATCACACTTTTTTTCCAGTCACACTTGTTTGCTCCAAAATCTTTTTTTTTCTTACTATAAATTGATGTAACTCATTTTGTGGTGAATGAAGTTCACGTGTAACTGTCAGTTAAACTAAATTGGTTTTCTCGCACCTCGGCGTGGTTTGCTATCAAATTAAAAGGACGTCCTCGTCTTTAAAGATGTAACAACACTGGCTCCTTTTATTCAGATGCCATTTTTCTTTCTGCTCCTCTCAGGAGGACGAGCTTCATGCGGGTGCTGCTGACAGAGATCAGTCTGCAATCCTGAAGTTTCTCTCTAAGAAGCACAAGAAGTTGCCATGGAAACCGGAGGTTAGCATACATCACTGCACTTTACAATGATTGTAACTTGGCTCTTTTATGATTACTTTTTTATGCATGAATTTAATAAACTGAAGAGATAATGAGATCTGGCTGGCGTGTTAAAACGGTGCGTGAAGAAATATAGCATTTGAATGAAATGAGACTTCATTAAAAACCAGAATATGCATATTTTATTAGTTAGGCTATTAAGCAATAATTTAACAGAATTTATGATATTTAGAGTTTAGATATTTAGATGTTTAGCATTAATTTAATTTTTTCAAAATTAATCTTTGCTGCTTCAGACTACATTGTCTGATTCTGAATTCATCCCGTCAGCGTCTGACACTCAGAATAAAGTCCATTCCCTGAAGACTGCAACTTGATATGACCTTAGCACCTCAGATGAAATAGTTACCCAAATATCTGGTCACCTCGCGTCAGTAGCCTCGCTCACTGAGGTCTGTAGAGAATGAAAGCAGTTACAGGCTTGAATGGACTCCTGTAATGGAATTCTCATTCTGAAGCCTGCTGAAAGGAGACCAAAGTTAAAGAGAATAACATTCCACTTATTGCTTAACATGAATAAACCACAGAAATATCTGATTTGTTTAAATAATCAGTTTTATAGTTTCACAGCTAGTTTGTTGCCTAGCAACCCATGAACATTTATACTAGAAGGTAAAAGTTTGCACTTAAGTATTATTATTTAAAGTCCTCCTAATGAACTAGAATGATTTAATCATTTTGATTTTATAAGTTTTTTTTAACTCTAAGATCTATTTTTCAGCTACTTCTTTAACCCGCACTGTGAATTCTTGATTTGTCTGTTTTTGATACAAACCCACCTGATCAACTGAGCTGGGAAATTTATCAGCATAATAGATTATAATCTATACATTACTAATATGGAGTATTATACTATGTACTATTATTTCTTTATGAGGTATGGATTTTGGCTTTGATCTAGTATAAATTAATTGCTATTATTTAAAAGGCATTGTTACTCCTGCATTTCTCCCTCTCATCACTAGGGATCCAGGTTTAAATCCCGATCGAATCCTGTGCCCTGTGATGTATTGGTGCCCTGTCCTGGGTGCACTGTATCTGCCCAGTGAATGAAATGTTTTCCTCTGGATGAGCATAGGGAACTCCCCTGCGACCCTAATTAAAGGATTAAGCTGAACATAATAAATGATTAAATGATTTAGAATCTTAAAGGTTGCTTACATTTGAAATTTGCATTGGGCACTTGTGAGCCAATGCATTACATATATTATATTACATTTGCTCATTTATTGGACACTTTTATCCAAAGCGACTTACAAGGTGAGCACAGGGTTAATCACAGCATCCCTGAAGCAATGAGGGTTAAGGGTCTTGCTCAAGGACCCACACTGGTAACTTCAGTGGACCTGGGATTTGAACCCCCAACCTTCCGAATGACAGCCCAACACCCTGACCACTGAGCTACCGCCCCCTCCCTCGATGCCAATGATGAAGTCCACCAGCATCTTTCAGCCACAACAGCAAATGTTAAATGGTTTTCCTTAAAAACCTCTCTGTAGTGATGTACTATATCTGTACTGTACTATTGTTTTAATCATGACTAGGTCTGCGTTACAGCAGTGAGACGGTAAGCTCTCTAACATTCAGTCGGATCGTGTCACTGCTTGCTTGTTGAATGCGAGACAAGGCTTCATTTCCCCTGTGTTATCTCAGAAGTCTGTTCACGTTTGAGGAATATCATTTCAGACACTGAGCGCAGTTGTAGAATTACCTTTCTAATCACTGGTGCATCAAGTATTGGCTGTCTTGCTTAAAATAATGTGATCTGCAATTTGCCGTGCACTCAGGAAGCATTACAAAAGTCAGTGTGTAGATGCGAGTGACATATGATTGACAGCTCATTGTTTATTTGCATGAATAAGCTTCATGCGAATAAATCGGCGCTCTAAACCTCCTGTAAGCAACATGGAATAGCATTTCTGTTTGTACAGGGGAGTCGTAGTAAGAGTCGTAGTTCTTTTGTTCAAAAGTAAAAAAATGTTCTCCCCTGAATGGGCATGGGGAACCCACTGCGACCCTCGTAGAGGTTTAAAGAAAATAATGGATGGATATTAATTAATCAGAATGTTTTGGCACATGCACAGTTATAGCTGAACTGTACTGTTCTTGCACTGATCATCATAATTCCATTGTGCTTTACATGAGTCCATGATCTGCTCTTCCACAACTGGAATCTTAACAGACACAAAGCTTCTGCAAAACCTTTTTCCCATCAGGGTGGTCATGACAGATGCTGAAAAGATTGTGTTAGTTCTGGACCAGCTGCCTCTGGCCGAAATCAGCCCTTAACCACTGTGAGAACAGCTGAAAGGTGATTCTTAGAGGTCTGTAAAAGAGCCACGGGGCTGACTCTGCCACTGACACCGATTAATCACGTCAAGTCAGAATGCCACTCTCTGCCAAACACCAGTGTGCTCTTACGACCCGCTGCTGGCAATACACAGCTAATTAACACACACATTTTAATTCCAAATAGATTTAGAAGTGGAGTGGTGCAGATTTGGTGTATTTAGCAACCTATTATATTGATTTACATCTTGCTGTAAAAGAGTACTGCATGATATATATATATATATATATATATATATATATATATATATATATATATATATATATATATATATATATATATATATCATGCAGTACTCTTTTATATACTATATATATATATATAGTACTCCACTCATATCAGGATACAAACCTGGTCGAAGCCACTTATATTTATATATATATATAAAGTGAGGGCGGCACGGTGGCTTAGTGGTTAGCGCGTTCGCCTCTCAGCGCTAGGGATTCCCGGTTCGAATCCCCATCTGGGTGGAGTTTCCATGTTCTCCCCGTGTCTGCGTGGGTTTCCTCCGGGTTTTCCGGTTTCCTCCCACAGTCCAAAAACATGGATCAAGTTAATTGAATTCTCAAAATTGCCCCCTATAGAGTGTGTCTGTGTGAGTGAGTGTGTGCCCAGCGATAGATTGGCGCCCTGTCCTGGGTCTATCTGCCCAGCGCCCGAGACGTTCTCCCCTGGATGGGCATGGGGAACCCCACCGCGACCCTAATAGAGGATAAGCGGGAGATAATAAATGAATGAATGAATGAATATATAAAGTGGCTTTGACCAGGTTTGAATCCCGATCTGGGTGGATTTGACATGTTGACCGTGTGTATATCACAATAAATTTTGAAAAACCATTTTGATCCTTCTGCAACCTACTTATAAGTCTATAATTCATTACTTTTTTTTCTTTTATATTAAAAGGCTTTTTAAGGTAGCTAAGGAGCAGTGTTTCTCCTTAAAATGTCAGCGTGTGGGAGTGGAGCACAAGGATGAGAAGTCCATTAATGCAGGAAACATGTGATCTTTTACTCATAACACCAGTTTTTTCAGTGTCATTGCATTTCCTCTCTCTCTTTCGTTTCCCTGTAAACATTTTCTTTGCTTGTGTTCGGTTTTCCTTCTTTCTCATAATGACCCCGTCGTAGTTGCAGTTACTGTCCAGCTCTCACATTCCAGCAGCAGGCTGAACGTGCTCTGTAGGCCGCCCTCTCGCCGCGGCTGTTTATTATTGGGTGAAACAGTCTGATGCAGTCGGGAGATGATTTTCGTGTCGCACATAAAATCCAATCCAATCTGCCGAGCCACATCGTCTCCTCTCTGCAGGTGCATTTCTGCTGGCGATAGCTTGTTTAAATGTGACCCAGGCGTCACCTCGGGGACTAAATGCACATTAGATTCCCACAGAACCAGTTCCAACCCGATCTCCATCCCCCGGGAATGTGGAAGACAAATAGTGTAATGGTTTGTCACCGTGACGAGCGACAAAGTGTTCATGTGTTCCCTGGTTACCTGTATTTAGTAATATGGGATGTGCGTAGTGATGATGTGTAGTAAAAAAAAAGGAGCCTGATGAAATTACTGTAATGCTGCAATCGCTGATGATTTATAGATTTCCATATTCAGTTGCGTATCGCAAAGTGGTGGAGGAGTTAGCATGTTCGCCTCTCGGTGCTGAGGATCCAGGTTCAAATCCCGATCTGGGTGAAGTTTTCCCTGTGTACAAGTGGGTTTCTTCCATATTCTCTGGTTTCCTTTCACTGTCTAATTTGGCTGCACTAAATTGCCCCTATCTAGTATGCATGTGTAGATGTGCCCAGTAATAGATTGGTGCTCTGTCCTGGGTATATTTGCCCCGTGCCCAAAATGTTCTTCTCTGGATGGGTGTGGAGAACCACCCTCCCCCCATCCCGTGCGACTCTAGTATAGAAATAGGTGGTGGATAATGGATGGATGAATATTCAATATTCATATCCTTCAATGAAGAATAGCAAGGTCATTAGGAGATTAAGTATCAGATTAATATCCCAGGTTATATAGAGCCGACTGAAATCTCCAGAATTCTTCTTTATGATTAGGACGGATTCATTTTCTCAGGATTTCTTTCCAGATTGTCTGTTCTGATCATGCGCTTAGCCTCATCTCTATCAGGTGTTCCATCCATCACACCACACACAGGCACAGACAGAAATGCTACGGTTTAGACGCTCTGAAGCTTAATATAGAGCCTACATCTTTTGAAAGATTGCTATCTTTTACATTTATGACCGGGACGGGAGGGGCTGCTCTAACAATGCAATTATTCTTACAGAATCAATAATGCGCCTCCCTCTTCTTCCACTTCAGACTCAATAAAGTTCCTCTCTTTTTATATAAATACAGCAAAATCTAATAAAATCACTTATTTAAAATGACTGCAAACAGCCTTCTGTTGGATTTATTTATTGCTGTCTCATATCAGCCTGTGACCTGAATTCAGTGCAGGATTAAACTCACGCTGCAGAAATCGCTCTGATTCGGATCTGTTAAAGTGAGTAAGTGATCAAGACAGATGCAGATGTACACAGATGTGCAGATCTATAGGCACTATCGGCATTAATGTCTGTAATTGGCAGTGTATCAGTCTGTGACTGATTTTTAGATGAGCATTGGTGTTCTCTTGCCTCCTCCTGTGTATTTTCCATACACAGAACTCTAGAACCAGCACTGAGGTCTAGGTGAGACAGAAATGGAACAGAGTTTCACAGCATATGGAGACGGACATTATGCAGCTGACCCAGAGAAATGTCTTCAGCTGTGTACAGTGCCCACTGATTCTAATCAGGTGCATACAGCAGGAAGAACATAAAGCTGATCAGGAGGTTCAGAAACGAATGTACTGTATGTTTTTATTTTACTATCCAAACATAAAGACAGTAGTATAATGCTTTTGGGAATCCCAGGCATTTGTCTCGCTTCCTTAATGAATTAACCAGTTAATGAGGTTCTGCACACTGCTGGGCTTTGAGGCTGCTCCTCGGTTCTGTTCTGTTGGATTCTTTTATGCAGCGGTCCTGTGGAGGTCCAGACCATGGAGAACAGAGCAGAGACGGGCCGTGCATTTCACACTGATGTCTTCATTAATCTCCGTCTGAATCAGTCCACCTATCAGTAACTAATTTATGGCTTCAGGAACTTATGTTCTTATGATTATATTATACATTTTGCAGAAATGCAATATAAAGATCCCTTTTACTCTGCGAGCTGTTTTCAGGTTTGATGCTGGGAAATTACAATCGCTTGCATTGCTAAAGGTCATGCTCTAGTTCTTGATGGCACTGTGTTTTTCTCTCTTTCCAGTTTAAGGGGCAGGCGAACCTTCATGTGTTTGAGGACTGGTGTGGCTCCTCCATTGCTCAGCTCAAAAAGAACCTTCATTTCCCTCTCTATCCCCATGTGAGTACGTTGTGTAGTGTGTGGTTAAGTCTTTTTTATGTCGTCCTAACCGATGCCCACACAGACTTGTTCATATTACATCCTGAAACTGAGCATCTCAGCATTAATAATTTATTTTGTATCTCCGGTAAATAAATAGCAACGTAATGAAGATATTGTTATGGAAAATCAAAATAACTAACTAAATAAAAAATGAATACTTCGCTGTTGTGAATAAACTGATGTCTCTATGTCACATTCAGCCTTTCGAAATACAGAATATGTATTTTTTTTTAATTAAATATTATGTTTTTTTTGTCTACATTTTAATGACGTGACCCTAGTCCCAAGTAAAGCATTAAGCAGAAGATCATGAATTTATATAAGTTTATAATTGGGCATTATAAAAATACAGAATAATATACAGAAAAACTATAGAGTAATATAAACAGTGAGCCGATTCCTGATGAACACTAAACTGATATCCAATCAAACAACTTTTATTTTAAAAACCAGACTTGATTATGGCACAGAAGAGCAGTATATTAATAACTTTGTTTTTAATAAATGCGTTTAACAGATTAAGCCATGTTTTTTTTTTTATTGAGTTTTATAAAAGCAATAAGATCAAGGTTGTGTTTTATTGTGAATAAATCACGGGAAAGAAATCTAACTGTACTCCGCTATTTATCGGGCCTAATAACACATCTTTCTAGTGATTTGTTTGCAATAATAACCTCTTGTATTTCTTTACCTCAATATATTTCTCCAGATGAGAACTGTAGTAAAGAAACTGGCAGTTGCTCCAAAATGGAAAAACTACGGCCTCAGAATCTTCGGCTACATTCATCCATATAAAGATGGTAATTTGTTGTTACAGGTCACTCATTCACTGTAACTCATTCAGTCACTTGTAGAATTACAGTGTGTAACACCTGTGCATTTATAGTGATATAAATCACAGTGCACAACTATCTGTCAGCAGTAACTGTTCCCAGCTGCTCTTCTTTTACTCATTTAGACTCATAGGTTTGGACTTGCAGTCCATCTCACAGCTTTCATATATACACTTCTCCTCATCTTCATTTCTTACACAGACATACATACATTATGTAGGCAGTATATCAAAATGTAAATGTGAATTTAATTCTCGTGCTATTTTTCTTAATTATATTTTTTCCAACATTGTAGGTGACTTTCAGTTTGCAGTGGCCTCTGATGATAACTCGGAGTTCTGGCTGAGTTCAGATGAGAGCCCTCTCAATGCCCGGCTTTTGGTCTATGTGGGACAGGTTAGTGTTTCAGCCCCTGAAGTATGTAATCGCAGGATTTAATGTTATGATTCAATGTGTTAGAAGTTGGGATACACATCGCTGAATACTTATGAATTTAAGTGCCTTCAATAATGCTCCGTCTGAATCAATCCACCTGTCAATAACTAATTTAAGGCTTAAAAAACATCGTATTATGGAGAAATGCAGTATAAAGAGCTGTTGCATTGCGAATAAAAACTCATATAGGTGCAAATAACCTTAAATATGCAATATTCTGAATCCTTAATTATAAATTATTTGTACAAAATCCATCTTTCTTTTTTCCTCCGAAAGAGTTTAATTAATTCCATTATGAAATCCTTTTCTATTGCCATTGAAGCTCATGCTGAATGTCGAGTATTTATGCCATAAGTTTTAATTTGCTGAAAATGTCAAAACATATTTGACCCTGGCAACAATTGTTGTTAACAATGTGATTGGTGAAATGCTTTAATAAGAAAATACACGTCTAGAAGCGACTATAGTAGTTCAGCAGGGAACGCTCTAAAAAAACACCATGACATCCCGCCACTGATGAATTTACATAATGGACTGTGGTCTATAATATTTTGTAATGCAGGATATTATAATTCAAGATTAATTGAAAAAAACTTCAGGATTTTTTAAAACATTGATCTGTGTGTAAGCCCAAGAGGAAGGGAGTTAAACTGCCGTCTATGTATTTCTGTATCATTTTGGGTCAGAACTGTCTGCTGCCTCTCAGCTCAGTCATTGGTGCTGAGGAGCCGAATCCTAAATGCAGCAGTGAGGTCAAGTAGCTCACACATGCTAACTCATATGTCACATCAGTTATCATTTGTTTCCTCTTCATGCACTGACATTGCGACACACACCACTGTGCATATCCTAAAGGGGCATATTTAATAACAGATCAGTGCAATTCATTCCAAAATGACTGCACTAAAACAAATTAGTTTTATGCTAAATTAGGCCAATGGCATAATTAAATTGAACTTGATTTAATTATACCGAGCCTCGTGTATTAAATGTGTGATCGCTCCTCCACTGAAATATCTTTATGGACATGTGGAGTGTGATTACTTCGAAAGCTTTCGGGAGAATTCTCTGCATAATCATGCTGAGTCTTACAAGAACTGAAGCTTTTCCAAAGGTTTAGACTTCAAACTCTCATGTGGAGACGTTAAACATCACGCTTCATTATCTGATCGTCAAAGTAGGATAATCTGCTTAGTAAATGAATAAAGTAATAATTGTTTCTTTATAATAAACATGAATATCTTACATTATTAAAATTACAAAATAAACATTGTTACCTTAAAATTAAGAAGATTTTTTTTATACAGAAACGATTTTTTTTTTTTTTTTTTTTGGAAACGTCTAATCAGGTTTATCCCGACACCTTGGTATCCATGGACACAGCAGAGAAACGTCCAATTACATGGCAGGATTCTTGAACAATGACATCATTCGGGCAGGATTGTTCTCTTTGTGCACCCCAGATCCTTTGCTAGTGTGTGGAACTTTAATTAAAGGACCTGTCCTGCAGCCAATCGCTGATTAAATTTCCCTCTGGAGATAACCCTGATCCACAGTGATAATACAGATATATGTATGCAGGGTCATTTCCCAGAGACAAGAGCTTTACCCTCACAATATATTACATTTATGTTAGATATCCAGTTTTATTTATATGGTTTATGTCTTACATCTCTGACATACGATACCTTTTTGCTTCCCTACATTTTCTTTTACAGCCAGTCTGACCGTTAAACACAGCAAGTAGAAAAAGAGCAGTATATGTAAATACACACAGTGCCAGTCAAATGTTTAGACACGCCCCCTTTTCGCTCCACTTATCGTCCATGTTCTCAGTTCCACTTACTGTAAAGATGGACTTTGTAGTTCTACAATTCCAGACTGTAGTCCATCTATTTGCGGACTACAGTACATACTGTGTACTCTGTTCTAATGGTCAGAACCCCGATAATAGCACCACAGAGCAGGGATTATATGGTGGGTGCTTTATTCCTATCCCAACAGTGCCAGTGAGGTGTTTAAATGAAAGTACAGCAGCACTGCTGCACTAAAACCCCCTCACCTCATCAGTGTCACTGCAGAACTGACCATAAACAATCCACCACCCAAATGATAGCTGTTCTGTGATGCTCCTGACCAACAGAGCACAGAGAACCAACAGGGGACTAACAAACACAAAGAACACAGATGGACTACAGTCTGTAATTGACTGTAGGTTGACTGTTGGTGTTGTTAACACACATAAAAAAAAATTTGTGAAAAAGAATTTAAGCCCCTAAATGTGAAGCAGTTCAAACAGAGCAACACAATTAGCTGTTGAGTCAGGTGTATGTGACCATACGCTCTGATACAAGGTCAGTGTATTGATTATTCCAGTTTGAGAAAAGTCTTTACACACACACACACACACTCTCACACACACTCACAGCAGATTTACACATTCATGCGAGTGCACACACAGAATGGGGCATTCAATATCCCTCCACAGTGGTGTGTGATCAATTGGAAAGACAGGGTGGCATGCATTTCTTTGTCTCTGTAAATAATTGCGGCTTGTCCAGAATTCCAAGTGATTTCCTCTTGGCCCAGAGAGTTCTGTAAGAGAAGCGTAGAGAAAGGGAAGGTGTCGAGCTGCACAGTGTCGACAACCAGCTGAAATAGAGAGCTGTCTGGAGGGCGTGCGTCTCAATAGACTGGGCTCTGTTTAAAATAGCATGGCTTCTGGGGTGATCGCTCTTTCAATTCCACAAATGCTCCTCGGCGAAAGGAAGTATGAAGTGGGAGCGGGAAGAAAACATGGAGTACACATAAGGAGCTTGAGTGAGTGTGTGCAGAGCGATATCTGTGTTTTATGTCAGAGCTCTTTGGCTGCACTGCACTTGAAATGAGATTTCTGATACCTCATTATATTATGTTTGAGGGAGGTTCTCACATATACCAAACAAAAACACTTATAAAGGGCAGCACTTGGTTATGTTATTGTCCACTATACAGAAATACAGAGTACAGATTAAACATCAATCAAACCATCAGCCATAACACATAACAGTTTAAAGAGCAGGTATAAGGCTGCACATCTTTATTATATTATATTATAATTATTATATTATATATATTTAATATATTATATTATATTTTAATTTTAAATGTTTTAAAATGGTAGTATTTTACAGCGATTGTCAAAAGTTTATACACACCCCTTTATTGTTCCCTTTAATGTAAAGATGGACTTTATAGTTCTACACTTCCTGTGGACTACAGTATATACTGTGTTAGTCCCCTTTACCCTGTTCTCCAATGACCTCAATAGTACCAGAACATTTTGAATATTTGTTGATGAACTGTACAGTGTATAACGCTCTTAAACCCAGCGTGGTGGTGCAGTCTGAATGTTGTGCGTTCTCCACAGTTATAACCTGTTTGTCGTCTCCAGCACAGCCTTGGCAGCCCGGCGCTCATTTGGTAACGTCTCCGCTCGTTCAAACTGTTTACCTCTAAGTGGAAATGTACTGAAGCTTTTCCCTTCGAGAGCATGACACACGCATGTGTGTGTGTGTGTGTGTGTGTGTGTGTGTGTGTGTGTGTGTGTGTGTGTGTGTGTGCGTGCAATCAACATTTCCTCTCTAATCCAAATGAGCTGTACTTGGCAGCAAAACTAATTCATTTTGGCCACGATCACAAGCAAGTGTTTATGCCGACAGCAGTGCAAGGTGTGTGTGACATGCCAGTAAACATCCTTTTGGTTAAAGGTGAGTGTGTGTGTGTGTGTGTGTGTGTGTATGTAGCCGTATCCTTTGATGGCCAGTGTATGTACATTTCCATGGCTGTAGAACAAAGCGAGCTTTGAGACGGCGCCGAGCGTCCAAGCGTCCATGCGACGGAGACGATGCTGGTTCTAAACGCTCTGTAGTTAAAAAGCGTCCTCTTGAGACGAGATCACAAAGCAACCTGATGGGTTTCCAATCCGAACAGCAGATGCTTCAATTACAGCTGTACCTTTCCACTGAGGAAGAACTGAGTTACAGTCACCGGCCAAGATTCAAAGCTTTCATTGTCATCTGCACATATAGAAACATGTTTCCCTGCCCAATAAAATTCTTACTTTGCCGTCCGCCCTGGATGAGTAAGAAAAAGTAAATATGGTAATAATAATAAAAGTATAAATATATAAAGGGCGGCACGGTGGCTTAGTGGTTAGCACGTTCTCCTCTCAGCGCTAGGGATTCCCGGTTCGAATCCCCATCTGGGTGGAGTTTCCATGTTCTCCCCGTGTCTGCGTGGGTTTCCTCCGGGATCTCCGGTTTCCTCCCACAGTCCAAAAACATGGATCAAGTCAATTGAATTCCCCAAATTGCTCCATATAGAGTGTGTCTATGTGAATGAGCGTTTGCCCAGCAATGAATTGGCCTGTCCTGGGTCTATCTGCCCAGGGCCCGATACATTCTCCCCTGGATGGGCATGGGGAACCCCCCCGCTACCCTAAGAGAGGATAAAGCGGGAGATAATGAATGAATGAATGAATGAATATATAAAAACCAGAACAAACACACACACTCTATATACATATTGTGAAGTTATTTACATTGTGCAAAGCTACATTATATTGCAACAGTCCGATGGGAGTGTAGTATTTAGTGCAAAAATGCTTTAAGTCTATGAGGTGGTCATCAGCTCAGCTGTTCAGGGGTCTAATGGCCAAAGAAATGCCAGGAGAGGATGCTGGGTATTAAAGAAGTTCTTGCTTCGACTGACATTCACCGTTCCTCTGTGATAACGCGTTCTAATTTCTCTTTTTGTTCCCGTCCTCTCATCTTCTTTTTTCCTTTGTGGTTCCACTGATTTCGTTCTTTTTGCCCTTCAATTCCAATTGATTAGCTTTTTCAGTAATTACTTCCTCCATTTTCCTGCAGTCCTTTGTTTTCGCTCACATAATTTGTTTCCACGTTACGTTTCTTCTTTGTCTTGCTCTCTTTTCTTATATTTTTTATGATGCTCATTCTTTGCAGTCTTCTTTCTGTATCGTTCTCCTTTATTTTCCCTCAATGTCACCCACTGTCATTATCCCAACTTTATTTCCATTTGTCTAATTCAGGACTTCTTTTCTCTCGTCTTTAACTCTGCATCTCAGACGGGTTTTATATTCTCTTCTCTTTTCTTTTCCTCACCCTCTGCTCTTATCTCTCCAGTCGTCATGTCTTGTCAGCACTGTACGGACTCTGATCCACCACCACCGCGTGTCTGTGTATGTGTGTATGAAAGCGAGTGCGTGCATATGTTGACTTCTTTTCTTACAACTCCAGATATGATAATTAAGTATCCCACTTTGCCTTCGGATGAACTCACAGTTCAGAACAGAGAGGACAGTATGTGCTAAAACACTGCTCACCGCTTCCCCTGTGGATTGTACAATTGTTCTTCCTTGTTTCAGCAGGCACACACAATAACTCACTGAGACAATGCCCTCTCTCACCTAATAGATAATTCAGCTAGTAGGTCAGTGGCTCTGTGTTTATTGTTCTGTGCTAAATGATGACTCTAACCGTAACTATGAATTTATTGTTTTGAAAATTGTTCTTGCTGAAGCAGCTGATCCACTAGAACAGTACTGACCGCGGTAAATGCTTTTGCTGGGATCATTTACTGAATTGATTGATTAGATTCACTATAAAATAAGCTAAACTTTAAAAGTCTAATCAAAACACAACAGATCAAATCACAGGTAAATGTTCTGCCAAAGTTCTCTTCATTCATTCATTCATTCATTCATTCATTATCTTCCGCTTATCCTCTATTAGGGTCGCGGTGGGGTTCCCCATGCCCATCCAGGGGAGAACATCTCGGGCGCTGGGCAGATAGACCCAGGACAGGGTGCCAATCCATCGCTGGGCACACACTCACTCACACATACACACTCTAAATTGGGCAATTTTGAGAATTCAATTAACTTGATCCATGTTTTTGGACTGTGGGAGGAAACCGGAGAACCCGGAGGAAACCCACACAGACACGGGGAGAACATGGAAACTCCACCCAGATGGGGATTCGAACCGGGAATCCCTAGCGCTGAGAGGCGAATGTGCTAACCACTAAGCCACCGTGCCGCCAAGTTCTCTTCAGCTCAAGAAAAAAATTATACAGCATGTAAATGATCTTTAAAAATGTAACTAACACAAAAACATCCAGCCTCAACTGACAATAATTATTATGCATTCCTGATTAAAATTGATTGTGATGTCAGGATGTTAAATTGTATGTGTTGTATGAAATATAAGGCAGTATGGTTTTGTAGGTTGGAGTCTGTGGAGCCTGAAAACATGCCGACCAGATATAAAATATAAAGTTTAAAAACTGTTCAAATGATGCACTTAACAAATAAAGTTCTTTTTGTTTCAGTTGGGATCGGAGTGGACAGCACCGGGGGAGTTTACAAAGTTTAGGTCTCAGTCTTCCAAGTCTGTTCAGTAAGTATATATACAAACACACAGACACACACACACTCATTACTATTATTTTTATTTCATCATTTTTGTTTTTTTTTTTAAAGCTGTAACATTGTAAAATGCCCTATTGAGTCTCCCCCCGACTTCAGGACTGTTTTCTGCTGAAATGCATTCTTCGGTTTGAAGTGTCCCTGTGCCAGTCGGCCACCTGCAGCCACAGCTGGACTTTTCTTAGCCCGGGTTTTTGCTCTGTAATGCCTCTGACATGAATGTAATTACAGGAAATGGTTTTTATTTGTGTGGCATAGGACTGCCTTTTAATTATTTCCTTTCAGTTGTAATGACTGTGAGGAAGCTGTTAATAATGAGCTGCTTTGCTGAATTAGAGCGCGAGGTGTCGGCCTTCTCGTGTAACCTGCTTACTGAACTGGCTTTTTATACAAAATGCTTCACTTCCAATTCCAACACTTGAAATGTTAAGCAAAAACCTATATAGAATTCTGAAATTGTTATTATGTTTTATCTTGTTTTTATTGAAGAATTAGATAAAAATGTAACAAAGTTTAAATATCCTCTTACTCAGAATATTAGTTTTATTCTTTTTGTGCAACAAACTGGAACCAGATAAAACCAGATGCATTGGATTTATATATATATATATATATATATATATATATATATATATATATATATATATATATATATATATATGTATATATATGTATATATATATATATAAATATATGTGGCCATGTTCTCTCTGTGTCAGCAAGGTTCTCTGATTCTAGTCCAAAAACATGGATTTAAGGTAAATTGGCTGCTCTAAATTGCCCCCATATAATGTATGTATGTTTTCAGCAATAGATTAAAATGACTTTATGTATATAATAGTAATACTAACAATAATATATTTAAGTATGAATTCGTTCATGTGTACAAATAGATGACTGCGCGTGCGCGCCCGTGTGTGTGTGTGTGTGTGTGTGTGTAAATATTACATATTGCATATTGCTTGTGGCACAATCAAGCCTCCGAGAAAGACTGTGACATCAGAATAAAGCATTCTGAAAATAAAGAGTGCAAGAAAAAGTGAGAGGATTAACATGTCAGTACATCTGAGGGCTCAGACTGAACCAGGCAATTGCAGAGACTCTCAGCTGTCTTAACGTGCTATAAGCTGACACCAAAGAACGAGCAGCAACCAGAACCAGCTGAGATTTACTTCCTCTTTCCATATGTTTTCTGTATAAAAACCCACTGAAACATACTGCAGTACCTGAGGCAGGCAGCGGATTCGTACATCTGTTTTCTGTGTGAATGAAGTGCAGCCCGTCGCAACACCAGCAAAACACAAAAATGAGGATAAACAATGCAACAAATGAAAAAATCAAATAGAGAATTAACACTTAAAATTAATGAAAAGGAGCTAAATGTACTTGCACAATGACGCTGATGGTTAATTTCAGGGGACCTGGGATTTAGTATCTTTAATTGATACTAAATTAACTCTATGACTGTATGGCTTAACCAACCCTGTCAGAAAATGATATTAGCTTCATGTTCACAACTTGCATAACCTAATAACGTTCCACGTCTTAGTCTTTTTATTAAGTTACTTTTTTTTTTGGTTTGGAACATTTCTTTACAGTTTAATTTCTGTGAGTGAATGGCTTCCGTTTTATAAAAGATTGAATTTACTTTGATTACTATTTTTGTTTTGAGCGCATGCCGGTGAGAACAGCAACAATGTCCTGTGGCATCTTGACGACTTTGTAATCTCAAAGGAGGGGTTTGAAGGGGAGAATAATAACATGATCCAAATGCTCCCACACTAAGAGTCATTTTCTTTTAGTCTTATGTAATCCATCCAAACACAAAAGCAGCGCTGTGATCTTCAGGGCAATGTATCTGTGTCTCTTTGAAAAGTGATGTGAGAATCAAACTTGAAACCTGAAACATGGATGAATCCACTAGGTGTATGCCCAAATTCCACTGACATTGCCAGATCATAAAGTAAAATACTTTATTCTCCAGTAATCCATGTGTGCGAAGAAAAAAACAATGCAACATGTGATATGAGAGAGCAGAAGCAGGATCAGGAGAGTGGTGGAAACCAGGAACTGAGTTATAAACTACTCTTTGGTTGGTAATGTATTCAGCTATTTTAAAATCTAGTTCATGTTTTCATAAACTGATGCTTATTCAGGTCCAGGCCGTGGGGGCAGTAGCCTAACAAAAAGACATCCCAGACATCCCCATCCCCAGCCACCTCTTCTAGATCTTCGGGGGGCACACCCAGTCGTTCCCATGCCAACCGAGATATATGATCTCTCCATCTTATTCTGGGTCTTCCCCGAGGTCTCCTCCTGATTAAACATACCCAGAACATATCACCCCAGGGAGACTTACAATGATGAAAGTAGGCCTCATACCAAAGATCTGGAACGATATCCAGATCATTTAGTACTTTAACTGATTGGTCACTGGTTCTGCTGTGTGGTGAGAATTAACAGGAATGATCCAAGACATTTCACAACGGGGTAAAAATAGCTGGGAGCTGAGATTCATATTGTTGTCAATCAAACAAAGGTCCCGCCCCCTCAGCTGACGCCATGCCTATTGCATGATGTTATCTCACTCTGATTCTCGCTGTTTCCTCGCAGTCCTCTCCAGAGGCCATCAGACTGGCATCTATTTCGAAGTCTGTGGAGTATTTTGGCCAACGTCCCAGAACTGTAGCATTTCGCATAAAGATGACTCACCGCAGAGATTGCGCTCGAGCAGCATTAATTTTAATGAGAGCTTCTTAAGTCATATGGGAACAAGTCTGTTACAAACTAGGAAAGTCTGTGAAGTTAGATTTAAAAATTCAAGCACTTCACTACACTGTGATGTTTTGATCCAGGTCAGATTTAGGTAAAACCAAACGTAACCCCTGTTCTTATTAACTTCATAATCATAAACTGAAGACAGCTGCATTAATTTTCTATAACAGATTTTTTTCTATAACACTATTTCTATAACAGGGTAATTATTCGGAATTATCCTTTAATAAGTATACAAATTGTTTTTAGCATGTTTTGGTTCGTTTTTGTGTATTTATTTTCATATTTTTCGTATGTTTTTCATGGATTTTGGTTTTGGTGGTTTATTATTTTGTGCAAAATCATAGAGTGTAGACATCAACATTATGAGTAACATAGCAGCATAATCCCATATTTTGTGCCAACCATGTGGCAAAGCAAGAAAAGAGAAGAAAATCACTGCACACCAGCTCCACAAATACACAAAGCTGCTGTTGTGTGTGTGCTTGTAGATGCAACAGATATAATTGCTAAACAACAGCTTTAGAAGTCTGCCGCAGCAGGAGGTTGTGCTCATGTGAGACCTCATGGTTATTTGGTATGAAATGCAGAGTGACACTCCACTGCTATGGTCTTTCTTCTGGTAAAGTCAATTCACCTAATATTAAGTATTTTATTTCGAAAGCTCTTTTTCTTTTGAAAAATGACTGAATTTAGAAGGTCATTTGTCAAAATTAGGATTCCAACTAAAATATATAATTCCTCCTGCAGTGCAGCACAGAAAGCATCATGGCTGTCTAAGGTGATTAAATTGTATTAAATACACGTTTTTATCTTATAAATCCATATGGGCAGATACACCAGGGCAAGGTGCCAATCCATCGCTGAGCACACACACCATATACAGGCAATTTAAAGCATCCAATTCACCTGAAAGCCATGTTTTTTTTTGGACTGTGGGAGGAAACCAGAAAACCCTGAAAAAAAAAATGGCGCAGAATCGGGATTCAAACCTGGATCTCCAGCACTGAGAAATAAACATCCAACCACTTCGTTGGCCACTACAGCCACAACTAAATACTAAATAGAATTTAATATGTTATTATTGTGTGATCTTTTTAGCCCTTATTGAGCTTAAATGAGATCAGGGTCCTGGGTGGTGTGCTGCACCCTTTGCAGAGTGCGTGGTTTGATAGTAATGTGATCTCACATATCCATCTGCACCGGGCAGGTCTCACATCCACTCTGCAATTAGATGGATTCTCTAAGACAGAGTCTGCTATTAGTGAGACAATTAAGAGCTTGTTTTTTCCTCCTCTTACTCTTCACCCAGCGTCTGTCTGGGCTCTTACTCATCTCTATAATGTGTAAACATGGTTCTATCTGTGCACTCAAAACAACTCTGAGATCTCCAAAATGGAGTGGAGTGGAAGTACAAAATGAAAGTACTCAGGTGAAAGTAGGGCACTAAAATGATGCAGTGATAAGTGCTTTCCCTCCACGTTTATGTGCTCAGATTATAATCCCCCCTGTGAGCCCTAATCAGGAATAATAATTTAGAAAATAAATTAATTAATTAAAGTTTAACTACCTCAAATGGCCGGCCGAGTGGTGTAGTGATTAGGACTTCTGCCTCTCAGCGCCGAGGATCCAGGTTCAAATCCCGATCTGGATCGAGTGTGCATGTTCTCCCCATGTCTGTGTAGGTTTCCTCACAAAGTCTCAAAAAGGATGGAGTCAAGGAAAATTGGCCGCTCTGCTTTGTGTGTGTGTGAGTGTGTTTTCTCAGAAATAGATTTAAAAATTAGATACTCTCCTAAAATCTCTATTAAGCGGCTGTAAAATGAGAAAGGCATGCGACCGGGCGGCTGGTTTGTTTGTAGTAACGCTTTGGCAGATCCACGTGTGTGAAACCTACATTTGAACATCACCCAGAAGCCGTGGGTTATTTTAATAAGATGTGATTGTGATTTTACTGAAAATAAATGAGCAAGATGTAACACATTCAGAAATACTAAACACCGCCAGGATTCGGATGGATCTGTTTGCTCTCACGTTGTTTCTGTAGCAGGAGTTCTTAATTAGCTGTGACACCATGATGAGTAGCCCACATTTATCTACGATTCTGGTTTATTAACTCAATGCAGGGTTGGCATGCGAGTCGGGGGTTAAACGTGTCGCTTTACATAAAGGTTCCCATGGGTTTGATTCTTGGACATGGCAGATTGATAGACAATTGCATGTTCTTCCTGTGTGTATGTGTGTTTGTCTGTGTGTCTGTGTGTATGTCTGTGTGTCTGTGTGTGTCTGTGTGTCTGTGTGTATGTGTGTCTGTGTGTATGTGCGTATGTGTGCCTGTGTGTGTGTCTGTGTGTCTGTGTGTGTATGTGTGTATGTGTGTTTGTCTGTGTGTATGTGTGTATGTGTGTATGTCTGTGTGTCTGTGAGTGTGTGTGTCTCTGTGTGTGTGTGTGTGTGTGTGTGTGTGTGTGTGTGTGTCTGTGAGTGTGTGTGTCTCTGTGTGTGTGTGTGTGTGTGTGTGTGTGTCCTCCTATAACTCAGTTTTCCTCTTACAGTCCAAACTCATGGAAGACCGGTGAATTGATTGGAGATGCTAAACTGTCTCCAGGGGGAATGTGCGTCTGTCTTAAGAAAGACTGATGAAAGCGAAAGATAATGAATGAATAATACAATGACAATTACAATACCATAATTATTACAGATTCATAGAAAGGCCGATAATCTGCTCACAGTTATAGAAAGTTTTCAAGGCTTCGGTTGAGACTGAAAACTAATTCAAGCCTTTTTTTCTCTCTTCTCAGTCTTATTGCTTCCAGGCGATACTACTTTGAGATTCTGCACAAGCAAGATGACAAAGGCTCTGATCATGTGGAGGTTGGGGTGAGTCACGGTCTCTGAACTATATTTTATCACCGAGCAGCCAGGCTTCAGGTTAATGCATTGTTTGTCATCAGTCGCAAGTCTCTGAGCCGAGCAATACTTTGTCAAAAATAGACCAGGAGAAGGTTTATAGTTGATGGCTGCGGAATTTGGGACAGTCTGGTGGGAATGGACCTGGAAAGAGATTTTAATAAAACATCTCCGTACATTCTGGTTCCTATCTATCAACGTTCAACTTCCTGTGCAATGCTGTTTGTACACCCACAAGTAACGGACATCTTCAACAGAAAATATGAGTTATTACACTTTCATCTTCATGGTTATCTCTGCTGAATAACTAGGATATTGATTTTGGGTCATTGGTGGTGTCTCATCATGCAGACCCACAGAGCAGAAATGGAAAAGCAGCACACAGGCATGATTGAAGTGATTTATCCCAGCAGTATGATTCACAATGCAGCTCTCCAATTGAAAGCGACTGTGTAGCGGTAGGGTCCCTGATGTATTCAGAGTTTCAGAGTTGGACCTGGTCTTTGCTGGGCTCAAGAAAAAAAAAATAATAATAATAAAAAATACAAGTCTCCCCACATGGACACAACATGGAAGCTCCATCCGGATCTCCATCCAGAGATTTAAACCTGGAACCAGCACTGAGAGGCGGACATGCTACCCACTACACCACTATTCCACACTCACTTTATTCATTCATTCATTCATTATCTTCTGCTTTATCCTATTTTAGGGTCGCGGGGGGCGGGGGGGGGGGGGTACCGATGCCCATCCAGGGGAGAATGTTTCGGGCGCTGGGCAGATACACCCAGGACAGGGCGCCAATCTATCACTGGGCACACACTCACTCACACATACAAACTCTAAATGGGGCAATTTGGAGAACTCAATTGACTTGATCCATGTTTTTGGACTGTGGGAGGAGAACCCGGAGGAAACCCACGCTGACACAGGGAGAACATGGAAACTTCACCCAGATGGGGATTCGAACCGGGAATCCCTAGTGCTGAGAGGCAAACGTGCTAAACCACTAAGCCACCCTGCTCACTCAATTTATATTATGTATTTTTTTAATTTTTCACATTGTCCTTCATAGTTCTAATACAAGAATGAGCCCCCGTCCTGCTGCCAGCTAATCAGAAGTATTTGTCCTGTTTAAAAAGTGAATGTAGCAGTAAAACCTGAATAACAGATTGCGGCGTGGGTTCGGGTTCCCTGGTGCATCGGGATTTAAAGCTTTTCACCGAGCGTGCAGATTTACGGTGACGCTTTTTACTATCGTTCTTACAGATACGAGTGATAAACCAAGACGATTCAAGGGTTTATTTCCAACAAGAGATAGACATCCTATTATAATCCCAAATGCTTAAACTGCTGCAACGTGATGGATTTGAACAACCATGGCCTTTTAGTTTCACTGAGAGACTTTGGAATTATATCGTCCATCGATAGAGAAGGCGAGAAGGCTGAGCAGATCGAACGAGTAAATAGAGCCAGAAAATCATTCCATTCATTCGTTCGATGCATGAATTACTGAAAATCACTTACAGAGTGATAATGATGATGATGCTGCTTATGGTCTGCAAAGATGGACAGATAGAAAGATACATACATACTTACGTACTAAGTAAAAACTAAATATAGGCTATTAGGTAAAAATATATTAGTAGAAATAGGCGGCACGGTGGCTTAGTGGTTTAGCACGTTCGCCTCTCAGCGCTAGATATTCCCGGTTCGAATCCCCATCTGGGTGGAGTTTCCATGTTCTCCCCGTGTCTGCGTGGGTTTCCTCCGGGTTCTCCGGTTTCCTCCCACAGTCCAAAAACATGGATCAAGTTAATTGAATTCTCAAAATTGCCCCGTTTAGAGTGTGTCTGTGTGAGTGAGTGTGTGCCCAGCGATAGATTGGCGCCCTGTCCTGGGTCTATCTGCCCAGCGCCCGAGACGTTCTCCCCTGGATGGGCATGGGGAACCCCACCGCGACCCTAATAGAGGATAAGCGGGAGATAATGAATGAATATATTAGTAGAAATATGGATGTAAAATAAAATCATAAAATAGAAAAACTAAATAATATAGGTTAAAAGATATCTGACAGTCAGTGTGTAGTGGATAAACAGTCCAGTTGTGCAAAAGACATTTATATCAAGTAAAGTCCGTGGTGCAAGCTTGCAATAAATATTTGTACTATTTACATGTATGGACTGTATACATCATTTATAAAATAATATGAATAATCCTCTCTGCACTTCTTTTGTCTCCCTAATATTTTTCATTGGTTGCATTGTTTAATCCTTTTGTATAGTTGTGATTCAGTGTTGTTTGATATATTGTTTAAATAGCAGACATGGCAAAGGCCTTCCCTCCAGACACACCCTCTTCACATTCATCACATTTGTCTTTGTGTCTACTATGGTTACTGATTTATTCACTCATCTGTGAATACTGTGTATTACAAATTAGTCTGTTTGGGAGAGAACTGGTTTGGACAGGATGCTGTCTTGTGGACAATAGTGGGCAGCCTGGCAGAAATCATCAGTGTAAAGCAGGATGATGTTTTATCACATTAGAGGCTTAAAATAACAGCTATGGCTATTTGCAATAAGCCTGACAGCAAGGACACAGTCCAGAGCACATGGACAAAGAACAACACCCACAGAGGGAGCGGGATGCTCGCAGATACTACAGATTCCATACTAATGGTTTTGATTTAATTCGATTTTTTGAAGTCATGGAAACGCTGGATGTCGAAACCGTGCACATTTGCTTTTGTGCTGTATCCTCAGCGTCGTCTGTGTCTGTGATATTTTGACATTTCTGAATGATGGGATTGTTGGAGAATCTTTGTCTATTGTTCTTGTCTAGCTTCCTCTCCCCTTAGTAAAGCTCCCCAGAGCGGGTCTCCCATGGCAACACACTTCACTGATCGGCTGGCTGCGATTGGTGGAAAGGCTTGAAGTCAAGAGCCGAGACAAAAGACATATTCAGCATTTAGTGTGTGAGTGAATGGGACTAAATGAGACGTGTGTCCTGAGGAAGTTACACTCAGGCTGAATGGTGTTCCGACATGCGGAATTGGCAAAAGACACAGAAAGCCTGCCACCTGTTGATCTGGAATGCTTTAGTCTTACATTGCACTGAGGATAATGCTGGGTAATAATCTGCTCATGGGCTCCAGAATTGCGGCGCATCTGGTTAGTCAGTTGAATTACAAAGCTTTCTGTATGTCATAATTAAACACAGTGCATTTATTAAATAAGCAACATATCACATTAAACAACATTTACATTAGACCACTAAAGTTGAGTTGCCTTTTTGCCAAAATTACATTCATTTATTATCTCACGCTTTATCCTCTATTAAGGTCGTGGTGGGGTTCCCCATGCCCATCCAAGGGAGAACGTCTCGGGCGCTGGGCAGATACACCCAGGACAGGTGTATCACACACTCACTCACACAGACACACTCTATATGGGGCAATTTTGAGAATTCAATTGAATTGATTCATGTTTTTGGACTGTGGGAGGAAACCGGAGAACCCGGAGGAAACCCACACAGACACGGGGAGAACATGGAAACTCCACCCAGATGGGGATTCGAACCCGGGAACCCCTAGCGCTGAGAGGCGAAGATGCTGACCACTAAGCCACCGTGCCGCCGCCAAAATCACAATCATACTAAATACTGGGTATCATCCATGTTCTCAGTTCCACGAATATAGATGGACTTTGTAGTTCTACAATTACAGACTGTAGTCCATCTTTGTTCTTTGTTGTTGTTAGTTCTGTTGGTTCTCTGTTGGTCAGCAGCATCACAGAACAGGTATCATTTGGGTGGTGGATTGTTTATTGTCAGTTCTGCAGTGACACTGATGCTGTGAGGGGGGTTTTAGTGCAGCAGTGCTGCTGGAGTTTCATTTAAACACCTCACTGACACTGCCGGGATAGGAATAATACACCAACCAAATATTGCCTGCTCTGTGGTGCTACTCTTGGAGTCCTGACCATTAGAACAGAGTACACAGGATGTACTGTAGTCCAAAAAGTGATGGACTACAGTCTGGAATTGTAGAACTACAAAGTCCATCTTTGATTGACTGAAAACATGGACCATGAGTGGAGCAAAAAGGGGGGCGTGTCCAAACTTTTGACTGGTACCATATGTGATTGTTTGCAATCTATAACGGAGCAGATTAACATTTAAACCTGGTGGAGATGAAACTGACGTTGGTGCAACGCTGGCATTAATAATGGAAAACCCCATTAGACAGTGTAAGCTTTTCCTAACTGTAAACAAGCATGACGTCTGACCTTTCCTCTGAAAGATGAATGAGTGCTCTGTGATTAAGCCACAGTCACACCTGACTCCGGCGCTGTCCTCTTCTCTTTTACCAAAAAATAAAATGGCTTAATATTCTTTTAGCTATTGGTCAAATAATAATCGTCTTCTCTTTACTCTTCCAACCCACAATTCCCTGGTTTCTGAAAGTGTGCTTCTTTAAACGAGCAGAAGCTTTCAGTTGAGATTCGGATCCCGCTGGGTTTAAGGAAGAAGCACACAGTGTTGATATCTCACAGCTGTAGAGGCGGCAGTGATTGATGGTGTTGATAGTGTGTGCTGAAGTGCCGTGCACATAGTGATGTAGCCGCGTACAGTGGCTCTGACGCCAACCTCCAAACGACCTTCAACTATACAAGACTAGACATTTAAGAAAGTGAGCAAAGAAGTTAAAAAAGCACTGCTGCTATTGTTCTGTGGACCTGTAGTTCTGATGCATTAGCAGTAATTGTTTAAACTCGTGTAATGCTTTGAGAAGGCTCTGCTCGTGAGTGCATGGGTGTGTATGCGGTGCGAGTTCTTACCATGGAAAAATGTCTTGTCTTCCCTCATTAGTAGGAGGATAACGAGAAGCGACATGGTAATTGCTGAATGTCTTTAAAAGACTTGTAGCTTGTCAGTTGCTGTGCTGCCAAAAAAGCTGAGGGAAATAATATATTTATACAAGGCCGAGTTTGAGTGGTCTGACGCCAAACAAGCTCTCCATGCTGCTCCAAATGACAACACACACACACACACACACACACACACACACACACACACAAACACATACACAAACACATACATGTTGTCATAAGGTCTGATATCTTCTTTCTGTCTCACTCTCATTCTCATTTCTCTTCTCTACAGTGGCGTCCTTTCCTGCCAGGCCTTAAATATGAGGTCATCGATTCTGCATACATCTCTCTGTACACAGGTAAGTCACTCCTCAACTCACACACACACACACACACACACACACACACACACACACACACAAATACACACGCACACACACAAACATGATCCTCCATCATTTTATTCCAAATCCATGCTGGAGATCAGTTGATTGGATCAATAAGCTCATCACTGACATGATGGTGTTGATAATCCTCCTCGTGCTGGGGGTTTGTTCAGCGAGTGCCGGGACAGATCTGCTTTGTTGAAACCTCTCAGCAGGACGCTCAGATAATAGTTTTTTTTTTTAAGAACTCCCAGCTAAAGTTGCCCTCCACTCTAAAAGCATGGGATAAGGCATGGTTAAACCTTCCGATGCCGGGGTCTCCCGTAGGTTTGGGGCAGTCAGACATGCACGCCGAATAAACGAGAGGTGAGACGGTTTGGAAAGGTCACTGTTTTTAAATAGAATGTCTGAATCTCTCTCTCCCAGCCGTCTGGTAATAAAAGCCTGCGGACAGGTGTGGGTTTAAACTCCAGCTCTGCATGCGGGTTCCGAATCCATTTGCACCCTTGGTGGTGAGTTTTTCGTTCATGAATTTTCTAAACCACTTATCTTAATTAGGGTCGAGAGGACCGCTGGATCCAACCCAGTGCTCATTACGCAAAACATTCTGAAGAGGGAGACAGTCCATCGTCGAGCAGACACACAGACAAGCATGTGCACACAGGAATCATTTAGGTCCTCAAGTTTACCTGATGCGCAGCACGGTGGGGTTAGCACATCTGCCTCTCAGCGCTGGGAATCCAGGTTCAAATCCCGGTCTGGGTGGAGTTTTCAGGTTCTCACTGTGTCCGTGTGGGTTTTCTCCGGGTTCTCCGGGTTCTCCGGGTTCCCCCCACAGTCCAAAAACCGGCAGTGTAGTGTAGTGGGGCAGTCATAGGCTTGTGGTTAAACTCGCCACAAACAAAGCTCACCAGAGATTTCACAGACAAATCACAGCAGTGAAAAGAACCAGAGTAACCACAACTTAACCAGATTAAACAGTGCAGGTGCGATAATGTCCTCAGAGGTGTAACCTCAATTTGAAGTAAATATAATCTTAGAAAATAAAGAACCTTTATTATGGTACCGTTCCACCTCATCTGTTTAACGTGTAGCAGGGGATGAGATTAACCTGTCACAGATTTGTATTTATGTTTATTGTCAGGAATATCTCATATTTAATTGGCTTGTTTCTAAGTGTTTTCACTCTCTGTGTTTAGCTGAGTTCCAGCGATCGCTTTGCTCTTGGTTTTAACAAAGACAGCGGCGGTGCTGAGATACTAAACAATATAAATCTCCCCTCAGACTTACTGTTGACTCTCTGAACCTCACAGTGTTTTATAAATCACATTTTGGCAGACGGTCTGATTTATGTCTGCTGCCCAGCTGACCCCCACCCTTCATCTTGCATGTGGTAAGCACATAGGATGCAATCACTTTGTCGGTTTGGGATGAATTGGACTGAGATACATGAGTGGCTCAGTCACCAGACTCTACACCCAGGTCTGATCAGAGGTTTATATCCCAGTAAAAAAACAAAACAACCATGGGTACCTTACATTGGTGGTTTGGCTTGTACGTTTTCTGAACTCATTCATTCATTCATTATCTCCCGCTTAGTCCTCTATTAGGGTCGCGGTGGGGTTCCCCATGCCCAACCAGGGGAGAACGTCTCGGGCGCTGGGCAGATAGACCCAGGACAGGGCGCCAATCCATCGCTGGGCACACACTCACTCACACAGACACACTCTATATGGGACAATTTTGAGAATTCAATTAACTTGTTCCATGTTTTTGGACTGTGGGAGGAAACCAGAGAACCCGGAGGAAACCCACGCAGACACGGGGAGAACATGGAAACTCCACCCAGATGGGGATTCGAACCGGGAATCCCTAGTGCTGAAAGGCGAACGTGGTAAACCACTAAGCCACCCGTTTTCTGAACTCTTTCCTAAAATCTTTTCATCATGGGTGACCACTCCTGGATGCATTACACTGTCAGTGGCATATCTCTGAGCATCACTGCAATACTGTCGCCTTCAATAAGTTTTCCGATCTCCTTGTTTTGAAAAATGTAGCAGGTATGACCAAAATGAGGTTCTTAATCCTAATCATGGGTTTCGCTCTTCATTCTGGTGCTAGTTTCAGGTGATGCTCACTGTTATTTGAGACTTTTGAGACCCCAGGAAAGCAACCCTCAGAAGAGATTATAACCAACAGATTGTGAAACTTGGGAACATCTGCTGATCTCACTGTGGAGACCGAGATTTTCAGACTGACCTGCTGAACATGTCTCCTCTCTGAGTCTTACCAGGACAGTGTGACTGAAATGAAAAGATTAAAAGGTGGTTTAGTTCTATCTTAGTTCTAACCTAAAATCAGCAAGGTGACCAGAGAGTTAATTATCTTCCGCTTAATCTTCTACTTGTGTCGCGGTTGCATCACAGATGAGAGATGAAGCTCATTCAGGGGAGAACTTATTACATGAGAACCTCATACGTGTTGATCTGTAGTCATGAAAACAGACCATATTGATATTTAACAGTATAAACAGAAGTGAGTTATAGATACATATTTTTAACTTCAGGTGTCTAGACCTCAGACAGGTGTGTCGACTTTGACAATGAACTCTGAAATAGCATGAAACTGTTAAAGCAGTTTCAGATCCTGTAGAACTATTCAAGAAAGTAAGGGAGTTTCTGTAAACCTCACTCACGTCTGCTCGCATCACAGCTGGTTAAACGCAAATTTGCATGTTTTTACTGTCATCCCAAAATATTGAGAGGATGTAAGGGTCCGAGTTCCAGATCACTGTTCACCGACTTGAAAGAGAGCGAGAACAATCATGGGCTTTGAGCGGATGACAGCTGCGTTAATGCCTTACTGCATATTTCATGAGTGTTTCCGGCAGCACGTACAGAGGTACACAGTTTAAAGCAGGCTTTGAAGACAGCAATACAGAGGCATGTTAGCTGACCTCAAAAGACAGTTCGACTCCATTACATATCAATGCACAACTTTTTCATACATTATGTTATTAGAAAACTAGCTCGACTGCTTAGAAACACATTTTTAAGGAAATCATGTGCATTAACTGGACATTCCTGCCCTCACCGATTGCTCACACATGATGTGCACTGTATGTAGTCTGCCATCATCAGGAAACCAGGAGGCGGTGTCTCAGCAGGTTGTGTAACCTGAGTTCACTCGCAGCTCACATCCAGGCTGTGTCCAAAGAAAACTGGACATTAAAGAATCAGCATCTATAATGCTGATGTAAATGTTCACTAGAAAACATCACGGTCTGTACGTGTCACTAACAAAATGTTATGGTGATATAGTTCCTTTGGGCGGCACAGTGGTGTATTGGTTAGCACGTCTGCCCGTCAGCGCTCGGAATCCCGGTTCCAATCACAATCTGGGTGGAGTTTCCATTATCTCCCATTTTGAAAAGTATTTTGTCTGATGAATTGATGGCATTTGTATAACACCAATCCATCACTGTCCTGTCCACAGTCACTCACACAGACTACTGATATACACTATATAGGGGGCAATTTAGAGCAGACAATTCACCTTAGATCCAAGTTTTCAGATTGTGGGAGTAAACTAGAGAACCCGGAGAGAGCTCAAACAGACAGATTAGGATTTGAACCTGGATTCCCAGCGCTGAGTGGGGAGTGGATGTTAACCACTACACCACATGCTGCACGCTCTCCCATTCACTGTGATGAGTTAGTTTTGTCAGAGTGGGATAAGACCAATGTCTTGCAAAGCGTCGTTCAACTTTTAATTAAAATAATCTGGGTTTATTTCATTGTGGCTGTTCAGCAAACTGAAAGGTTCTGATGCTGTCGCTGTCTGGGGATTTCGTTGGCTGGCCAAAGTCTAAAGTGTTCCATTCGACCTGTCACATGTAGTATCGAAGCGTTTAATCCCGAGCTGCTAACCAAAAAGAAAAAGAGCAGAGTTTCATTTATCTGCTACAAGACTTTCTGCCCTCGGTTGCACTCGTCACTGATGAGAGATGAAGCCAGAACGTTCACCATGTCGATTTTAGTCTCTGCGGTTCTTCCTTCTGACAACTTTTGCTTTAATTACATTAAGTCTCCAATTAAACCAAAAATTGTCAGAAACATAAATCAGGGATCCACAGAGTTCTCAGATGGATGAATGGATGGCTGGACTGAAAAGGTGGCTGGACTGATGGATGGCTCTGATTAAAAGCCAGAGCAGACTTTTTGTGATTAAAGCTTTAAAGTATGTGAACGGCGTTCTGTAAGCAACAGGTAATCAATCTTTCTCTCACAGTCAGCTGTTTCAGTGCTTTTCTTCTGAACTTGCAGGTATTATTTCTCTCAGGAGGTCGACAATTAAATCGCAGTAGTTGAAACTAATCTGCAACCTGGCATTGAAACAGAGTCTGACGGCCAACTTGTAATGAATTGAAATCTGAAATGGTAAATGTAAAAATGGTCAGACAGTGGCGCTCTTTCTTACTCTGCTGTAGTAAGCAATGTTTTTTATCACCAGTGACCACACCGTACAACGCCTCATCGCCATGCCAGAACTTTAATGTTCACTTATACACATAACGTGAAGCAGTACAGTACGAAAGGGTGTGCATTATCATGAATAAATTGTGAGAAAGAGATGTTGTTAAACCTGACACAAAGCAGAGTGCAGTTAGACCTCTTTCTCGTGATTTATTCACAATAATACACAACCCTGAGTGTCCTATTGCTTTTATGAAATGGTTATAAACATTTTATAATAAAAAAACAACTTCTGCAACATCATTTAGACTGGTTTTAGATGTACACTTTGATCACTGAGTATCAGGATGCCGTTATTTTCTATCAATCAAAAAATGGCATTAGTGTCCAAATTACACAGTTCATAAACCACATCCGCAGCAGGTTTAGTGCTCATCAGGAACGGGCTCGCTGTTTATATTCATCTATTATTATTAACGGCACATGATTTCGTCTCTGTGTTCAAGATGAAAGCAGTCTAAAGATGAACAGCGTGGATCACATCCCTCAAACACTGGCCAGTCACAGTCGACTCCCAGTGGAGGCCGCTGGCAGCAGGCAGCATGGCGCCGACATGCTGAAACCTGACCCCCGCGACACCTTCTTCCGAAGTGAGCTTCCGCATGGCGCTTGTTATGGTGCTGCCTGTTTGGTCTTGCACTGAAAAACAAAATGTCACATAATTCCATGGCATTTAGGTCGTTCTGCTCCTTTCTGTCTGTCTTCACAGCGCCAATGATAGAACCATCCCGCCTGGAGAACGTGCTGCCCTCCTGTCTGTATTCACCCACGTATGTGGTTAAGGACTTTCCCATCGCTCGTTATCAAGGCCTGCAGTTTGTGAGTTCCATAAACATCCAATGTGTTATTGTCACATCATTTTTCAAATCAAACTAATTTTATTTAATGAGTACTGATTACAAATCATGTCCTATACTAAGGACCAGGGTCGCTTGGGGTTTTCCATGTCCATCCAGCGGAGAACGTTTTGGGCGCTGGGCAGATACACTCAGGACAGTGTGCCAATCCATTGCTGGATAAATGTTGTTTTCTTTTTAAATGTTCTAACAGGGGCTTTAACTCGCTGCCTGCAGATTTTGAACACTGCTGCCCCCTTTTGTTTCATCCTGTGTAGTGCAGACGATATAAAATGTTTTCAAAGTTACTTTTCGATACAGAAGTCTGACAAACGGCTCAGCCAATCAGATTTAAGGATGGAACAACCTGTTTTATAAAGTTCTTCAAATAATACAATGTATTATAATTAGTTTTAGCTGCGTTTTGCATGACTTCCATCATCAGTTCATAAATAAGTGTGAAGTTTTCTAGTGTACACTTGTCATATGAGTTTAGATCAAATGTGTTATCATCTATATTAATATTTCTATTAGGTTTTTATAATTTATGGTCAGATGTCTAACCCCGGTGTCTCTTTCCCCAGGTGTATTTATCGTTCGTCTACCCCAATGACTTCACCCGACTAACACACATGGAACGAGAGAATAAGTGCTTCTACCGGGAATCACCGATTTATCTTGAGAAGTAAGATCCAGTCAGATATAAAGATGGAATCTTAACCAGGATCAATAAAAAAAACACATAAGGAAATTTCACTTTGACATTTCCACTTTGTTCATTTCTGACATTTCTTTATTCTCAGGTTTGGCTTCTACAAATATATGAAAATGGATGAGGAGGAGGACGACCGATCTTTCTTCTTTCCCAATTCTGACGGTGTGTATTTGTGCACTTTGGTGTTTTTATCACACTTTGTTAAATTTAATGATCCAAACACACATTGAGCCTCATTGGAGCACTGCTTACTGTAGCTGTCTCATTAGTTATGGCACGACACGCTCTATAGGCCTTCGGGCTGAACGCCAGGAGTCAGCTGGCTCTGATTGATTTTCGTTCAACACACAGAGGAGCCATATGGCCTCGAAGGACAATTAAAGGACTTGAGTGGAAAACAGTCAGGTGAACTTTTACACAGAATGTAACGATTTCCGTCTAATGACTCAGTCCATTTATTATCAGAGCCGTTTATAAATAGATTTCAGGTTTTCAGTGGGTTGTTTATGTCCTGGTTTTTTTTAACAGGAGCTGAAGAATGAAAACTGTTCATGATTTAAATAGATTTATTTTCATCACTCAATTTATTCTAAGCTACTAAAGGGTTAAGCGATTTATTATGTATACAGGCCAGCGCCGCGGGGCAGGGGTTAGCACTCTGCTCTGACAGTCAGGTTTCTGATGATGATTTTCATAGTCCTATCTGTGTGGAATTTGCATGTTCTCACCTCTGCATGTGCTGTTTCCACAATTCAAACTTATGCTTACTAATCAATTAAAGATATCACATTTCCTTTTAATTAAAAAAAATTGCATAAGGCTGGGATTCCTGCCTTATGATCACTGGGATAGGCCTCCAATGTGTCTCTATTTAAAAAACAACTCTTTTCAAATAAATGTATGATTTCATATTGGGGTGCATTAGCCTCTCTCAACCATCACACAATTTAATAGGGTTTGTCATCATATTTAATGACTGACCAGCCATTTTCTGGGGACCCCAGGCCGGCTCGGGCCCTAAGCAGTTGGTTATATTTTATACTGTATGGTAAACAACAATACAACCTACATGCACAATAAGTCATTAAAAGTGTGTTTATAACTCACACTGCTGGTTTTATTCACTGATTTCTTACTAGACTTTCTTGAGGAAGAGGAAGGTGTGGATCCTGAGGATGAAGCAGAGATTGTGGGCACACCACCATCAAAGAAAAGTTCACTCCTTAACCAGACAAGTCACCCCGCCAGCTCGTGGAATAAAACAGGGTCTGCGTCTCTGAGAAAGGAGAAAGAAACACCACCCAAAACCGAAGTGCAGGGGGCAGAACCCAGGCTTTTTCTACACAGGGAGGTACCAACAAGGGATTGGGGGAAGCACGTGGAGAACCCTGAGGGTCCGTCTGAAAACCCAGTGGCAGCAGATTCTCAAAATGAGAATGTAGTGCGCGGCCGCTCGCTCTCCTGGATCCACAAACATCCGGAAGCGGCAAAGAGAAGGACTCGAGCACCCAGACTGAGCAAGTCCTCCCTGCTGTTCCCACAAAAATCCTCTTTGGCAGCACTCACCAACCGAGCGAAGCAGCTGCTAACCAACTCCGCCCACGCCGACCACCTCGCTAATGAGCACATTCAGAATGATGTGCAAGAGCGTGGAAAGAGTCGTGGGAGCACAAACAAGGAACGGAAGAAAGAAAACAAAATCTACATCACCAGACCCAGACAAGGGAAAGAGAAGAAAAGTTCGGCGTCTCAGCAACCGCGAGAGATCTTCCCCGGTGTCTTTCTTTATCACACGGGCAAAACCACCAAGCTCATCAACCTCAGTTCCAGACCCAAGGTGAGAGACAAAGGGCTGTCCCCAGTCATCACCAAGCCCCCCCCTCCTCCCCTCAGAGGAAACGCTGCCAATTTCAGCAGACAGCAGGCCGCAGTTCATCCAGCCTCCAGCAGAGTGCTTAGAAGTAGCCTGAATAAAAGCAGCAGGGCAGTTTCTCTCACTAGTTCCAGGACTCCTCCTGCCCCAACCCCTGCCTCTGTTAACTCCTCAGAGGACCTTCCTGCCACCGAACCTCCTCGCGTCACCTCCTACCTCCGGACCACAGAAATTACCGAAACCCAAGTACGACAGGCAGAGGCGGGCCCTGAGCACGACGAGGAGGACAGGGACTTATCAGAGTACAGCTACGAGGAGGTGGAGCCCCGGCCAGGCTGGGCAGAAGAGGCAATTAACTGGCAGAGGACCTTTTCTGTGAACAGCATGGACTTCGAGACCTTGCGCTCAGACTGGAACGATCTGAGATGTAATGTGTCTGGAAACCTGCAGCTTTCTGAGAGTGAGGTGGTGGATGTCCTCGCTCAGTACATGGAGAAACTCAACGAGCGTAATGGAGGGTAAGGCCTTTCTGCGCTTTGCTGGTTTTATATTTGGAATTCGTAGCTCGGCCCAATTCTGCCTGGAATTGCCTTTTTATATTCCACCTGCTGCATTAAAAAAAAAAAAAACTGAGTCCATCTGTATGATAACTGGGAGAAATAGACGATGGAGCAAGACGGTGGCGTGAGTTTGCCTGTTCTCTCCTTATGTTCTGGGCCTCCTCTGAGTTCTCCGGTTTCCTCCCAGAGTCCAAACACATGAATTCAATGTGAATTAGCTGCTCTTAATTGCCCCTATCGAAATAACCCCTATAGTGTGTGTCTCTGTGTGAGTGTATGAAAGATTGGCACCAGAAACATTCTGCCCCGGATGGGCATGGGGAACCCCTGCGACTCTCGTAGAGGATTAAGAGGGGATTAAAGGATGAACGGATGGGTTTACTGAATTATTTATTCATTTTTTGAGAAAGTAAGATTTTGTATTAAAATGTTCTGAATTTCTTACACTCACTGGCCGCTTTATTAGAAACACCTCCTTGTTTCTACACTCATGTCCTGCTTGTGGAAACACTTGTTCCTGCAGGATCTACACACTGCTGCGGATCATTAACATTGAGAAGAGACGTGACTCGGCGCGAGGAAACCGCTACCTGGTTGAGCTGGAGCTGATGGAACGTGGAAGGACTGTGCTTCGTCTGTCGGAGTACATCTACCTCCTCTTACATCACAGCCGCATGGAGGACAGCTTAGAAACCAGCGATGTGGCGACGGCCTCGTCCCCTTTACCTTCACCCGTACCCTCATCCTCAGCCTCCACTCTGCCCCTGACCCACACTGCCCGTTCCACCCCCCGCCCCGGTACAGTCTATGCCAAGCCCTTGCTCTGTCAGCCGCTTCTGCTGCAGTGGAGAAGAGACGTCATGGTTCACTTTGTGATACCTGGTAAGTGCAGAGCACCTCCCTCTAGTTCTAGCACATCGTCCACCTTAATTGATCATGTCCTGTGTGTCTGTGTATCGTCCCACGTTTCTGACATTTCCTTCACTGCAGTAAAGAACCAGGCCAGATGGGTGCAGCAGTTCATCAGCGACATGGAGCTCCTACATCATGAGACCAATGATGAGAACTTCAACATCATCATCGTCGACTTTCAGAGTGATGACATGGACATTGAACAGGCTCTCAGAGACAGTTCTGTACCCAGGTACACACACACATACACACACACACACCAAACACAAACACACACACACCAAACACACGTACCTGAAAACAACAGGGTGCCAATCAATCACTGGGCACACACTCACTTAGACAAATCTAAACTATATAGGGGCAGTTTAGAGCAGATGGAATCCACCTTGAATCCATGTTTTTGGATTGTGGAAGGAAACCAGAGAACCCCCCCCCCCACCATATCACTGGTATATGATTAAGAGGAAGATAATGGATTAGTTGTAACTGTTTACATTTGCATCCAATTCAGAACATGTGTATGATCATACACACACACACTGACAGTAACCTGACTGCCTGACTGTGCTGTGATGCAGGTATGACTATCTGAAACGGGAGGGCAATTTCGAACGTTCTGCTGGACTGCAGATTGGAGTGGACACTATCGAGGTAAGAGGGCATCATGTGCAGGGGCTATAGGGCATGATATATGCTTACATATTAAATGTGCTTGTGTACATTAAGAAATCAGCATATTGCTCTGTAATATGTGTGTGTGTGTGTGTGTGTTTAACAGGACAGTCACAGCATCGTGTTCCTCTGTGACCTGCACATACATTTCCCTCTGAATATTCTGGAGAGCATCAGGAAGCATTGTGTGGAGGGAAGACTTGCTTTTGCTCCGATCGTCATGAGACTGGGCTGTGGGAGCTCGCCGCAAGAGCCAGATGGTAACACACACACACACACACACACACACACACACACACACACACACAAACACACACACACACCCTACCAGTATGCAGGCTAATTATTCTGTGCTGCTTGATACAATTTACTTTTGAAAATGAGAAACTAATTTAATGTTATTTTCTTTCACATTCGAAGACAAGTACACAGCCATCGAGTACATTACACACACTAACACCCACAGCTAGTTTGCAAATAGCTTTCGGGTAAATTGGTTTAAAACGGCGCTAAATGACAGAAATAATGAGATTGTTTTTCTTCCGGTCGGCACCGGTGGCAGTGATTGAGCCTGCACAGTGCGCTTACAGGAACCAGGTTGCTGCTGACTGCAGGGTGTGTTACATGATTCAGACTTTTACAAATCCTACAAAAAACAAGAGTCGTCTCCTGGTCCCGTTGTGCTCTCAGTACAGTGCTGCCTCACTCTCACATACAGACAAATAAGGAAATGAGCTGATTGTATGTGTGCATTTGGTTTTGTTCTTAAAGGGTACTGGGAGGTGAACGGCTTCGGACTGTTTGGGATCTATAAATCTGACTTTGACAAGATTGGTGGCATGAACACAGAGGAGTTTAAAGATCGATGGGGAGGAGAGGACTGGGAACTGCTGGACAGGTGACAAAACCGAGACAAAAATACGCTTTCTTTCTTTATAATTCAATATATGTGGGTTTCGGGCGGCACACGGGCTTAGTGGTTTAGCACGTTCGCCTCTCAGGGCTAGGGTTTCCCGGTTCGAATCCCCATCTGGGTGGAGTTTCCATGTTCTCCCTGTGTCTGCGTGGGTTTCTCCGGTTTTCTCCCACAGTCCAAAAACATGGATCAAGTGAATTGAGTTCCTCAACCTGCCCCATATAGAGTGTGTGTGTGTGTGTGTGTGTGAGTATGTGCCCAGCAATGGATTGGCGTCCTGTCCTGAGTGTAAATGTTCTCCCCTGGATGGGCATGGGGAACCCCCCCCCGCGACCCTATTATAGGACAAATTGAAGATTATGAATGAATGAATAAATATATCTGGGTTTCCTCCCACAGTCCAAAAACATTTGGCGCACTAAATTGCCCCTTTATAGCCCCACAGCACCACCATGCTGCAAGACACAAACAAGTTTTCAGTCTCTTATTTTGTGTGCTCTAAATAAGATGTGTATAAAATGTATAAAAACTGCAGATGTACAGAGTATATCCAACAATTTGGTAAACTTCATTAAATATAGTTTTTATGTATGAACATTTAACGAGACCTGATCCGTTGTGTGGTGTTCTCTGCTGCCCCCTGTTGTTCTCATCGGAGAATTGACTGTATTGTCATCAAAAAAGCAAAATGCTTGTCTTCGGATGTGCACACTTACATTTTCTTTTTCACGTTTTTTTAATTTTTTTTTTTAGAGTTTTGCAGAATGGCCTGGAGGTGGAGCGATTAAGATTAAGGAACTTTTTCCATTACTATCACTCTAAACGAGGGATGTGGAACTCCCAGCTCAAGAAAAGCCTAAAGGGCTAGAACTCTGCCTGTATATACTCAGAGGGACTCCAAATGAACTCCACGGCTGCCCAACAGCTTCATGCTCCTGTGTCCCTACGTTTTAGGAAGCCTGCAGGAGGAATACAGTGCTGACTACCTTTGCGTAAGAACCGCAGCACACACAGGACTCGATTCAGCGCATTATTTTATGTAAGTGTGTGCAAAATCCTCTTTTTTTGCTATTGGAGGATATACATTTTTTACTTGACCTAACCAAGTCCGAAGGTTTCAAACGTAAATGGTAGGTGCAGCAGAGATCCGTGGCAGTGAGGTGCAGCATGTCTCGGTTTAGAGACAGGGCACTGATTGGGCAAAAAAAATGTGGACCTCGTTATGTTGTCTAGTACACAGGGATTTGTGTAGAAGCTTAGTTGTGTGGGTTTTTACAGTAAATAGGTGCAAAATAAGGTATTGTACAGGTGCAGTGTTCCCCCTCCCCCCCAATGTAAATGTTCAAGTGAAGGTATGACAATGATCCTGTAATGGACATTGAAGACATACACACAATTACACCACGAACAACACAATCCCATCATTTAGAGTTTTATTGAATTCATTAGGTTTCCCAAAATCACAGCACAGAACTCGGAAAATAATTCTGCTCATGTCACATTGAACAGTTTTTATTCAGGTTCCTGATGTGTTTTAGGTTTTTTTTTAATGCCATTGTTTTAAATGGATTCTCCGTTTCGATGGAACCAGATCTTCTGCTGTAATTCTGTAAATGCTACCCATGTGCTGTACGGGCAAATAAGTAGTTTACAAATGCTGAAATATTACTGTATCTCTGCCACGTGTGCTGTTTCATATTAAGGTCACTTTGTAGAGACTCACACAATAAGGACAAAAGTATTGGGACTATATCTCTTTATCATTATATTTGGTCCCATTTGGACATTCAGGTCGCAAGGCTAGCTCCTTAACCACAAGCTTACAACTGCTCTAGTTTGGGGTAGGCCACCCTCTGTTCCATCATTACAGCACCCAATGCCCCAAACAAGATTCATAAATTGTTTGATTTTTTTGAGACACACACACACACACACACACACCAACTCCTGATCTCAACCTTGTTTGAGATGTTTGGGTTGAACTAGAATGTAGATTGAGAGTCACGCCTTCATTTCAAACATCAGTAACTGACCTCAGAAATGCTCTTCTATATTAATGTGTTGTTCTGCATAACACTGGACCAGCTGTAAAGGGGTATCAATCAAAGCTGTAGGTGTAATGTGTAGGTGTCCCAATAGTTTTGTCCTTATGATATAAAGGTGGGGTTAGTCAGTACTATACAGGGTCAAATAGAATCATCATAAACCGGTTCTGTTTCTCAGAATTGCCCTCGGGGTCAGTTTACCTTCAAATGTTTTTATTTTTTTCTATAACATCATTATACATACAGAGTTTAAAATGACATCTAGATTTTAGTCGTGCTGCAGTTTTGTAGGCTAAACTTTCTGAAAGTCGATGTCCTTTATGGATTCACAAGGTTTCACAAAGTTCACAAGGTTTTTTGAAATATTACAAAAGATATTCCTGCTGAGGTGGAACCTGTTTCAGAACTGTAGAACATGGTTTTGCCGGTAGAGGGCGACATGGCCGCACTCAGTAAAATGGACTCGAGTTGTAGATGGCATTTTCTTTTTCCATTACACACGAGCTGCTGGCTTTTAATATGAATCTTACTGATAAACTCAGCGAAGCCCCTCATCCTGGACCTCAAACTGAAGATGAAAAACAAAAAGACCTTTTCACTTATAGTTTTTAGGTTCCTTTAGTTTTCCAGATGCAGCACACACATCATGTCTAAGCCTGCTTGTGCGGTTGGTAGGAATCCACTCATATACACATTTACAGAGGGCCGCTGATGCGTCCCAGATGTGTGCCTTTTTGTGTTTTTCTGGCTGCTTAAGGCAAGCTGGGTTTTCTGTATTAAATAATTGTAATGAGACATGAATGAGAACATCGATGTCTGCTGTCATGAGATTTCAGTCAGTTGAGAGTGAGGTACATGTTGAGAATCTAGTGGCAGCTGTGGGAATCCAATGACAACATAACTGAATTTATTCCCGCATTTTATAGGCAGATGCAGTATTTAAACTTCTAAATGATTTGGCTGCTTCAACGTTAGACAGATCAGCACATCGTTTCATTCCGTACATTTGATTTACATTAAAACATTTGTACTGTTAGCAACCTGCTGTATTAAACCTCAGATGCTGCTTACTGACAGGAAATGACATAGCTGTCCACATATGTCTTATGTTTAATCTATTTTATTTTTTAATTGAACAGATATACTGTGCTATTTAAACTCCCCAACACACACACACACACACACACACACACACATTTGCAGGCTGCCTGTTAAAGAAATCCATAAAATGGAGCTGAATAATTTCGACTTCAGACAGGGATCTACATTTTAAATAATTTCTGTGAAATTGTGTAGAATAAATTTCAGAATGTAATGTAATTTCATTTTCTCCTTTTTTTCCAAAATAAAGTTTTATGCTGATCTTTCATAGTGATTATGTCTTTTATTGTTTACTTTCACTTTTATTGTTAAGGAAACAAAGAAAAAATGTGGAGCTTGTGTAACTTGTGGGATGTGATATGATATCAGACCGTTATTCCAAACAAGGTGCAGTGAGAACATAACAAGGGCAACCTGACCTGACGGAGGGTAAAAAAAAATAAAATGTACATCCAATCTGAAAAACACTTAAATAGTATTTTTAAGGATTTTTTAGTACTTTGCATTTGGAGAAACTGACTCAGTGAACACTGGTTTTGTTCACTGAGTTTAATGAGAATAAAAGCAGCACTGCGTGTTAAATATAATGTATAATCTCATTTCGAACACAGCTGGCTGGTGTAATAATCTCGCGTTTGGCATAACTCAGATGGTTTTGTTTAAGTTTACACACACAAGCTCTCCACTGCACCTCCACACACCTTCACGTTTTCAGAAAATAATTTTAGGTTGCCCATTTCACCGCACATCATTGTTGGCTCAGGGCTTTATACTCATTCAGGCATGCTTTCAGTCACCTATAATTACCCAATGAAAGGTGTCACACATCATTTTGGCAGCAGGCACATACTCTGATAAAAACACCGGGTGTCAGCTGTGTGCCCCTGGTGTAACTGCATTGTCCTCCCCCTGTGTCCTTATGCTCTTATTCTTATGTTAGTACATAAAGAACATTTTCAAACCATTACAGAATTGCTGAATTGAACTTAATCCAGGTTTTTTTCTATAAAAAACAGGTAAAAACTAGCTGAGACATGTCTCTGCTGCAGCAGCACTGTGTTTTATCATCTCTGAATGAAAGTGATTCATTTTAGAGATGGTATATACGGTCCATACATTCATTAACATTAAATAGTCTGGGCACACGAACAATAATGAAGGAAAGATCAGAGCTTCAGCTCAGTGTTACTTTGCATGTGAGTTTAACACATCAGACAAGTGATTAATCCCAGTGATTCCCAGTGATTAATCACTCAGTGACACCCCCCCCACACACACACACTGACATGGCCTTTCATCATATTTCACAAACACCAATCAGTTGTTTTCTTTTTTCTGATGTCTGCTGAAACACTTTCACCTCACTGCAGCCATCACCGTACACAGATGACTTTTCATGCAATCACAGACCTCTAGATTTTACCCTATGCTTACTCAGCATTAATAATTTCAACCCATAGTATTTCAAAATGGCGGCACGGTGGCTTAGTGGTTAGCACATTCGCCTCTCAGCGCTAGGGATTCCCGGTTCGAATCCCCATCTGGGTGGAGTTTCCATGTTCTCCGCGTGTCTGCGTGGGTTTCCTCCGGGTTCTCCGGTTTCTTCCCACAGTCCAAAAACATGGATCAAGTTAATTGAAAAATTGCCCAATTTAGAGTGTGTATGTGTGAGTGAGTGTGTGCCCAGCGATGGATTGGCGCCCTGTCCTGGGTCTATCTGCCCAGCGCCCGAGACGTTCTCCCCTGGATGGGCATGGGGAACCCCACCGCGACCCTAATAGAGGATAAGCGGAAGATAATGAATGAATGAATGAGTATTTCAAAATTTCAAAAAACGTTTCAAGACTTTTACTTTACAGTCATATCCAGCAACCTCAGACTGCTTTGATGCTCTACATTGATGTCATTGTGAAATTTTGTAATTTAGTACCATTGTTTTTGTGAGGAATTAAGATTTGTGCATGGATGATGAAGTTATGGGTGTTTTCCAACACGTGGTTTTAGTATAATAAAAAAAATCTAAATTTAAGATTAGAATGTTTAGAGATGAATGAATGCTGATTGTAAATCTCATCAGAACTGATCGGGTCAAGTGTTTATTCTGTTGTTTATTCTGTAGTTATAAAGCCATTAGGGTTAAATCTTTTAAACCGCGTTTTTCGAATAAAGGTTATTTTTACGACGTTGTGTCGGACAGACTGCGTTAATTAATGTTAATGATGCGTAAAGGTGATTAATCTGATCAGATTTAACAGGGGGGCGGCACAGTGGCTTAGTGGTTAGCACATTCGCCTCTCAGCGCCATCTGGGTGGAGTTTCCATGTTCTCCCCGTGTCCGCGTGGGTTTCCTCCGGGTTCTCTGGTTTCCTCCCGCAGTCCAAAAACATGGATCAAGTTAATTGAGTTCTCCAAATTGACCCATATAAAGTGTGTTTGTGTGACTGAGTGTGTGCCCAGCGATGGATTGGCGCCCTGTCCTGGGTCTATCTGCCCAGCGCCCGAAACTTTCGGCCATGGGGAACCCCCAGCTCTAATCGGCAGCCCTCGCTGTGACGTGGGCGCGTTGGCGGAATCTGATTGGTCGGCAGCGCGTGGCCGGTGTATTTAGTCTCCTCGCGAGTTCGGCTTCGTTCAGATGAAGTTTCCGACGGAGCGCGCGCTCTACGATGCTGCGCCGGTGCAGAATTGTAATGTTTTAAATTGTAAAAGCGTTGGAATCGAGATTAAAGTGTTAATGGGACTCTATTTCGTGAGAGCCTCTCTCTGAACCTGTTCGTTTTCAGGACGGACCGCGTTATTGGACCTGAACGTGGCTCTGCGATGTGAACCGAGTTCGTTTTGTGAGACCAAACGATTCAGTTTTAAAGAGTCGAGTTGTGTTCGCCCGCGACTCTTTAAACTGAGCGTCTCCGGTGACGCCGTCGGGCAGCTCCCCGCTCTGTACCGCCGTGTGGAGCCCGGGCCCCGGTCATGGCCGGCGGGAGCAGCATGAAGACTCTGGAGGAACTGACGCTGGACTCTGGATACGGAGCGGGAGACTCGTGCAAGTCTCTGAGCCTGTCCTCGGTCAGGTCGGCGTCGCAGCAGGCGTGGACGGGCGCGCCGCACCGCGGGAACTGGTGGTACCTGTCGGGCTCCATGAACAGCCGCAACAACAGCTGCGACACGGTCAACACGGTGATGCCCGAGGACCCGGAGGACATTCTGTCCAAGTGTCCGCGCCTGCCCGAGCTCGAGGAGTTCCCCTGGACGGAGGAGGACGTGGCGAAGGTCCTGTGCAAGGCGGCCGGGGAGAAGCCGAGCTTCTCGGGGGACGCGGTGCGCAGGCTGTCGGTGCTGATGCGCCGGGCGCTGGTCCGGGTGGCCCGGGAGGCGCAGCGGCTGAGCGTCATGCACTGCCGCTGTACGCGCTTCGAGGTGCAGAGCGCCATGCGCCTGGTGCTCAGCTGGGCGCTGGCCGAGCACTTCGTGTCCGCCACGGTCAGGGCCATCAGCCTGTACGACATGAGCGCCGGGGAGCTGCTGCGCAAGGCCAAGTCGTCCCGCTGCGGGCTGACGCTGTCCGTGGGCCGCTTCTTCCGCTGGATGGTGGACACGCGCGTGTCCGTGCGCGTCCACGAGTACGCGGCGATCTGCCTGTGCGCGTGCGTTGAGGCGCTCGTGGAGGAGGTGGGCGCGCGCGCGCTGCTGGCCGAGCGCGTGCACGGCGCGTCCGCGGACGTCCGAATAACAGCCGACTGTCTGGAGAGCGTCATCAACAACGACGCCGAGCTGTGGGGGGTGCTGCAGCCGTACGAGCACCTGATCTGCGGGAAGAACGCCAACGGTGAGTCTCATTACGCATTCATTCATTCATTCATTCATTCATTCACTTTTCAACACGTTCGCCTCTCAGCGCTTGGTTCGAATCCCAATCTGGGTCGGGTTCTCCCCGTGTCCGCGTGGGTTTCCGCCGGGCTCGAATCCCAATCTGGATGCCGTTTCCATGTTCTCCCCATGTCCCTGTGTCTGCGTGGGGTTCCCCGTTTCCTCCCACAGTCCAAAAACATGGATCAAGTTCAATTACATTCTCCAAATTGCCCCATAAAGAGTGTTTTTGTGTGCGTGTCTGTGTGTGTGAGTGTGTGCCCAGTGATAGATTGCCACCCCGTCCTGGGTGTATCTGCCCAGCGCCCGAAACGTTCTTCCCTGAATGGGCATGGGGAACCCCCCTTGTGACTCCAGTAGAGGATAAAGCGGAAGATGATGGATGGATAATTTGTCCACCTAATTAATAAATGAAGCTGTGTTTATACATATGCCTTAACCTGTTTAAAGACTTAAAGACAAATGATGTGATCGCTTGATGAATTTTAAAGTATCCAGGTGGCACTGCACTGATGCAGACGTGTGCTGCTGCAGCTGGGTATTTTCTCTCCCCACACATCCTCTCTTTAACCAGGTCCCACAGCACACTGTGGTTAACATTTGTCTGTGGCTCACCAACATCAGTATATGCATTTACATTGGACTTTCTCAGGCTTATAATAGAGCTTTGTTTCGCGTCAGGCTGCACATGATTTTCTGCCCAGGCAAAGAAAACAAACATACCCCAATTTGGACCAGGTTTGGGGTGGTGGGTTGTACAAAGGCTGTAGGTGCTAAATCCATCTTAGGCATGAGTTACAGTTTGGGGGTAGGCAGTGTAAACCAAACACATTCCTTCAGTATTATTAAACAGAGAGATTTGTAGATTCTAGCGAGTATAATAAATGGCTTAAAGGTGTGTTAGTGAATGTCTTATGTGGTGAGGGGGGGGGGTTGAAAATCATGAGTGTTCATTTTACAAACTACATGCTGAAATCGATATGAGTTATTGTGCACTGCACAGTGCACTTCATACAGACCCTCTCACACACCTTCATGCTGATTAATGTGTAATTGGTGCAGTGTGTTCCATAAAGTGCAACTGGACCTTCTAGGAATCAATAATAAATTCAAGCAGTCTGAGAAGGCATCTTCATAATCACATTCACTTTTACCGTGTAATAAAACACCTGGGATAGACTCAGAGGACGTTTGCTTTGTGTTTGAGGTCTTTCTAGGAGTTCAGTAATTTTACTTTATGATTTTAGATGTAGATTGTTCGGGCTGTTTAGATTTCTCTAATGGAGTACCTCCTTCCCATTTTTCACTTTCTCCTCATTAGAAAAGCTCCTCTCTCATGTATCAGGCTTGTACCACCACACATCTGGAAGTGTTTAAAACAGAACCAACGTTTCTCCTCCCCGACTTCGGCTCTACCTCCATTCTGTTTACTTAAGCGTCAGTTTTTCTGCTCATTTCGCTTGAAGCAGGCATTTTAATGTGGCAGGAAATGCACCAGTTTAGAGACACAACCTTTGGTTTTCTGTCTCGGGTGGAGAAATTATTAATAATAACACAGCTTGATGCTGTCTTTCTTATTTGAGAATTAAACTAGATAAGTTTAATCACAGTCAAATCTAAAAATCTAACGTCCGAGCTAAAAGACAAAGAGACTGAGGGAGTTGAACTCTGTCCCTTTTCATCAGTGGCACTGCCTGGGAATGTCTGGCAGTTCTCGAGCTCTGTGGCTTGACTGCAGGAAAAACCCAGGCACTAAAAATACACTTTCAGCCCTCCATTCTGCTTCAGTATGGCTGTGAGAAAAAGGTTCGGTGCACTTGTGTCTTGGAGCCAGGCAAGCATTTTCTTAAATATAGCTGTGGATCTAAGATGGCAGAGACACCGAAAAACACCGTCTTGCGTGGTCAGTGGCACTGTTTACACACTCTCTGTCCAAGCCCGTGTCCCAGCTGTGTAAGCTTCATAGGCCACTAATAGCTGTAGAGCTGAAATAACAGTGAAAAGTGAGATAGATGCTTGTTATATTAGACTTTAAGATAAGATAGCTCAATTTTAAAGCATGTGGGATGATATTAAATCCCGGTGCGCTATGCCTTGAATGTAAAAGTGCATTTTTGTTTATCTCTATTCCGAGTTCTTATCTTGTTGGCATCCTTCCAGTCAGAAACTGGATGGCATATCTAAAGACAGGCACGTACAGATTGTCTGTGGATACATGGCACATGGCATGTTTGAACAAGAACAAAAATACACAGTTTGGACAGTTTGTTTCAGAACCACATCCGGGTCTGTGCTTCTGTCTGTATTTTAATCCGTCATTTGATAAAATATATATATATAAAATGATAAAGTGATCTATTTTGCCTACAATGCATACACACAGAAATTGGTCCTCCACATTTAACCCATCCGTGAGTGAACACACACATATACACACACACTGAAGGAAGTGAGCACACGTGCCCGGAGCGGAGCTATTGGTCCAAGGGCACTTCAGCCACGGTACCTGGTGGGACCGGGAATCGAAACTGGGTCCTTCAGGTTATAAGAGTGGTTCTGTAACCTACAACTGCCTCTGGAAAACTTGGTCTGTTAATCAGTGATAAATAATTAAGCTGATTAAATGTTCCAACACGAGGCCTTATATTACAGAACCTAGCTTGTCTCTATAACAACCAGAACTCTTCACAGGAAGTGTGAGCCTGGATGGAAAGATGGCCACCATTAACATACTGAATGTCTCATTTTTTTCTGACAGGAAGGAAAAATTTGCAGAATGGAATAAGAAACAAGGGTCAAGAGTAGTCTTAATGCAGCAGTAAAAATGATCGATCTGAATATGTTGCCATTTAGGTTCCAAAGCCACAAATGCACAAAGCCTCAAGCACAGCGGTGCTGCCTCTTTAAAGAGCCCAGATAATCCATTTGTCTAAGTAACTTCTGTTGCATTTGCTTTTAAGGTGATGTTCCAAAAGACAAATGTATCTGAATGAAAGTTTAATGAAGTCAGATGCACATCGATACAGTGGAATCTAATGCTGCTCTGCCTCTCTTTAAAAACACGCCCTGGATGTGCATGCAGTGCCAGTTCAGAATGCCAAATAGCCAAAAGCTTTGCCTTAAACGACACTGCAGCATTCCACAGTCGTGTTTGGTTTGAGGACAGTTGGAGAGCCTTCAGGATCTGCTTCACAGTTAAACAGGTTCTGGGTTTGGTGACGTGCTTGTTTGCTGACAGACTGTTGACTGATTGAGTTGATAGCGATGTCCAGTGTCTGTTTGGTCTTATTTATTTTCGATGACACTCCTAGCTAGGGTCACACAGGATGTTAAAGGTGATCTCCTCGGGCAAAAGCTGGTCATCGGTTCTTTGTATAGCAGATACAAAAATTCCCACATTCACACCTAGAGGCAATTTATCATCCTCAAATAACCTGTCTCTGAACTATTGAAAGACACTTGGAGATCCTGGAAAAAAAATATTTATAAGCCTATATGATATGATATTATAATTATATTATATTATAATTATATTATATTAGGTCATTTAGCAGATACCTTTATTCAAAGTAACTTTCCCAACTTAATGGTTGAGGTCAGCCATACAGCACCTCTGGAGCAATGAGGGTTAAGGGCCTTGCACAAGGACCCACACCCTGATCACTGAGCTGCCACACCCAAATTGCTGACACAGGGATGGAGGAGTAGTGTATGAGGTGTAGTGTGTGTCTACTCCTACTCCTATGTTACCACTTAAATTTCATGAAAACTATTTAATTATTAACTATTTTCAGTGCGATGACATTTCATTTATCCTTTATCTTAATTTATTCAGTTTGGTCTTCACAGTCCAAGACAAATTATTCATACATAACCAGTTCCTCATGTTTTTATGTGAATCTTGTCAGAATACAACAGCACGGCACGAGATTGGTTAAAAAATGTCTACAGACCAAAAGATGAACCACATGAACAAAACCGTCTGCCCACATGAAAACAGAGCCGGGCAAATGAATGACGCAAAACTGCCGTCCTGTTGTTTCTGTGATGGAACTCAGAGTGTTGCATTCTCACATTCTAAACCATTTCAAACAATAACTTGTCTGTAACATTTGCCAGATGTGTATTGGTGCAGTTCAGACGTGGATCATCTGTTCTGTCATTGTAGATGGACCTGATGTTCTAGCCTTTTTCCCCCTAACTCTGAAGAAAGCTGCTGATGTCATGACTGTTGTTTAACCATCATACACCAGTGTTTTAACTCAAAGCTTTCTCAGTATATCCTAATCCCAAAAAACTGAATGAAGTCCTGTA
>JAFMOD010000509.1:363565-436563 GCA_019802435.1 Corydoras maculifer
ATAACTTGTCTGTAACATTTGCCAGATGTGTATTGGTGCAGTTCAGACGTGGATCATCTGTTCTGTCATTGTAGATGGACCTGATGTTCTAGCCTTTTTCCCCCTAACTCTGAAGAAAGCTGCTGATGTCATGACTGTTGTTTAACCATCATACACCAGTGTTTTAACTCAAAGCTTTCTCAGTATATCCTAATCCCAAAAAACTGAATGAAGTCCTGTACTGAGTCCACCATAAACCACCTGTTGCTTTTGTAGAATCATAAGAAACGCCAGGCTTAAGCTTAAAGTTCACCTCTGACCCTGTAAAGAGGGTCATATGGTATTCCATGCAAATCAGACATCATTTTACACTTGGGTTTAAGCTTGTCCGATGTAATTGTGTGCAATCAGATCACATAATCACTGCACCTGTTGTTTTGTGAAGCCATATGTGTGGACATGGGGTCTTGATAGAACTGTCGAGCTCCTTTGCAGCAAAAGGCAGCAATTATGATGTGTACTTAAGATGGAATGCACATGTGGCAGCGGCATGTGCTCTGTATTAACATGGTCAGAATAGATATTCTAAGAGCTCAGAGATAAGCCGCCTTGTGTGTTTTCACTTAAAGGAAATGATCAATTATCCTGTCATTAAAATGTTCCTTGTTTTTTTTTAAATAGTATGATTGTCACCCTTTTGATTGCTTATACAGATTTAGTTCATTATTTGTCAGCACCTTTCGACCTAAAGGCAGTACATCAGTTTGTTTTCACACTGCATGATGAGGATGTATGATGGGAGAGGATCTTAGTTTATTAGGCATGAGACCATTACAGATTTTGATGGTATGATAATTGTCTAAAATAACCGGCATAATACGTATGTTTCTTATGAATGTCGTCATGACGATGTTACGAAGGCATTCCTTTGAATTAATTAATTGTAATGTTTTAAATCACTTAAATAATTGTTTCATCCCCTTCTCTCTGTAACAGAGGTATAGATGTAATGTGACGGAGGTATAGATGTAATGTGACGGAGGTATAGATGTAATGTGACGGAGGTATAGATGTAATGTGACGGAGGTATAGATGTAATGTGACGGAGGTATAGATGTAATGTGACGGAGGTATAGATGTAATGTGACGGAGGTATAGATTTAATGATGGCCATCTGTAACTCAGACCTAAAGGCCGAGCAGGTCGTTACACTTGTGTCCCTTTGCAAAAATGCAAAACTGCTCATTCAGTGAATTTAAGTGTAATTTGCTGATACATTCTGACATGTTGGCTAGACGTTGGTCACAGCACTTCGTTCTGGGAGTTGATTTTGTTGAGAAAAAAAAGAGAAAGAGATGCAGGAAGTGTTCCAGACTGCAGTCAAATATAAGCTGGTAGAGAAAACAGCTCAAGCATTTTTTACATAAATGTTTCCCTGATTTAACATTAAGGAGAGAGACGCCCCTTTCACACATGAACTGCAAACCATATTTTACAATCATTTATTTGAAACATGTTTATCTTAACACAAACATTTTACCACAACACTGAAGATTTGTAACAATAGTTTCAGAGTAATTATCATGATTTTAAATGTCTGTGTACATTGATAAAAAGTGTGAGAGATCGAGAGCGAGTGTGTGAGAGAGAGAGCTATAGTTTCCTATAGTTTTATATAGGCTGCATTCAAATGCACAAAAATCATGGCCACATTTTCACACGAGTCCTTTGAAAGGCATTTTGTGTAAATATAAAAAATCCTGCCTCGCTCTGTGTGTAGATGAAACTGAAAAATCTTTCTGCTTTTATACAATAAATAGTCATCATACGCCTGATGATTATGTTTGAAAAGGCTGGTGTTATTTTGTTCATATATATATATATATATATATATATATATATATATATATATATATATATATATATATATATATATATATCAATCATTAGGCGTATGATGTTTCTTGCACTGCAGTTTAAATGGAGGCGGCTGACAGGAACAACTTAATGATAAAAAATATTTAGATAATAATAAATTCTGCAGAAATCTTTTCTCTGTAACTACTCCATTGAACAAGTCACTTCTCTGTTCATTAACATTTATGGGGCCATTTAATAAAGTTCTTTAGGGTTTAAACGTTAAATATACACACTTCAAAAACCAGGTTTCGGGCTTGAGTTGAAAAGCAGCACCTCGTAAAACATCACTCATCCACCCGTAACCACAGAAGGGGCCCCCGGGCCCCCGGGTCACCTGAACACCAGACATGGGGATTGGTTTACCAGCACCTGCTATGATCTGCTTTGATTAATGTGTCACCGAATTTTCCCCATCAAACGATTCAGCAGTGATCAATCAGAGAATCAGTTTCCTCAGATGGATGAACAGTCCGCTCTCCTCCTCCATGTGTAAATGACCGTGTTAGCATTCAGGCCTGAACCCAGCTTACTGTACTGACTGTAATAACGCAGGTGTGCACTCGGGTTATTTAGTGCACACTTCACCATGAGCTCAGTTCCCCGCCATGTGTCATCCCTCAGTCGAAAAACAGTAGTTAAGTCTGAGAAAAGGCTCTCTGCTGAAACATTCCTCATTCTGGTTAGACTGCGCCACACCAAACCTCAGCCGCTGTCCGGGTCTTGAAACGCCATCATCTCAGAACAGCAGCTGGATGTTTAAAGCCAATTTAGACCTCCTCTTCTGGGATCGATATCAAACCTGAGCTTACTCGCAGTGAATACTTTTCCCTTTAAAGCTCTTCAGTTTCCTCTGTTCAGTGTTTTAGTCACACTTTACTGGCTGTGGATTGCTCATTTCTTTAATGTGATGCCTGTTGGTAGAAAGCAGGCGCAGTGATGGTGCGGTGAGAAATAGATTATTTTTTTTTTTACAAAGCAGGGAAATGAATCAACACCTCACTTGTACATTGTTTAGACTGAGTGCCTGCTTTTTGTTTGGATGGGGCCGTTGATGGTGCAGTAATTATGAGCCAGCTGTATACACTCTGAGTTGGCGGATTAAAGTGATGAGCGCAGCAGTTCATTGTATGGCAGAGCTTTTAAATTCTTCTCTCCTGGCTTAAAACACACATCCGATTGTTCCCCCTTAAGCGTACCAGAGCTTTTGGTTAGTGGTTCATGGAGTGACCACAAGGAGCCTGTAACTCGTGGGAAAGGGAGGCGAAAGGAAGTTTAGGAAGGATTTTTAGAGATGAATTGAACAATGTAAGTACATTAGTGAGACCTATAAATTTCGAATTAGGGTTGGGGTCAGGTCACCAAATCATAAATCCATCAGACAAAGGTGATCGGTTCTCAACCAGGTCTCACCCTGTATTTCTGCTGTATTTATTTCACAAATCAAATTAACCCAATACCCTGAGCCATTTAAAAAATAATGAGAATAATGAGAAAGTCTTTGAAACTTTATATCTAGAGTGTAAGTTAGTCTCCAGCTCGCGCTCCAGACCCTGACAGAAAATGATGCAGGAATACAGATATAGAAAACACACAGTACACACAGAACGAACCAAAGACGTCATCCTCAGAGCTCCCACCCTGTGTATTCTTGGTTTGAGTTTGACACCATGTGCCGTCTAATCCTCACACATTTACAAACTAAATAACACTGAGTTAAATTTAGCTGTTAGAATTATTTTCACCTCCCAAAACGGCAGAGGAAGAAAACCAATTATCACCTCCCTGTGCTTAAAACTCACTGTGAGCAATGTATGAGATGTATAAATAACACCGGTCACCAACTCTGTTCGCAACAAAACCTTAAAAACAATATAATCAAGGGGCAAATTGGTATTTTTCATTTTTTTCTATAAGCATGTCTTTAGAATATGGGAGAATACTCAGACACAGGGAGGACATGCAGACTTTGTTTGCCCCAACTGTGAATCTGTGCCACGAGAGGTTTTATTACAGCAGCATTATTAGTGTCCTGCTTATAATTCTCTGTAATGCAGAAACTGATGTTTGTTAAAGTGAAGGCTGAATATTCTGTACAGTTTCTTTGAAGGGGCCCTGGCAGCCTGGTGAGACCGTGGCTGGTGGGAGGGTCTTTATTTGCTGTGCCGTCCTAATGCACTGACAAGCTGTGGAAAAAAATGGATATTAAGAAGGGCAGATTTGACCAGGATGCTGGCTGTGTGCACAGAAGCTGATGAGCAGTTGGATGTCCTTCTCTGAGACCATGTGTGTTGAGTTAGTACTGCAGTATACAGAAATGTAGTAACTGCTTTGTAAACACTACGGTCTCTGTCTCTACTGTAGAGGGTATTTCTATGCAACACGCCCTACGAGCACTTAAAATAGTTTTAGCCATTATTTAGTCATTACTGTGTGCTGTAAACTTAGAAAAGAAAGAAAACAGTCTTTCTTTTCTGACCTTTTCTTTACCCTGCTCTGGTTAGGACACACCCGTAACATTGTTGTCATCTAAATAATTAAAAGTATTTGGCCTCAGCGTCTATGAGCCCTACCTTTAGAGATTTTGTAAAAAGGACAGATGGAGCGATTTTAATAGGAATAGTTAGTGGTACCTCCCCTACACTTTTTTTCCCTTCCTTTTTCCATATGGACTTCACGTATGAATGGGGCTCCTGTGGGTGGTCCCTGGGGCCACTGGGCCAGCAGTTTCCTGTTGCCTTCAGGCCTGCTGCTTGCTGTCATTACTTGATGTACAGTACCTTAGGGATCTAGGAGTTTGGTGTATTGATAATTGACATGTGCACATCCGTGTCCTGCCAGACCCACCGTCTGCGGTAAAAAAGGGAACCTTCAAGGGGTGTGGCTTCACAGTGGTATTTGTGGTACATGTATGCTGTGTTGACAATTGTCTCTTTGGGGGTTGGGACAGGGGGACCAGGCACTGTCTTTTTAGGATTGTCCTTCAGAAATTCTTGAGACACCTGTACTTAAAAGCAGCTGGGTCTGTGAGGGAGGGGCAAAGAGAGTCAACAATGCCAACAATGACAGTGTTAACATTGCAGGTTTGGGGAATTCGGAGACAGGTGCCTCCTAGAATGAAAGTCATTTACACAGCAAATCTAAAGCCCAAGGGTAATGTTTGCATGGTTGCCTTTCTGCCTTCCCTTCTAAATAAGGGGGAAAGTAGCATCAGGCTGCCCCCTGCTCAGACATGCCCTCCTGAGCTCGATCAATGCTCTATTGAATTAATGTCTGTATCTGAAAGATGCACACGCCACCTGTAGGGACTTGCTAGTGGGATTCAAGGAAATGTGCAGACAGGATGCAGCAAAGTTACTTCCAGTGGCATCGTCACACTCCGGTGGGAGAATAAAATAGCATGGGGGGGGGGGGGCATAAAGGCTTCTACAAACCGGTAGTGTTTTATTTGGTGCATTTAATTCATACATACGGCAGTCTGTAATGTTATACAAAACATAATCACGGTCACTGCCAGCTTCTGTCAGCGGGTTCTCTGCTTCCTCACGTCCTCAAATGTGGACACACTCCAAAATCTTGTAGAAAGCCTTCTAAACACAGTGGGCGCTGGTTTGGGATGTCTCAAAACGTTTGAAGTTATGTGTAGGTGTCTGAATACTTCTGTCCGTAGAGTGTGTTTCTGGAACAGGCCGTTGGCACGTCTTCTGCCCCATGCGTTGAAGCAAACACCTCTGAGTTTATGAAATGTGGTTTTCCGAAACTCCTCGTGTTTGAGGTGTAGAGGAAAAGCTCATCACTTTGAGATGATTGTGAAACTGTTTGGAAAAGTGTTGCAACATTTTATAAATTTGCACGGCTGCCTGTATGAATGCTTTTAATGTGAAACATGTGCAGGTGTGTATTACTTCACTGTGTCATGAGAGGTCCTCGGGGGTTATGATCTAAAATCCTGGTCCTGGCAGCGGGGCTGTAGTGTATTAATAATCACACCTCCTACAGTCCGATTTCAACAGAATTTGAGGAGGTACCCAACAAATGTTTGGCGTGGCAAACCGGCGAGAACAATGCAGGCTAAGTGAGTGGAAACGGGGGTGTGCTCCCACAAAGCAGCCTTGTTCCAATGGCTCCAGGGTCTTCGTTTCCTAAAGGCTGTGGAGATAATGTGTGTCCTGTGAAGGTTAAAGGTCATGCAGCGGTGGGCTTGTGTATCAGGGCGCAGCGATGCTGGAAGAGAAAGGGGCCTTCCCCGAACTGTTCTTAAAAGGTTTTTAGTATACAGTTGTGAGTGATCTATTTATACTGCAGTATTTACACACAGAGGAATCTGTCCTCCACATTTAACTCATTCATGCAGTGAAACACACACACATACAGCGGTGAGCAGCCCTGTACATGCCCGGGGAGCAATTGGGGTTAGGTGCCTTGCCCGAGGCCATCTCAGCCATAGAACTTTTTTGGACCTGGAATTGGAATTTGGACCTTCAGGTTCTGAGGCTGGTTTCTTAACCTCCAGCCTACGACTGCCCGCACCTGCAGCCATGGGACTGAATAAATTCAGCACTTAAACAAAGTTTCCTAATACTTTTATCTTTATAGTGAAGTTGATTAAATCAGGATTCATGGCGCAGGCTCTTCCAGCAGCCGCTGAAACCCTGAACACGGAGCGTATTTCGTGGGAGAACCCGGGGTTTTGTAATTACAGGCAGCGTATTAGACATTGGTTCTAAAAATGACGTGTGTGCCAGGAAAGTGAGGCTTGGCCCTCGTCTGCTATCAGGTTTCCATTCTGGAGCGAGGCAGACTAGTTGCATAACATTTTTCTAATGTCAGAAAGAATTATTAAGAGCATTTAGTCTTGAGCCCAGCACAGCCATGTTAACAGTCCAGAGTGATTTGTAACAGCTCGTTTGGGGCAGAATGGGGTGGCACAGATCTCATACAGGCTTCCTCCATCAGTCCAAAAACATAGATTTAACGTGAATTGGCCGTTTTTAAATTCCCCCTGTGTGTAATGTGTGTGCCCTGTCCCGGGTGTATCTGCCCCACCATGTCTAAAACGTTCTCCTCCATGGGCATGGGGACGATCTGAACACGCATGTTTCAGGAGTGCACTGAAAACAAAATGTCACAGTGCTGCGTTTCTATCGCTGGAGTTTCAGTCAAGCTGCTCAGTCACTCGTACAAAGAGCTGAACAGGAGCGCGATTGTGCTGCTCCTCTGTTAATGGACTTGTTATGTTCCAGAAGTGAGTAGCTCAGTGTTCTCAACCCAACATGTTCTGTGGAACATGGTGAACAGCCACTGGAGGAAGTTTCCCTTTAATGCTGATCAGAGGCCAGATTTGTGGTTTCTCTTCTAATAAGCGAGCAGGGTTACGTATTGGGGAGGAGAACCTGGTCTTAAATTAACACAAAAGCCTCCTTTAATACTAAGAGGGTTAAATTTAAGTGTTTGTTTCAAATAGGAAGTTATTTTAAAGGGCGCATACGACACATCACACCGTTTAAAATCAAAACGCTGGTGTCGTCGTGCACGTCGGAGTCCCAAACACGAACAGACGTCGCTTGTTCTTACGAGCTTGGAATTTGGATAGGAGACTATATTTACACAAATGACCTAATGTTCCGCTAAATATTCATGAACTCAAATCCTATTAAGCCTGTTTAAAGTCAACAAAAGCTTTGGATTGGTTTGGGATATTAACACCCAAATGTGTACACAAATTTGACCGTTTGCTGCTGACTCGGGTCTGAACGGAGGTGATGCAGTAATTTTAACGTGGCACATGCCACAGCAGCTTCAGAGGATAATTGGCTGTGTCTTGGGTGGGGGGGCTCCACAGGGCACCGGCACTGAGGCCTATAGGAAGTGAAGGTCAACATGTTCATTTAACAGCTTGTGTAAAATTTGTGATTTGCCACCCAGAACACAGAACGTGCTTGGCTGCTTGCTTTGTGAGTTTAGGTTTTTAAGTCCAGGGTGTTTCTGCCCAGCTCCCGAAACATGTACCCCTAAAGGTTACTGGTTTGCTTTAGAATCAAGTAAGTCAGTTTCATGTACATATATCTCTGGCATGCATACACTCCAGTATCACCGTCACATCCAAATACAAATCACATGGTCAGTGTTGCAGCCTGCAGTTTGCATTACGGTGCTATAAAGTTAACCCCCTTATTAATTATATGATCGTTAAAATCCAACTTTATGCTTTTTTTTAGATGATGCTCTAAGGCGTCCTGTGACAATGAGCAGAACCTGTCTGTCCGTCAGTTATGTCCACGCTGTCAGTAATTAGTGTGAAGGGAACGTGTGAATGGAGCAGCGCCTGCTGTTCCACTTACTTCAGTGGTTTAGACGGATGATAAAGTTCTGCACGCTGACCTCACTCATCGACTCATTCGAGATAAACAGTGTTATTTTTACCCGGCGCTTAATGGACCAGCACCTCACCCATGGCCACAGTTGTTCATTTTATCTCTTAAACAATACCGCTTGACCATAAATGGACCTCTTGTCACCGTCTTTAAGTTCTAACCAAAGAGAACTAGCTTTGTCATTATTCTGTCTAGCTACTGATCACAGAACAGTTAGTCAGAAACATGTGCTTTCCCAGCTCTTTAAGTGTGCAGTGTACCGCTGTCGATTCACAGCATCTGGTAGCTGGAGGAGGCGCTGAGGAGGTGGGCCTCGCTGAGCTGGGTGAGTGCTGCCTGCCGGGTGTCATGGTCCTTCTCCTCACAATCGCCTGTTCTTGTGGAACGGATCTGACTGTGAGGCGTTGGACTTGTTCTAATGAATGATGATATTGTTTTCACACACACACGGGCAGGTGGCCCTCGACATTGTGAACAACCCACTCAGACTTCAGAGCCCGGAGCCTCTCGGGACGCAAAGGAGCAGGACCTTGCACTTAACACCCACTGATATAGATTCAGTAACACCAGGCACATGTTCAACCAAACAGCCCCGCTGTCTGACCAATTAGGTATCAGGAATGCAGCAGTACAGAGCGTGAGAAGTCCTGGTGCATGATGGGAGAACTGTTTTCTTGTTGTATAAAGGCAGTAGAGAGGGGAACAGCAGACCCATGAGTCAGTGGGCTCAGGGGAGACGTTGTCTATAACGGGATGTTTCTAAAGTTATTTACTTGATCCAGAAATCCAGAGATCTCGGTTCTGCAGTGGTGCCAACTTTGTGAGCTTTGGGTCAGATGGACAGGACAGGGACTTCATTCCTTAATCCTTAAGGGAAATTCAGTGGGATGCGTTTGAATTTGGTCTTATGTTTAAGATTCTCTGGATTACAGATTATGATGGCACAATAACTACTACTAATAACTAATTCATTTATTTACATATCATTATTATGCAATAATGAACTTTTATTATTTATGAGTTATTCATTAGAACTCCTTTTGTTCTGCAGCAGTTATTATTTTTTTTTTTTTGCAACAAACGTTTTTCCAGTTTTTTTTAATGATGAACAAATATTATCCGATATCCAACTGGTTCCCTCATTAAAGTGAGTCCTGTAAAAATATTTATTAAGTACCTGAATATTTGTAAACTGCAGATAGAGATCAGATGACTGAAGCAAAGTGACTTCAGATGCTTACACTGCCTGCATTATTAAAACTAACTAAACTAACAAACGTTATCAGACTGATCGACCTGCCAGGTGGCTCTGGCCTTAACGGAGGGAAGTTTAATTATCAAGGTGTGTAATTTAATGTGTCATTAACTGCCTGACTGACGTTTTAATCAATATTAATAATTAAGGCTGAGCTGTGTTATGACTTGATCTCACGATGCGCATGTTATATATATTGACTAAAGTTCACATGGTGGTGCGCTTGGTAAACATGAGTTCATTTAGCAGATGCTTTTATCCAAAGGGACTTACGAGTACCCTGACTTGATGGTTGAGGGCAGGGTACAGGGTCAGCCATGATCCATCAACCACATAGCAATGAGGGTTAAGGGTCCTGCTCAAGGACCTTCACTGTTAACTTCAGTGGACTTGAGGTTCAGATTGATAGCTCCCCACCCCAACCACTGAATTACCACTGCTGCCTCAGTCGGGGGTTGGATGTGTGTGTGTGTGTGTGTGTGTGTGTGGGTGGTGGGGGGGTGGGGGCTGAAACCTAATACCTTATTAATCCTTTGTGTTAATGTGTGTGTGACTTTCCATCCCATTGTTTCATACTAATTAATGGGATTGTCTTCAGCATCTCTGTCACCCTAATTAAGATGAATAGTCCAGGATCTGGACAAAGTTTAGGAGACAATTTTCATGATGGTTGTTTTATTGCTATTATTAATCTATCATTACTTTATGATGTTTGAAGTTTCATACTGAATGCTGTTTGCACACCTGTTGACTGACTTTACTTTAAAACCTGATTATTTACACTTTAAAAGTCCTGAATGTGTGCACGTCTGTCAACAAAGGCCTTGAAATGAGCTATAAATACCACATTTTGCGGCTCAACGATTTGAACACTGTGTTTGCACTGTGCGAAAATATTTATCCCTCCTGGAATTTATGACACGGGAAAAGCAGAGCTCAGATCTTTCTGTGGTTCATTTGCGGATGTTTATATCCTCGTGCGCTTGCTGCGTTAAAAGTAATAATAAAATAAATACCAAATTTTATTCCAAAAAAGCTGAAAACTGCACTGAAATGATGTGGGATTTTTACACAAAAGCTTTCTGTAAAATGTTGGGATGAGACAATTACAGATATTAATGCTGCGATTGTTGTCCTTATAGAATTTAAATTACACAATTACTACAATTATTATGCAATAATCACAGAATGACAACGCAGGGCTTTAACACAAAATTTTAAATTGTTTTGTGAAACTCAGTGTCCCTTAAACTGCATATTTATAATCCATTTAAAAGAAAACTAGGTTTTTTTCCTGTCAGGACAAAGTAAACAGTGGAACTTCCAGCTTCTGGCATAACACATATTTTTCTTATGAATGTCGTCATGATGACGTTGAGTCAGCCCTATGATCAATTAATTGTAATATTTTTAATCATTCCCAGAAATGATGAACTATCCCTAGTATCGAGCAAAATGTAAAGGAAGGCAGTTAAAATGTGAGGAGGCTGATTCTGGTTCTTAACAGGTGATTGATGTGATCGGTGTGTTTGTGTTTGGACTGCTCTCTGTAGTTCAGACTCACAATGTGCTTAGTTTTTCGTTTCGGACTGAAGGGTCCCAGTCTGTTTCCTTTTGCTTGGCTGCGTTGTTTCCTCTAAAGGCCAAAGAAAAGGTTTATGAAGGCCCTGCAGTGCACCCGCTCTGAAGTCTTCTCATTTGGCCTGAATTAGTTTTTGTGCGCGTCTCTCAACCTGAAACTGCGTCTGATCAAGAAAACAAAGTAGACAGGAAGCTTCTATTTAGAACCACAGTGAAGTAAACACAGAGACGACTTATAAACTCAATCCATATTCCCGAAGGTCTGTGTGAATGAGAGTGTGTCTGTGTTTCAAATCACACTGGGACGTCCAGAAGACCGGGTCTCATCATCACGTCTGTCTGTTACACCTCATCCCCACAGCTGCCCAGAAGCATAAGGAAAAATAAGAAGAAGAAGTTCAAAGAGATTTAAAAGAAGATGGTGTTTTGTAGTATGAAGCAAGCTTTAGTGAAATTGTTCTGTCATTATACAATCAGAGAATTTGGCAGAAAATTGCAGTGAGCTTCATTCTGGCACCGAGCGAAGAGCTGGGAGGAGGATCATAAGCCCAGTCTATCCATTTCACAACAGTCAGCACATACTGGGAAAGTCCCAGTGCAATTTGGGAATGCATCTATCTTTAAGCAGCTGTGAAACTAAAGTGGTCGGATTCTGGTGTTTTTATGAAAACCAAGAAAAGTTTTTAAAGAAAAGGTGTGGTGTCTTAACTAGGTGTTAGCTGGAATGATGCCTTTAAGGAATAATTAGGACGAGACCCAAGCCATCTCCTTATATTTATATATCAAAGAAATGTTTACTTAATTTGTTTTTGATTTGTCAACATTTATACAATATAATTTTTTTATTTCTTGATGAGAAAATTAAAGAAGTAACAACAGAATTATAATAACAATAAAATGAATACATTATAATGTACAGTATGATGAGTTGATGAGCGCAGTCAAGATGTACAATATCAGTCAAAACTTTTTATACGCCCCAATTTTGCTTCACTTATTGTCCAACAGAGAACCAACAGGGGACTAAAACAAAACACAGATGGACTACAGTCTGTAATTATAAAACTACAAAGTCCATCTATATTGTAAGTAGAGGAAATAGACAATGGAGCAAGAAGTGGGCGTGTCAAAATTTTTGGCATGTTCTGTATTTTATTAAGAATATTGATATTGAAATGAGTAACTCGGGAATTGTATGTTTTTTTTTTTTTTAACTGTATAAGGTTAATGCAGGCAGGTTGCCATGTTCAGCTGATCAGACCGGCTCGTCTAAGTTCCAACGAAATTATCCGGAACTCGTGATCATGCAGAATTGTTGAGACTCGTCGTGGTCTGTTTTTGTCTTCTGTAAAATTCTTTTAGAACCTGACTATTAAACATAGTTTATTTCTCTGGCACTAAAGCCTCACTCACTGTTTTACTGCCTGCTGTAAAAGCTAATGGTGCTGCAGTTCGCTTGCGAGGTCTAGAGGGAGACGCTGGCATTATAAATGATTACGCCGATTCAGACCTGATTAGAAATGCATTAAATAAAACCCCCGCATGCTTTATTTCTCTTTGTGCAGGAACCTTGTCCTTGCCGGCTTATTTCAGTCCGTACACCGAGGGTCACGGCGGTGGGGTGGAGAGCAGAGAGGATGCCTACGCTCAGCTGGAGCTGCGCACTCTGGAGCAGTCTCTACTGGCCACCTGTGTGGGAAGCATCTCTGAACTGAGTGAGTCTGTCCGTTCTGTCGTGATCCATCTAATTTGGGACGGATTGTGAAGCTTGTTTACATCGGCGTCCGAGACAAGAACAAGAGACTTATTTATAATTCCTCTAAGGAGCACCTAGAACAATATTTCTGAGCTGTTTGTTCCAAATGTTTCCTCCAGTTTTAATTACGACCAGTTGTTTCTCTTCCTCTGAGATTTTGGAAATCTGGGGCGTCCATATGGCAGGGAACCGAAGGCCTGTTTAAACTTGTTGAAGCCTTTTATTAACATACAATAAGCATTTCTCTCAAACTCTATTTTTAAAGAGCAGATGGACATGTTGATTCATTAATTGAGAAAATCAATGAGCTCATGCCTGATGCCATAGTGACTGCGGACAAATGGACGCAGGAAAGATGATAACAGAAATGCTATTTATCTTTCCAGCGAGGTTATCTCATTATTCCTCCCTCCTGGTAAACACTCCTCTTGTCAGACTCTCAGGAGAAGAACAGAGGTGTGTTTGCTCACAAAACAACAGGCCAACAGATAAAAGACGCTAAAGAAAGGGAAGCCAGACTGGTTATGAATGAGGGGTGAATACAGTCTGCTTCTCCTGGAGCCTTTCATTTAGCTTCTTCTCTCTCTCTCTCTCTCTCTCTCTATTTCAACATCATGATTTTCTCAATCTGTGAAGAAATTCAGCAGCTTAGCTTAGATTTGAGTCGATTTTAAATGGAGAATTGGTTTCCTGAATTAGAACTGGGGGTTCTAGTGGGGTGAGGGTAATGTTAAAACAGTCTATCTTATCAGTTTAAGCAGAAGACAAGGCCGTGTCCTCAGTGGACGTGTCTGGTCTGATCTGCAATTCCTGTCTTTGTGTGCGGGAGGCTTCGTGATGTCGGCGTCTGGTCCGAGTCCCGTTGTTTATCTCAGCTTTGTTATTACCAGAGTGGTGTAAGCTGCTTATGGTCCATTTTATTTAAAAAAAAAATAAATAAAAAAATTGTGACTTTTGGCGCCCTGTCCTGGGTGTATCTGCCCAGCGCCTGAGATGTTCTCCCCTGGATGGGCATGGGGAACCCCACCGCGACCCTTATAGAGAATAAAGTGGGAGATAATGAATGAATGAATGAATTTGTGACTTATAGCTTCATTATAACTGCTAAAACTGGAGGTGTTTACCACTACACCACCGTGTTGCACCATGAGATCCATTTATGTTCTTTTTTGTTTTTGTATTGTTGTTCTACTTCATACGGTTGATAAACGTTTCTCCTGATTTCACATGTGAATTTGTGCATCTTCTGATGTTTATACTGACAAATATAAAGATCTCTTTCTCTCATCTGGCCATGAACTATTTCACCTGCCTGTGATATTGGGTTCTGCAAAGTTCCACAGTACCGCCGGTGTTCTGGAGCGGGGCATAGTGGAAACTTTCTGAAGGCAGAAGTGTTATTTCCTCCTGGAAACCTTTACACAGTGCTGTTTGAACGTCTGCACAGCAGCATGTTCTGCAGCTCGGGGCATCAGTGAGTTCAGTGAAGGGCCTCTTTGTGTCCACATGTATGTGGAGTGTGGTGGGCTGCACTGGCACCCTCTGTGGTGGCACTCTGAACAGCATGGGGTGAAATCATCCAACTGGCGGACAGTGGGGCATCTGTACTGCTTGAAACACCCAAGCCAAATAGGGCATCCCAAAATCCAGCACATTATACCTCTTTGTTGTGGACTGAAATGGCAGTGATGTTCTCTGAGGGCAGTACCCAGTCTACCAAAAGTTTTAGTTTATAGCCTCCCGCTGCCCCCGCCTCATAACACAGTATGTAGAGACAGATGGACTACAGAATGTAACTGTAGAACTACAAATTAAATGGTAATTGGAGCTTTTAAAACGAACAATGAGATAAAAAAAAACACAGGTGTAATTAATAAAAGAGCCGCTGATTGTATTTCAATATATTTTTTTTAATAGGTCAAAAATAATTTAGCCAAAGAAATTTGAACTCCGTCCAGTTTGAAGATTCCATTAACATGTGATCAGTGCAACAGCAACCTCAACACAGTCATCTTATTGTGTTCTATTTGCCCCCTGAGACCAACCCCAGGCTATTGGAAGACACAAAAGAAGCTCGTTTAGCAATTATTGGGGTCGTCCACTCCTAATGGAGGGTTCTTCCTCCAAACTAACAACACATTGTGGTTGGAAATTGGGCTGTGGGGTAATTACCTCAAACAATCGTTACTCATTCTCACAAATGGAGCAGCCGTCTGTGCTTTTAGCTCCGCCTTCATGGAAACCTCATTCTCATTACCTCTTTCTGGACTCTTGTTTTGTGTCCTGGTCCAAATGCACTTTTTGTCCCCATCTGTCCTTAAGCACGTCCTGATTTACGGCTCATAAGTAGGTCTCAGAGTGTTGATGTCCTGATAGGTGGGGCAGCAGGTGGGAGGTGATTTAAATGTACATCTGTCCACAAGTTCAGGGGACAAATCCAGACATTCAGGTTTAATAGACAATGACCGTAGACTCGTGGCTCTGCGTTAGCTGCTGATTATACTGATCTGAGGTCATTTAGGAGACTTGTGTAGCAGAATATTTAAGGGATCTTTCATGTTTATTTTAACAATGAAGAAACGACTTAAATATCTATTAAGAAAGACAGGATTCAGGGATTTTCCATGTTTAATTTGGTTAATATGAATAAATGTTTTGTTGGCTTTCTTTTTTAAGGTGATCTGGTGGTGCGAGCCATGCACCACATGCAGCGTCTGAGCTCGGTGCGGGTCGGAGCGAGTCCAGCTCGTTATGTGCGACAGCAGCCTGTCTCCTGGTCACCGGACGCCTTGCACACTCTCTACTACTTCCTACGCTGTCCGCAGATGGAGTCGATGGAGAATCCCAATCTGGAACCTCCAAGAATGGCCCTGAGCAAAGAAAGGTCAGATCCCAAAGCACATCTTCCCTCCAATTTGCACTTAATTATCACCTGATGGCCTCGTTCTCATCTATGTGAAGTCAGAGAAGCTTCGTAGCCCGCAGGAGCTTTTAGAGGTGGTAATGATATGGTGGGGCTGTAAAGACTGCCTTAAATCCTTATCTCAGTGCCTTTGTTGTGGGAGTTCATTGAATTATGAGCTCAGCGGGGTTTTCTTAGCGTGGTTTGTTTTAAACTCGAGTGAAACATTCTGAATACAGAGAGAAAAACTGATTGAATTAAGGCTCAGGGACGTAAACGTGTTTCATCCTCCACCATGCTTTAAAACAATAGACTTAATATCAGCATCAAAAGTCCACTCTGGAGTTGTTCTGGATTAAATTATTGGTAATCTGGTAATCATCACGGTCCACCTTAATTTGGTCTAACAGATAAAGTGATCCACTTCACTGAATGAAGATAAAAGCTGCTAAACTGCAGAACAGGACAAAAACAAACACTCTTTATTGTTTTGGATTATTATTTTTTAAAGTGCTCGTCACTCTCAGACTGACGCATGTTCTTTTTAAAGTGCATTACTTTTCCTGCCGTAATTCCTGACATTAAACTTTTAAAAACTCGGCGAACCCCATTTTAATTTGAAATAGCATCGTATTTTATTTATTGCAGAGTTTAAGGCCTATACGACTCATAGACCACTTTTTCCTGGCAGGAACGTTCGGTTTAAAGTTTACATAATGTGCGTTATTCTTATGAATGTTGTCATGACAACGTTGAGGTGCATTAATTAAATGTAACATTTTTTAATTGCAATTAATCAAAAAACACTTAATTGTCTCTCATCCCACTTCCTGATGAGCTCAGCGATCACAAAACCCTCGAACCCTTAGTTTCTTGAATGAGGTTTTTTTTTTTTTAAGTCAGCACTCGGACTTTAAGGCTTTTTAAGTGCCCCTCTGGATGGAGATGATTAACGTGTTCAGAATGGTTTCAGATGAAGAGGTTTTGGTTCAGGCAGGGCCTCAGACTGCCGCATGAATCACAGACGGTACTTATTTAATCAGGAACAACAATGAGCGCTGAATAGTCCACTTGATTGTGTTTTGAGTAAATACCATTGTGATGCTGAGATTCTGCCTTTTTCACATTGTGGAAATTTAGACCCTACAAAAAAAAAAAAAGAGACACAATCACGCTGAGCCGTCGCTTCAGAGCAACGTGTTTGCACTGTAACGATACCCCTCACTTCAACACGAGAATAAACACAATTCTACTGATTGCTTTCTGCTGCAGCTCACAGTTTAAAAAACAGATCTGATGGAAATAAAAACATGAAAAGGAGGTTCGAGAGCCCAAATGTTACCTGGGTGAAGGAGATCTTGTTGCCGTGTCGAGGTCGTGTGGACTCTGGATGAGACGATTGCAGACACTTAAAGAACATAATTATATCCATTTAAAAGAAAACTAGCTTTTTCAATGAGGACAAAGTAAAGAAAACCTTCCTTTTTGTTCCATCAGAGTCGCACCGCTGGCTCTAAAGTTCTGATGAACGACATAAAACCTGTTTTTCTCATGAATGTCGTCATGACGATGTTGAAGAGTGCTTACGATTTATTAATTCTAACATTTTTAATTGTGATTGATTGCAAAAAAGATTATTCGTCTCATTCCTCGTGTGGACATGTACAAGCACAGAGTAACTCCATTTTGGATAACCCTTCCTGTCACACTGTCAGTAAGAAGACGTGTAGTCGGTGTGCAGAGTGCTAATCCGAATGACCTTTCACACAGTGTCTTTAAGATTTCTAAAACTCGTATAAAGAAAAGAAACCAAACATTCAAGAAGTAAATAGTAAACCGCAAGAAACACCCAGATCGTCCCCTTTCAGAGGATCAACCAGAGGTTCGTATCTCTGAACACAAAGAGCAGAGCCGTCGCTAAAAAGCAGGGCACAGCGTTAACGGAGCGTTACGTCTGTAGTTGGGAGGAGGGTCTCAGGTGGTGTACGTTTCTCATCATTGGTGCCGCGACTCTAAACCCCAAATCCTTTCTCTAATTACAAACCGTTACACTAACGCTCACCCTCGTGCCAAACTTAAGCAGACTTTCTAGGACCACCTGATTAAATTCATGCCTCATAATGTCCTGTAGTGATGGACGCAGGCGGGTGTTCAAGTGAACCCGACTTTAAAGCCTTCGTGTCTTAATGCTCATTGTTTTTGCTCGGTTTGTTAATAGCCATCGTACACGGAGCATCGTTGATGTTTTGAGAGCGTGTACACATGCAGACGTTGTGGGATAATTGGGCTCCGTTCAGACAGCAGCACATGTTGCACAGCTGGCGTTGTAGGAACCTCAGTCTAAACTGCGAACTGGTGAAAAACAAAGGTGTTCCGTCGAGCCACTTTAAAAGAGACTGGCAGAATAATAAATACTCAGAAGCTGGTGATGAGTGAGTGAGACGGGAACGGGAGGCTGTGGTTTCATCAGCCACGCAGCAATTAAACTGCGGAATGATAATTCAGTCCAGCCATGTCAAATCTAAAGAGGTTTGACTAACTGTGTGTGTATCTGGCAGATATTTCACTCATTCTCATGAAGACGAGATCCTTCAGTGCTGGTCTTACAATGAAAAGAGATCTCAGTCTCACTCTGCAGGTTGTGTGGTCTCAACACACTGATCTGTCGTCGTGAGGGCTCTTCCCACTGTAGGTTTACCCCCAAACATGGCTGATTTATAACAACCCAGGGCGCTGTGCATGCCTGGGGATGAGAGAGGGGATGGGTGCAGTGGCAGAGAGGGAGAGGGTCAGAGGTGAAGAGCTCTAGGTGCTAATGACTGAAAGAGAGGCTGATTTATAAGACACATTTACATTCTGTTCACTTCTAAAGAAACATAATGTAGAATTGTAGAGCAGCATTACTGATTACTGACAGTACAGGCATGTGAGAAATAGAAATTAATATAAATATAAAACTAATTTCATTTTAAATCGTTTGTATAAGTAATAATTGAAAATATTATTCATTCATTCATTCATTCATTATCTTCCACTTTATCCTCTATCAGGGTCATGGTGGGGTTCCCCATGTCCATCCAGGGGAGAACGTTTCGGGCTCTGGGCAGATAGACCCAGGACAGGGCGCCAATCCATCGCTGGGGACACACACACTCACTCACACAGACACACTCTATATGGGGCAATTTGGAGAACGCAATTGACTTGATCCATGTTTTTGGACTGTGGAAGGAAACTGGAGAACCCGGAGGAAACCCACGCGGACACGGGGAGAACATGGAAACTCGAACCGGGAACCCCTAGAGCTGAGAGGAGAACGTGCTAAACCACTAAGCCACCGTGCTGCCTCTAGAATATTATTCATCCAAAAAAAATAATTGTTGATGGGAACCCATTCATCCCTGACTTCATTAGAAGGACCTTAACGAATCACATGCTTCTTATTAAATGTAACACGCTGGTGCGGTGGGTGATGAGGTGGATTATTATTTTTTTTTATATTCCGTAGCCCTTGCATTGTGACCACAGTTTAATGGTACAGAGAAAAACCTGATCGTTGACACTGAGTGAGGAACCGCAGTTAATCAGATGCCGTAAAAGCATTGAGTCAGATTTTCTAGGTGATAAAGAGAGAGCGCGGTGAACGAGTGACTTTTCCTTCGCTGATTAAAATAATGACGGAATAAAAGCAGCAGACGCAAACAGCACCGGTTTAGAGAAGTAAAGAGTGTTAAAGTCCAAGAATACTTTAAATACTATGTGAATTATATGTGATCAGGGTGTGGATTTGGGAGGCCCACTGTTCTAAATGTGCCAGAACAGCATAAAACTGTGGAGCACCCCCCCCCCCCCCGCCTCAGTGTGTGAGGTGGTTGACGTCGTCTGGCTGTGTCAGCAGCAGAGACACACGGTTTGAAACCACCTTAAACTACACTATTTGTATACAGCAGTAACCTTGAGTAAACAGTGTAATCCCCTCACCCTGTAGAAAGGCAGGATTAATCCTCACCGTCGGCCAAACCGCATGAAATTTAAGCATAAAAATGCAGGGTGCAGTGAGCGGAGCTCCTGCAGCTTCCTGTCAGACACGGCTGACTCAGAGCCGTTATAGCACGGCTCAGACCTGCAGCCCCAGAGTGTGGTCTCTGTGGTTTGGGTCTAATCACAGTCACACATCTGAAGTGTGACCTGCTCCCCACCAGAGCTCATTCCGCTGGAAGAGGAGAACGAGCTCATTATCACACGCCTCTCTCCGGTTTCAGCGCGCCCCGCCCGGTCCGAGCCGGCTTTGATGTAGCCACTGGTCTGGCTTGGGTTTCACAGCCAAGGCTTTGTGCCGAATTCGAGCCTTCGTATCAGAGCTGGGGGACGTTGTAGATGCGTGACCCCGGGGGCCGGACGAATAGGAGGACCAGGGGCCCGTTCGCGGCCGTCGTGTTTAACATTGTCGCCCCGTGGCAAGTGATCAAAGCTGAGGTTAGAACTGTTTGGATGGGTTCGAGTTTCACACCGCTTCGGTTTCACATGGAAGGTCATGAGACTGGACTATTCATCAAGTGTGTGTGTGTGTGTGTTTGTGTGTGTGTTTGTGTGTGTGTGTGTGTGTGTGTGTGTGAGAGAGAGAATTATGACATCCATCAGAACGTCAAATGTAATGAAATTTGAGGTTTAAACCAGAAAACACAGGGTGAGGTTTCTGCTCGGCTGATGTTAAGATAACAGATGTCCTCTGCTTTTAAATACAGTGATCCTGGACATTAAATCGTCACCATGGAAACCACCAGGTGTGCAGACAGGTGCTGAGACATTTAGAAGTTCAGGTGTGGGGAGAAAAGAGATTTGCACAGAGGAAGACAGGACACAAAAGATGCCCAACTCCCAAGGCTCCATCCACAAATCCCTCACTCAATGTTTGAAGAGTCAGCAAAATACGTTTTTGCCGCTGCATCAGATCGTAACACACCAAGATAACAGTGCTGATGCTTCCTGAGCTTACAGACGACGTGATTGTCTGTGTTACTTTGGTTAAATATTACACAGTGTCAGGCCACCCCTCATGGAAACGTACAATTTTGCCCCTTCCTCAGATAACGGGCAGCGGGACGATGAGGCTGTGAAGGTTTGAACTGATGGGCTGCATTGTTCTGAAGCTTTTCCAGTCGTTTCAGGGCGGAGAGCTTTCTAAAGATCAATGGCTACATTTGGGTGCTGAGTGTTAGTGGAAATGCTCTTTGGCCGAGTGCCGGGTCAGATGTGCCAGCGGTGTGTCGCTGTTTTCAATCAATGAGACGTTCTGAGAGGGACCATCTTGTTTACTTTTGCTGCTGCATACGCAGCACCCTGCACAATGAGGCCTTTGTGTTCCGTTGCTCTGGTTAAAATGGAGGCAAATTTGAAACATGTACTCTCATTATGGGATGCACGCACTGCTACAGTGCGCTCACTCGTCAGGACAACGGAACGGAACAATCGCAGCCTCTGAGCTGCAAGCTATTAAATCTGACAGCATCCAGAGGAACTCTGTGCTGGAGTGCAGTGAGCGTGTCCCGCTCACCTCTACAGCTCCGAGCGCTCTGTCTCATCCGTACGCCCCATTCCGTTCGTACACCAAGGTCCCCCCCATGACTCCAGCTTAGGTTTAAGTGGAAGATAATGAATGAAAAGTAGTCTTTTTTAATTGACGACTATGTCCTAACATAAAGCTCAGACATATTTCAGTAATAAGTAACATATTTTTATATTATTATATTGTTATACTGAATGACATTCAGAACTTCAGATCAGAACTCGACTCGAGAACGGCACGCTGTTCTGGTTTGAGGTGTTTATTTTATAAAAACTCATTGATGTTTTTGTTTTCGTGGTTCTGCTTCGCTGCATCAGAGACGAACGTGTCTGTTACACTCCGTACGTTTTAACCTTTAAAACAAACATGAGTTTTTTTTGTTGTCCTCAGATCTGGAACCTTAAAAAGCTCTCGTTTGTCTCGTCTGTTTTCCGTTGACTGCCCTCGTGTTTGTTTCCTGTCTGAATATTTACTTCATTTAATAAGCAGCTTGTTTTCTTCAGTCAGGCTTATTTACATGTCTCATTGGGTCGGCACACTGACGCAGGGATGCAGAGACACCTACACAAGGACATAAGTACTGGGACACACCACTTGATCATGCATCTATCATTCTAGTGTATTATTCAGTCCTACTGCAGTGAAAATCTAGTGCTTTGATATAGATTTTGGAGAGTGTTAAGCTTCCAACATTGTGTGAGTAGTTGTGGTTGAGAAAGGCCCTTATAAATAAATATATATATTTTAACTAAAAGGGGCCTTGCAGTATCAACACTGTAACCAAGTAAGAAATACAGCTACAACAAACGCCCCCTCTACTGGTGAACAGTGTAATTACATTAACTTAACCAACATCCATTCCATTCCATAGCACACGCTTTTATCCAAAGTGACTTAACAAGTATCCCAACTTATTGTTTGGGGTCAGAACACAGGGTTACATACAGAATCCCAGGAGCAACGAGGGTTAAGGGTCTTGCTCAAGGGCTCACATTGGTAACATCAGTGGACCTGGGATTTGAACCCCCAACCTTTCATCATCACTGTAACTTATGATCAATATAATAATTGTAAATGTGTTCTAATTTACGTCAGACTTTAGAGTTGGGATTCCACAGTTACTGACGTTTAACTGACCTGTAGTCAGCAGCACCGGGATTTTCTCTGCGCATTTCACTAGTTAGTTTCTGATGAACAGTTTTCTTGTGTCTGCACACAGGCCCTTCCTCCTCTTGCCTCCCCTCATGGAGTGGATGCGTGTGGCCATCGTCCATGCAGAGCACCGTCGCAGCCTGCTGGTGGACAGCGATGATGTTCGACAGACCGCACGACAGCTGCTCCCAGGACTGGACTGTGAACCCAGACTGCTGAAGTAAGAGAACCTTCAGGACCTCACCGTGTCTCAGCTAGAACAGAAGTCACACTGGGTCACACCTTTAAAACGTTTACAGATGGAATGAACATGACTTTCAAGTTCATTTATTTATGTCGAGCTTTTTACAATCGTACATTGTCACAACACAGCTGTGTGATACCTCAAAGAAAAGAAAAACAGATAATTAATCTGAAAAACATCATTCACACATCACACAAGGTTAGAAGTGATGAAGATGAGCTCATTTCATGCTCTGAACTTTTAACACATTACTGTATCTATGAATACACAACATCAACACGCTGCACCCACCCAGTTTGTCAGAACTTTGGCCTGATTTTTCCTGATTTGTAACCTTTTTTTTGAAAGCGCACCTCCCCCTCTTCTCGCCTTTCATCCAGTTGATCTAGTTTTACGTGTTATCCTCATATTCTCACCCCCAACTCCCATTTTCTTGATCATGTTCTATTTTGCTGAACCTCCTTCATCCCTGTCTCTATTTCTGCATTTTGTTTCAGGCCTGAATGCTGTTTCAGTTCCTTTAAAAGGCTCGATGCCAAGGCTGCCACTGATAAGTTCCAGCTGGATCTGGGTTTTCGTATGCTCAACTGTGGAAGGACTGATCTGATCGGCCAGGCCATCGAGCTGCTCGGTCCAGATGGAGTTAACAGTATGGATGATCAGGTATTTACACCCCATACAGAAACACTACAGAACAGAAGTCCAGCAGTGCTACTTGGCTGGAGCATGATCTTATTTATATATATAAATATATATATGTTTGTTTTGTGTCTCTTACACAACATTAGTGTCTAGCAAAAACATAGCAAACAGCTGGACGACAGTCTGTAAAACTACAAAGTCCATCTATAAGGTAAATAGATAAAGGTGCAAGAAGGGGGTGTGTGCAGACTTTTGACTGTATGTGTGTAAGAGAGGCTGTTACTGATACCTTATATAAAAAGACCTGGTGAACTTTTCTTACTGGACTCCAGAGCTGCATGAAAAATCCTAACAAAAACTCTACTTGAGTGTTTCAGAGAAAGGCTTGTGAATTGGACTCGACATTCTGAAACAATATTTGTGTGAAACAGAAGAGTCTCATTAACAGCAGCTGCACCAGACTTACAGAAATCCTGTAACAGATAACAAAAGTTTGGGGAACCAGCTACTTACTCAGAACATGTGACACAAGAATGTATTAAAATCTTTTAACATTTCATAAGTTATAAACTTTAGAATCTGAAAGAAATATAGATTTTTAAAGCCAGCTATCAAATGCGAAGCTTCCCTGCAGCCGTTTTCCTTTTGCTGCTCTCACAACAGAACAAACAGAACCGTCTCTAAACGGGTGGAGACGCAGGGCCGGGTGTTTAAAAGGTTCACTGAGCTTTTCAAACACACAGTGGCATGTTGATGGAAAATGCTGCTCATGTGATATTGATGGCTTTTGTTCGGAACCAGTGAGAGCACTCGAACTTATTAAAGGTTTTATGATGGAGCTCTCAGAACAGTAAATCGAGCCAGACTTTAAAATGAGCTTCTCCTGCTGTGATACAGGGGATGACCCCGCTCATGTACGCCTGCGCCGCCGGAGACGAGGCCCTGGTGCAGATGCTTATTGATGCTGGAGCCAATCTGGACGTAGCGGTTAGTGAAGCCTTTCCTTGTGATGTTAAAACTCTGTTTTTTTTTTTAGTTTGAGGTCTGAACTGTTGTTGATCTTTATCAGGTACCTGTGTGCTCTCCTAAACACCCCTCCGTTCACCCAGACAGCAGACACTGGGCAGCACTCACCTTCGCTGTGCTGCATGGACATCTCTCTGTGGTGGAGGTAAACCTGTAAAAAAGAGAATGTTCTTAAGATTTTATTTCACGCCCAATTTTCAAAGTTTTTATAGATTTACCACTAAAGACTTGTGTATGACTTTACTTATTTTGTGTGTGTGTGTGTGTCTATCAGCTTCTCCTGGAAGCTGGAGCCAATGTAGAGGGAGCAGCTGTACGTAACGGTCAGGAAAGCTGTGCAGACACACCTCTCCAGCTGGCATCAGCAGCAGGTGAGTACAGCAATGATGTTTTAGATCAGACTATCACCCCCACACTCACTTATGCTCTGTTCACTCCTCTCACCCAACAAACTGATCTGCATAAACATGTTATAGTGTGAGTTACAGGTTACGTACTCAATAACAAAATGCTTTTTAAGAATCTACAGTACAGTTTAGCTGGGCTGCTCTCAGGCTCCTTCTAATTATAGTTTACTGACTGATCTGTGAGTTTTCCACATTTGTTAACCAAAGACATGAAAGAATGAAGGTACTGTAATATTACAGTGGTATGGTTGTGTGCTTTATGTATTTATGTTCAGCTGAGTGTTGATACTAACGCACAACTGAAACAGGAGGTGGAGGTGCCTGCACATCCTCCTTTTTAAAGTCTGTGCATCAGAATTCAGTTTCATGTTATGAGAAATTATTCTTTTGAATCCTAACAAAAGAGTCATTCAGTTGCCATGACGACGATGTTCTTCCCTTCACATGGAGACTGTTTAATATTTGTTTATTTTTGGTTTCGAGGGTCTTTGCTGTTCTTCCATTTATTCCGTCCTCGCTCTGCTTCCCTGCAGGGAATTACGAGATGGTGAGTTTGCTGTTGGCACGAGGGGCCGACCCCTTGCTGAGGGCCCGGGAGGGGAACACTTTTACATCGTCGCTGTATGAGAACATGAACTGCTTCAGTCACGCTGCTGCACACGGCCACAGGTACGACTATCCCAAATAAGCCTTCCTTCCACACTCCCACTGTGACACAGCGTTCCAGACGAGACCATGAAACGGGTTTATTGAACATGCACAAATAGATTTGCTTGTGACATTCTTAAAGGAAAGTACACCGCTCTTTATTGAATGGTTGCTTTATTTGAGGCTTATATCCACAGAAAGCTGAACTGGATCAAAATGTGAGCAAGTTAAAGCCTTTGTTAAGAAGTGGAATTTGTTCATCACTGTTATTGTATCTTTTGTTAAGCTCCAGTTGTTCTTTTTGACTTTGTGGATGTCCAGATTGACGGTGTAATGTGCAGAAACTGTGGCCGGCTGCAATAAAGGCCTGATGAATGCTTTCATTTCTGATCTGCTTTAGAAACGTTTTAAGGAAGCTGCTGTCTCAGCCGCAGCAAGTACACGATGATGTGCTCTCACTGGAGGAGATTTTGGCAGAGGGAGTTGTTGGGACAGAAGACGGCATCACGCCTTCAGAAGGGGGACAACCTCACCTGTGCAAGGCCCGTATGAAGGCACTGCAGGCAGCATCTTTCTACAGTGCAGAACACAGCTACCTGGATGTCACCATGGAGCTCAGATCTTTAGGTAAACCATGTTCACTGAAACCCAGAACTGATGTTTGTATTTTAACGTTTACAAACTTTACCACCCGATGCACATGATCCTGTCCCTTTAACACGCATCCTCTGTCCATTGTGCACACTGCAGGCGTGCCGTGGAAGCTGCACGTTTGGTTAGAATCTTTGCGGAGTGCACAGCTGCAATCTCGCACCTCCGTCACACTGTCTCTGCTCCAGGACTTTAGCTCCATCAGAGACGAGGGGTATGAAGAAGAGCTGCTTACCGTCGGCCTGCCCCTCCTGTTCAGCATCCTCAAGAGCTGCAAGGTATCAGCTTCACACTGAACAACCCCTAACATTAAGGTTAATGCTGAGTCCATGCTGACCGTCACGGTGTTCACCTCGCAGAACGAGGATATCACGCAACAGATCGGCTTCATCTTCAGTCACTGCTTCGGTCCTGCTCCTCTTCCTGCCATCTCAGAGATGAAGGCCACGCTCTCAGCACAGCTCGGTAACAGACTCAGTCTGGGTCGTCGTGTCCGTGTTGCTGTGAATACCAGACTGTTGCAATAATCTCGCTCATTCTTCACTTCTCCTTTCAGATCCTCATTTTCTGAATAACCAGGAGATGTCAGACGTGACGTTTCTGGTAGAAGGAAAGGCATTTTACGCCCACAGAGTTTTACTGATTACTGCATCTGAAAGGTGAGAGAACATCACCCAAGATAGCTACAAAGTATGTAGAGACACAGATGAAATGGTCTGTAATTCTAAAACTTTATAATGCATCCTGATGGTTGAACTGATTAAATGAAGGTGTAGCTAAGGGTTCTGCTTTTTAAAATACAGTACCCCCCTAAATTATCATTAATATCATGCAAATCAAGCCTGTAAAAGAAGCAGCATCACATCAGTGTTTCTGTTTGATTGAACAGAAGCTTAAGAAATCCACACAGAGCTGACTGAATATTATGAACATGAGTGAGAGTTTAAGAGAACAGCGCAGGCCTTTATCATTTCAGTTTATTTACTCTGTGGCTGTATTTCATTCTCATGGCTGCAGTACCAGGATTCAGCTCAGAGCGTTTTTTTTTTTATTTTTTTACTGACGTTCGTTCTGTGTTCAATCAGGTTCAAGTGTCTTCTCAGTTCCGGTGGCAACGATGGCACTCAACTTTGTAAGGACATCGAGATCAGTGATGTGAAATACTCCGTCTTTCAGGTAGCACAGCAAACAGAGGGCTTTGTTTCACGTTCTGCATTTTGCAGCCTGAACAGTAAAGTTAAACAGTTCCACATTTGTGATCTGATAGGTAATGATGTCATATCTGTACTCTGGGGGGAGCGAGTCTCTGAAGCTGGCGGTGTCGGAGCTGCTGGAGGTAAGAGGAAGTCAAAAGTTCAGACCTGAAGTGCATGTCAGCTTCACTACAGAATTAAATCTAAACTCTGTTCTGTTGATAAAAAGGCAGATGTTTAAAACATGCGTTTGGGAGACAGAACAGATAAAACGATATGCAGCTGAAGAGCTGGAGTCATAATGCACTGTGTTTTCCTCTAGCTGCTGGCGGTGGCCACACTGTTTCAGTTGGAAGGTTTGCAGCGTCACTGTGAAAAGCTCTGTGCACAGAACATCGACCTGGATAACGCAGTCAGCATCTACTGCACAGCCAGGGTTGGTACCACCATCCACATCCAGCACACTGCCCTGTACACACTCATCCATATGGATTTGATTTTCATACATTATGTGTCTTTAGGCTCATGTAGCAGCGGAACTCAGTGTGTACTGTGAGGGCTACTTTCTACAGAACATGGGCGCGCTGCTGCAGACGGAGACGTTCCGCAGCCTCATCTCCGGGCCTCGAGCCTCGACACTGCTGGAAGAACTGGAGTCCATGTTAACTCACAGAATGCGCTCCTTACACGTCACATCCAACGTGTGAAACGAGTGACACTCACAGATGTGAAAAAAGATCAGAGCAAATGGACAGTTTGAAAACTGGACAGAACTGACGCAAAGACTGAAAAAACTGAATGATGAGCGATCAGCTCACAACTGTGGACAGCGCAGGGCCTGTGTGTAAAATATGCTTCACCTGAGTACCGTCAAATTCTTAAAACTCGATCAGTCGACCTGTAGGAGAAACGACGGACACGTCCGGTCTTCTTATACACGCACCTGCTTTGCAACAGAGTTCCTTTAGTGGACGTCAATCTGAGAGAAACAGAGATTATAAGCTAGATCACGAGCTGAAACCCGTATTACAGTAAAAAGTAAACATTTTCTATTTAAATGTAAAAATATTTAAATCCCTTTTTATAGTGCACTATGCCAAACAAATAAACTAATATAAGACCAAATCATTTTCCTTAAAGTAAATTCAATAATTCACAATGCTGCCATCTACTGGCAATACAATGTACCAGCGCTGGAGTTCAGGGGGAAAAAAGGGCTGTAAATAAAGCTGTATTTGGAGGAAAAGGGCAGATCATGCTGTTGCTTCCTGTGGGACAGTAAAGGATCATCTTACCTCAGAGAGAGACGGCCGCGTCCGGAGTGTCATTCACTACAAACACTGACACAGCACACTGAGCACCGCACCGCCTCGAGAAAGCAGGACATCCAGACTTTCCTAGTAACGAAGGAATTTATTGTTTTGTTTTTAAAGTTGCTCACAGTTACATTACAGCTCGATGTTTGTTTCTGCGCTGCGTTGTTTTCATTCTGTTTCTCAGTAGTCACTTGTTCAGATGAACTCTATAAGAACAGAATGATTAACAACAGGTATTGCTTCAGATTTGTTTTGTCATGAAAACCTCTTCCCACGTCTGAAAACTAGGGCGTTATGACACGGATGGACTTTCTTTCGAGGTAAATCGGACAGACCAGAGGGTTGTGTCGCAAAACTCGGCGCACTAATAGCTGAGAAAGAGAGAGAGGGAGAGAAAGATGAGAGAGAGAGAGGGAGAGAAAGATGAGAGAGAAACTAGCAGCTGGAACAACAGAGGAAAAAGGAGCAAATGAGGACCGTATCGTTGCTAACAGGGGAGCAGTGAGGACCAGAGTCTGAGGGTTTTACAAACACAAGGGCCATGCAAAAGGAAAGCCGATGTCGGGCATGCACGCGGCAATACAAGTTAAAAGCGAAGCACGGGTACGCTTCACCCCCTTCAGCCGGGAAGAGGGCGAGATCAGTCTATTTACATGAGAACTTACTCAAGAGGAGCGTCTTGTCTCCATCCATTTGCACCCACAATGAAACCGGCAACTGTGGAGCTAAAGCTCATTCCTTTGTAAACAGCTAAACTACATTCTTAAATAACTGCATTCTTCCTCTTGAACCTTACACAGGACATGTTCTCTTAAACAAAAGCAGGCAAACGAAAGCAACCGCACATCGTTCCTTCAGTCAGGACAGCCTTACAGTCGTATCTGAAAGGACTTTCGTTCGACTGTACAAACCTGCATCACTTACAAACTGCTGTAGGATTTAAATAAATAACATTCAAGTTCTACCTTTTTTCCTCTCATATATATAATGACAATAAATTAGACGAAGAGTCGATCGGATGAATAAATAAGGGGGGGGGGGTTTACAAAAATATGCACAACGTCTTAAATGCTTGAAATCTTTCCATCTTCTACTGCTGGTAATTATAATGTATAAACTATAAACCTGCGGGGGCGAGGCCGCAGATCCGGCGCAACAGCGACGCTGGCATGAGGTCAAAAGAATCGGCAACCGTCAACAAATGAGGAAGAAAAAAAAAACGGCGTGGCAGCACAGAGTTCAGAGTCTACAAGGTAATTAAACAGTAGTACATCTAGACATTTTCAAATACATTAGTGTCGGTCTGTACAACAGAACAAATCATTCATTAGGAGAATCTAATTAACCTACGATAATGCCCCCCCCACCACACAACCCCATCCGCCCCTAGAGAAGTCCATTTGCTGAAGAAAATGAACACGTTAAATGACTATACAATCAGTAGTGTTTTTTTTTATCCTTCCGTTGACCTTTTGTCTTCTAGCGCTGGCTTTTTTTTTTTTGTGTCCGTCCTAATTAAATCCCAGAGTTGTGCGTGTCTGGTTGTGCCTGTGGGGGTGCGAAGGCTTAAAACTCAAGTCTCGGGTCGGATGAGCGGCAAAACATGGGGACCGAAGGTGAGATGTACTAGATTCTTAAAAGTACAGCAGACGCTTTAGAGAGAAGGAAGGTAAAGATGAAGGATCTCGGATTGCGCGGTTGGCCGCGCGGACAGCACCTTCCGTCAACAAATGCGGCTCATTGAGATGGCAGGTGGAGTTGGAGGAGGAGCGGGGTGTTAATAGCTTTTCTGGATAATTCCTGGCAGTAAAAACAAGTCATCACACAGGTGAGGAAAGCGGTCAACATAAAAAAATTATAAATACAGATAACGAGGGACGGGACAGGTCGAGGGAAATGATGGGGGAGGTGGCGTGGCTGTGCTAGATGTGTAACACTCCTCTTCATACGAATTATAGAAAAGTCATATGAGATTAGCATCAGTGCATCGGATTCTAAGACTGAGAGACTACAACGGGAAAAAAAAGTTCTAAACAGGAAGCTCCTCTAGGGTTGCTCCAATGTCCCAACAGAGCCCAGCATCCTCGCATTGTCCCTGGCATTGTCTGCTGGGCACTTTGAGTCACTAGGCTCAGGGTCGTGCCGCCAGGCGTTATGCGGCGCAGGTGAATGTGGAACCTGGCCGTTCTTCTCGTCTGAAAATAGCTGTTTAATTACGTCAAAGAAGCTACTCAACGGGCTGCCTAGGTACACAGACGGGAAGAAAAACAGAAAGAGAAAAGAGAAAGAGAGAACAAACAAATGAATAATGGGCTTCATGCCAGGAGGAGTGGCCAGAAAGAGGAGGGGGACTAAAATAATGTAAGGAAGTGAACAGATGAAGAATGTGAATCTGAGGACTCAGTGGCACGTCTGCAGACTTCTGTTCCTATGTTAATATAGAACATGTACATATTCATCAGATGCAAAGCAAAAAGAATCAGAACTAAATAGTGTCCCCTCACAGAGCGGCTACACCACTGAACCCAACACTGATGAAGAAACAGCCTTAAATCAAACTGCAGCTCTCTAACTGTAATAAATATAATAAGTAGTTGTAAATGTGCGGTAAGGATGCTGCCCAAGTGTGTGTGGGTCTGTGTAAGTGACATAATGCTGGTTTTATATAAAAATGAAAATCACTGATCAACAACAGATTAAAATGCAATAAAAGAAAGACTGGGAATCAGGAGTTTGACACTGCTGTAATGTTGCATCATTAACGTTAGGATGTGCGTGATTGTGTGCTGTATTCATATTTAGGAAGACCATACTGGTTTAGTGTCAATACTGAGAACACATTGTGTTTCCTTAAAACACACACTCTGAATTGTAAACTATAAAGTTCTAACCACACTTTGGCTTGTTTTTCCACAGCAATGAGAGCTTTCTGAATCCATGAAAGAATAATTAGTAAGGTTTTTTTTAATACTGACACTTTGATTCTTAAGCTGGTGCAGCTTTTTAAAAGAACTTTAAAGTTACCGAACACCATAACTTCCAATTTATCATGTGGTTTGTTTAATAAAATAAAAATCACATTTAGGGAAAAGAGAATTAATCATTGTAATTGAGCAAAATTAAAACATTATAATTAATTAATCATAAGAGCACCTCAACATTCATAAGAAAAATATGTATTATAATGGTAGCCGTAACTTTAGATCAAGGTGTGCAACTCGCATGGAACTAAAAATAAGGTTCCACTTGCAGTACACTTCTGTTGACTTCATCCTTTTACAAAATAATTTAATATTTGGTGCTATGAAGAATATTTAGCCCTGCGTTGTCATTTTTAATAACAATCTTTTCATTGCAAACTGCAGCTGAAACGTCTTGTGTTACTTTTAAACAACGAGATGAAACAAATTTGTAGAATTGATTGCATCAGAATGAAAACCTAATGGATTAGCATTCAGATCAACTACACTGCACACCAGCAGCATTAGGTGTTCACTAGACTTTAGGAAATTCAGACTTAATAAGGTTCTTTGGTGGGATTAGTATTTTAATGTACAGTGGATAATATAGGATTACTGATCTGTTTAAACTAATCCACTCTGCCAAGATCGCAAAACATAGAAGGCTTAGTGGGAAACATGGTTTCACACTCCATATAACAGCAGGGATGAAGTGACGATCTGCCAACAAGATACACTTGAGTCATAGTTGGATCTTTTCTAAAGGACAACCGTCCAACTCTTAGACCACAATCAACACAAACTAACTTCCATCACCACAGAATAAAAAATATGCCATCATCCTATTTTCCTAATTTAACCTCGATTGAAAACATGTGGGAGATCATAAGAGGAACATTTCATAAGGACCTTCTCATACATCATACAGATCGAACATCTGAGACCCCTACAGGAGCTTTATGACATCTCATTCTGAATAGAACCCCAACATACAGCTTTTACATCTTTTTACATCTTCTACGAAGGCTTTCTACAATATTTTGAATCGTGTTGGTGGGACTTTGAGCTCAAAAGATTATAATCTCCACTCAAGTTCAGTTTAAAGTCCTTCCAAACCAAATGTATATAAACTAACCAGTCAGCCGTGAAACGCTGTGAAACCTACTTACAGAAAAGCACTTTTCCTTCTGTGACACTCAACTCTAATTCTGCACAGGACACAAAGACACTGAACACAACAACTCAACAACACATTTGTGAAGCAAGAAGTAAATCATGCTGAAATTATTCATGAATTCAGTCTGCAATGAGTCTATACTCTGCCATACTCTGAGTCACTGAGAGAGAGAGAGAGAGAGAGAGAGAGAGAGCTATGTGGCCAGCATGGCAAGAGAAAAATGTAAAAAAGAAAATGTCAAATGTAAGAAAGTAACATGAGAAGGAAAAAGTGTGATGTAATGCAGAGGCAGTGACATCATCTGGGCTGAGTTTTACTCCAGCCTGTCGAACTTCTCCTCCCTGATAACAGATCATGTGAAACACGAGGAGAAAAACACTGAAATATGTTCAGTTATAACTAAAATATATTACAATTTGCTCTAAAGCTGTGAGTATTAAAAAATACATAGTTTTACAGGTTATCCTGAACTTCAAAATGTCAAAAGTGTCACGTATAAAAAAAATAAATAAATAAAAAAAAAGAATTCTGTGAATTCATGATTTCAGTCCATCTATACAGTAAGTGGAAAAAATAGACAATGGAGCAAGAAGGGGGTGTGTCCAAATGTCTGACTGACAGTGTATGTGCACGAGTTACATCACTGGTCAAAAGCTGCTTGTTCAAATTTGAAAATAAGATTCTCCTAAAGTAACCACTGAAAGTGGATGCTGTAATAACAATATTTTTGTCATAAGGGGGCGCTGTTATCAAGGAGGTGGGGGACAGATTTTTGCAGCAGAGGATGTATGAGTCAGAAGGAAAGACATGCATAGAGGACGTACAGTGATGCTTCTCTCTGTTTTTTCATCTCCTTTTTGAAAAGCGTTTAAAGGAGAAAGGGGCAGCTCTTTGAGATGCAATATTTATTCACCCTTTCGAACAATAAATTGTTTCTATATTTAAAGATTAGTCCTTTAATACCAGCAAATACTTTAAAATTAATTTTTTACCTAAAACCATAGAATATTTATTCCTTACAAAAAAACCAATTGGATTAGAATAGCTGCTGTCTGTGGGCATGCTCAGTCTGATCAATGCATGTTTTGCAGGAGTGGGTGAGGAGGGTGGGTGCTGGTGGTGGAGGGACAGTGCTATGGGGTGGTGAGTAGTGGGGAGCATGCAGGTGGATGCTGGTGGGGGGGATGCTTTAACTCACCAGCCAGCTGCTGGACTCCCGGCTGGTCGTGTGTGCTTAACAACTGCGTCTGTATCGTCTCCACTACTCTCTTGAACCGTCGACTTGGACCTGGAAACAACACGAGAATTTAGAGTTCATATATTTACACCTAAAACGATTGGTCATCAGTATCTGGGCACAAAACTTTGGTATCTAATTGGATTTATTATATATGATAATCAATTAATATAATCAATTGTTAAACATACACGGACATTATTTTATGTAAGTTTTAATAAATCTACAGCACATCTTACATATTAACTACATTTTAAACAATCCCATGGTTTAATCTTTGTGGAAGTTAAATTCCTTTTTTGAAATGAATGTACACCTATGTACCAGCTGGGAGCCAGGATGATGATGATGATGGTTTGGTGGGTTTAGTAGGACAGCATTTGAAAGCCACAGCTGGTCTGATGGCACGGTTTCAAAAGCCCTTTATTCTGCATGGTGTAGTGCACCGTACTGAACCCTGCAGTGCATTTTAAACCTTTTTCTAAGCGAAGCCTCATCACACCGGATCTTTGACATCTATGTATGAGGGATACCTCAAACAAAGCAGACAGCCCATGTGAGCAGTACGGTAAACTGTGCTGTACGAGCAATCGGGGTTAGGTGCCATGCACAGGTGCACTTCAGGCATAGTACTTGGTGAAACCAAGAATCAAACCAGGAACCTTTATGTCTCAAGGCTGGTTCCTTAAACATAACCCTACGACTGCCGCTGGAAAACATACGGGATGCATTTCATTATTGTGATGTTTGCACATCTTCGAATCCCCATCTCATTCGCACTGCCCGTTTAACTGTGCACGCTGTGAGCCGCCGTGTCGTGTTGGCCCTCGATGCGGGCCGTCCATGTACCGCCTCATAAGTTTTACTCTAATGACCCGGCACACAGTGGGCAGACAGGAGGGCACCACCTCTACACCAAGCACTTCAGCCCACACTTACTGCAGCTGTTCAGCGATGTGACGCAAGCACAGTTTAAACCTGCTGAGATTATTGTAATCTTTTCTCTTAATCGTATTCTAACTTTAGCTTTAGCTCTTAAAAAAGGTTCATTAGGTTCTTTCGAAGACATTTCAGAAAAAGTATTTATATGTTCTAAAACAGGAACCCAGCTCATTTCTATGATTACAGACACAGAGCAGCATTTTGTAGCAGGTTAGCTATTTTAAACTGAAACTCCAAACCAGAACTGAATCCTTATTTAGAGTGGCTGCCACCTTCTCTGTAGCAATATTAGAGCTGCCTAGTTAATAAGATTGAAAACACAGGTGGTAAAAATATTCTAAAATAAAGATTTAATACTAATAATTATTTTGAATCAGCAGTCATACACACAAAGTTAACCACCACCAACCATTTAATATATATGATTATTCTACAAATTTAGCTTGATTGTGTTAATAATATATTAATTATGTTGTTGAATTCCTTATTAAGGCAAAAAAAAAAAAACTCTGAATCCAAGCAGTAGACCTTTTTCTTCTTCAAATCCCACTAGTGCTTTAATAAACAGAACAACAAAAATCATTAAAAAGGTCATTCTGTATCTCAATTCAACATTCTCATTTAACTTGTATCAGGATATTTAATGTTTACACACACAATTTCATCAATGCTTATTTTATTATAAGGTTATTTTGCACTCTTTTCTCCAAAGTGACTTAAGACAAAATTTGAACTTATAGCCTGGTACTGTATTTGTATTAATTATAGAACCAGTAAACAGGTTATGTTTTTATGTTTTTTGGGTCAGACCATGTTGAATATTGATTAATGCATTTTAATTAAAAAGCAAGTGACCACCAGATCCATTAGGCTTCATTGTGTCTTTAAACAGACAATTTTCTTTTGACTTTTATTTTTCTTTGCCACAGATTCATGTAGCAGGTGCGTTTCCTCCATGAGGAACTCCTGCAGAGAAGTCATAGCTGAAGCAGTAGGCTATAGATGACCTGCACTTTAGAAAGTGCAATCTCCACTTTTTTTTTTGTTCCAAAAGCCACAGGCGACCTGAGAGAGGGCATTTAAGGAGGGCAGTCCCGCGCAAAGGAAAAGGTGAAAACTCAGTGGTTTTAAGTGCGTCACACTGCGCACTGGGAAACATTTGGTGATATGCAGTGTTACTGCTCTGCCAAGCACAGGTACCTGAAAGCAGGGTGAACGTGACGGAGTAAATGCCGTTTTCCTTAGTGGCTGTGCTGCTCTCCGTGTAGGTGATGTCCACCTGGAACTTCACAGGCTTCTGAAAGACGGTGGGGCCTGCTGTGGATTTGTACTCCGCACGAAAACTCGTCTGGGAGATCACACTGTGACTGAGGCTGGGGATCTGTGTAGAATGAAGAGGAGCGTATGAGAGACAAGTTAAAGTTATGAAAGAAAAGAAAAATCTGAATCAGAAAAGGAAAGTGTGGGAGGCGCTTTTAACAGTTCTGGTCCTTAATCTGATTGCCAGTCGTGGGATTATTGACAATAACACACACCTCTGACCGTTTCACATTCAAATCAACATACAATATACAATTCATTATTTTAATTGTGTAATTTGGCCACTAGGTGGCATTTGACTGCTAGAGAAACCGTATCTTTCACTCAGTGATCAACGTTTACTTTAAAAACTGGACTATATTACGTCGCGGAAGACTCTCTTCTCTGCGACAATTTTAATTAACAATTTTGAAAAACGTTTTATGAATAAAACCTTGTTTTTTATTATATTGTGTATTATAGTGTGTTCCCATTAAATTTAAGCAATACGAAAATCGAGGTTTAAAGCGACTCCTGCCTTCTCATTGCTTCAATATATAAAAAAGTATTAAGCTGATCTGGAAATAAATAAAGCGAATCACAAATAATAAGAAAAAGAAAATAGATACACAGCAGGTCGGACAGGACAAAGTACATGATATAATAATGAAGGGGGTGAAGATAATCAGAACGATAAAGATTTAAATAAAAACCATTAAACCATAATTTAGCGCAATGCGTCGTATAAAACTCCTAACTTTGCAGTGCATACTCACAGAATTGTGAGCTTTGACCTCGAATAACAGCACAATGAAGATGATAATCGTTTGTTCGTCTGATGTTGAGCTGATTGAATCTCGGTGTTCCGTGCAGCTGCAGTGACTCAGCGTTTTTCGCCTCGCGCGGCTGACTCGCAGATTCGACCATTATTTCCGACATCGATTGTTTTAGCGAACAGTTTAAACTCAGTGCTTCTGATTTAGTTCTCTTTTTTTTGTTACTTTACTTTAAAAAGCAACGCTTTGTTGATTTTCGTTTGATCTGAAGCGATCTACCTCAGCGCCTCAGCAGGGTGTGGCGTCCTGATCACTGCCTGATTACCCCAAACACCCCCCCCCCCCAAAAAAAAAAACCCTCTATAAAATCACTCATTTCACGTTTTCTGTCGTCAACACATTATTCCAGGACTTTTCCAAAACTTTTGTTAGAAAATCAAATTCCAAAACTTTTCCAGAACTTGATTTAGTTTTTTTTTTTTTTTAAACCAAAACCTCAAGACAAAAAGCATCCCACTAAAGAAAGAAACATCATTTAAAACAGTCTAAAACAAACCTGACAGCGAAAAACTGACAGAACAGCCCTCAGAAAGCAGCTAATGATCACCTGTCAAAGTCCACCCCCCCCCCCAACACTGCGCCCACTCACAGTGCTTTACAGCATCAGCATCAGTTTGTTAATTTGGACCACTGTGCTTTTACTTTCCACTGACCTTCCACTGATTAAAATGATGCTTCAGAATAAAATTAATGTCCAGAATTTTACCAAACTGTACCGCTTTATGTACCGCTTTATCCTATATTAGGGTCGGGGGGGGGGGGGGGTCCCCATGCCCATCCAGGGGAGAACGTTTCAGGCACAAACACACTCTATATGGGGAAATTTTGGAGAACACAATTGACTTGATCCATGTTTTTGGACTGTGGGTGGAAACCGGAAAACACGGAGGAAACCCACGCGGACACAGGGAGAACATGGAAACTCCACCATGATGGGGATTCGAATCCCTAGTGCTGAGAGGCGAACGTGCTAACCACTAAGCCACCGTGCCGCCAAGAGTAATGTTAACTTCTCTAAATCATCACGTCAACATATTCACCGAGATGCTCAAACCTTCAGACAGATGTAGAAAATAAAGGTCAGGGGTGTTTCTGTTCAGTCTGACACCCGGATCCCTCCCTCCCTTCCTCCCTCCTGGTCTCTCTTCATCTCAACCAAAACCCAAATACATCTTAATGCAAGTGAAAACTTTTATTTTGTGGGGCAGCCATATTTAATTAAATAAACTGTAACTGTACATTAAATCTTTAGAAGTTGGTCCTTTGTAGATAAAATCATTTTTACTTTCACCAAGAAAATCAATATAAGATGGAGAAAAGGAGAATAAATGTTCCACATGACTGTATAGATCAACTTCTCATTGATCAGCCATGCCTAGGTCTAAAAATTTCAAGAAACAGATACGGAAGAAGGAAATATGCCAGAGGTACATACTGAAAGAAAAGCTTGCACTATGTCAGCCTTGATGGAACTTAATGGCTTGTCCCTGATCACCACGAAGATCTGCTCCTCTTTTTCCAGGTTGATGAAGTTTCCAAACCAGGACTTTTTGGCGAGTCTGAAGGTAGAAACACAATGTCTTATATATTACTCATTATATTACTTTAACTGAAGCACAGGCATTTTTACTTTTATATTACTTATATTACAATATTACTTTTTGCAGATGCACAGGCATTTCTACAAATTTTACTAAAAACAAAACTGAGGTCAGAGAGAGATGAGTTCCTCAGTGTGGTTATTTCAACAATAAAGAAGTTAATGTAATCGAATGCTAATCTTAATGTGTATCTGTGGTTGCATCCATTTACTACTCACTCTGGGGAAGACTCTGGTGTGAGGCTGGACATCTCGTCTTGGGTGGGAACTGTTTCAAAAAGAATTAATTAAGGTTATATATAGATTGAGACCAACCCTGGAGCCATCAAGTGAAAAAAACTCCCAAGATCGTGTGTACAGTTGAGTGCTGGTGCATGAAGGGAAACATTCTGAATTGACTTTCAACATGATTGACAGAAAGAGCAGCTGACTGGTTCAGATTGAAGGTCCAAAACATTTTTTCCTTTCCGCTTACAGATTCTGAATCAGAAACAATGACCTCAGAAGAGATAATTCACTGACAGCTTCCACACCGTGAGTAGAATTTAGTTCCCTTTGTAGCTGCATCTTATATAATAATTAAATGTGAAATGTAGTGTAGTATTTTAATATCGGCACGACATTATCGGCACTGTTTATTTTCTGTGATTACAAAATTGCAGCAAAATAGTTTTAATGATTATTTTAGTGTAAATAAGAACACAATAAAGTAAGAAATATTAACGTTTTATTCATCCATTCATCATGTTCCACTTAATTCTATATAAGAGTCATGGTCTCCACTTAGAGGAGTGTAAGGATTGAACTGCTAAAGCTTTGTGTTACCTTGCAGTTTCCTTCGGTGGAAGCGCGGAGAGCCCAGAAAGCTGTTTCTGATGGAGTTGAGACGTGTCCTCCACGGCATGCCACCAATAGAAGGGCTGGAAGGTGGTGTAGGGGTCGGTGTCCCTGCGGGGCTCTCCTTGGGTGTGTGCACGGGTGTTCCTTTTGGAGTGGGCAGAGGGCTGCCCCTGGGGGAGGGGTGAGGAGTCACCTGGATGATGGGGATAGATTTGGTGCTACGGTCAGTGCCAGGTACAGGATGAAAGTGGTGCAGCCGGATGGGAGCAAGGGGCATATTAGTGGTTAGCGGAAGCGAAATCTTTGTGGGGGTGGGGGTGCTCGCTCTGTGTATCGTAGGACTAACCAGCATAGGGGGCTTTTGAGACTGGAAGGCGGCAGAGGGCTCTGAGCGAGCGTCTGAAAGGGGTGAGGAATCGTTCTTAGGTACAGGATTTGACCTGGTGGGGGGTAAAGGCTTATTAGGGACTTTGGGCTTAGCTGGAAGGGACTGGGTTTTTGGATATGATGGAAAGGTTTCACACGAGTTTGGGGAAAGGGAGTTGGGCGTCGGTACGTGAACCTCATTTTGCTTTGCATGAGGCTCATCGGGGGAATCAGGGGGACTAGAGAGGATACATTCAGATGCCTGAGGGGGTACACAGAACTTTCGGACGGGCTACAAGACGAGCACGTAACCGGCATGATGCAGTGTATGTACATGGACATGGGATCAGAGGAAAAAAACATTTAACAGCCAAGCAGCAACACAAACACAGAGTCTCAGCAAACATCGACCAGCAGTAATGCAGCATAGAAGAAGAAAAAGAAAAGAACATGCAGTTAGCCGCAGAGAAGTCAGAAACATCAGCAAGCTGCCAAGAAAGCAAGATAAAAAAGATATGCATCCAAAAGTAACGGCTAAAAATGCAGAAAGTGCTGGTCCTGCTCGTGATGATGGACGACTCTGGATCAGGCAGGAATGAGGAGACTGAAGCTGGTGATGAAAAATCTCCTCTCAGTTTATTTACTGCCAATTCGACAAGAAGTTGATTTTCTCTCACAGAACAGTTACTTAAGAGATTGAAGGCTCTTCAAGAAATGAAATATAGGATGTGAAAATGCCTCGAGTAAAACAGCAACTGCTCTATTCAATAAACCAAAGTCATCGACAGTCGAGAACTGATTATGTGCTTCAGACGCCATCAGAAGGTCATCTCAATTCAGGCTGACTGAATTCAGGATCTTAATTACATTCACATGTCTTTGGTAGCACGGCACGACGTCGTGGTGTAGCATGCTCACCAGCTCTGGGAATCCAGTTGCCATGTTCTCCCCGTGTCCGTGTGGGTTTTCTCCGACAGTCCCCAAACAATGATTTAAGGTGAACTGGCTGCTATAAATTGACCCTTTCCAAATTGCCCCATGTAATCTGTGTGTCTGTGTGAGTGAGGCTGGGCTCCATGATGAATTGACGTCCAGCAGAAAACAACCCCCCCCTGTGTGCACTGGGCATTTAAAATGAGATGCACCATTTAAAATAACAAAACAAAACCGGGTTAATGACATCACAGTGTGAACCTGAACCTGGTTCTAAACTTCTGACTAGAAAAAGCTACACTGTATTAGGATTGAAAACCCTCATTTGCCACGAGGCAGAGCTTTTTGAAGCTCAAATCATTTCCCCTTTGAAGATAGAAGTATATCAAATGATTGAGAAGGTTAACTTTAAACACTCGACTCTGAGAGGAAAGAGTGAGGACACTGTTATGAGAGAGATATTGCATTTCCTCATTCTACACACCGAGGGTTTTAAACAATCTGGGGTGTAAAGACAAAACGAGCGGCGCTTTCCGAGTGGATTCCACAAATCAATTTTTCTTTTGAATCAGCCGTGGTTTCTGTGTCATGCGGAGCTTTAAGCTTCAGCAAAGTCCTCTTTAATCTGCCCTCGCTATGAAATGAGTCAGCCAGAAAAGTTTAGCCATGAGCCCCTCTGCTAATCAGAGAAGAAGCTGGATTTTACACAACTTTCCCTCGGCTGGATTTCCACTGGGCTCAGGATGGAACAGAGAGCGGGATGAAGGTGCGCGAGTCTGTGAAACGAGAACCGTACCACCCACAGAGTCTTTGCTTTTTAATGCTTTAAGCTTTGAAACTATTGTAACATTTAAGAGCCTCTTAAAACCCTAATTTTATTTCAGAGTGAAACAAAAGCCCAGTCTTCACCAGGAATTGGACTGTATTCAATGTTTAATAGTCGTCCTGCTGTTGGGATTTGACAAGCGTACAAGCTTTTAACGCACATCATAAGCATTTGCACACTTTTTATGAGCATGACTAATCAGTGGCGAGTCGACACCTGAGTCTCACTTGGCATCTATACTGTTCACTGAAAGAGAACCAAGTACAATAAAGAATTAGACGAGGTACTAACTACAGTAGTGGCTTGGAGGCAACGTCTAAAGTGGTGGCCGCACTTGGCGTTCTGTGAGTACGGCATGTTCTATGTGACGGAACTGAGAGAAGACTAAAGCAGTTTCATTTTAATGAGAACGTGTTAAATGAGGGTATTGTTCTGCTGCAGATAGGTGTGATGAACCACGCATTGATATCTGACTCTAACATCAGACCCATATCAATAACGTTTCATTTGCAGAACTAAGTACTATACTGGATACAATACAATTATCCTGGGGGGGAATGTTTAAGGCGTCGGGCAGATACACTCAGTACAGGACGCCAACCTAACACTGTGCACGCACTCGCTCACACACACACACTATACAGGAGCGATTTAGAGCAGCCAATTCATCTAAAAACCATGTTTTTCGACTGGGGGGGGAAGGGTCTTAGAAAACCCATGAGGACACGGGGAGAACATGGAAACTCCATGTAGATCGGGATTCGAACCTGGATTCCCAGCACTGAGAGGCGAACATGCTAAACACCACGCCTTATATACAATCCAAACTTTATAGATGAATAGCAATCAACAGGTCAGAAATGAACCTGTGTTTCCCATGTTTCTCCCCTGATGGGATAGGCTCCAGCACCTCAGTATAAGCAGCTTAACTGACTGAATAGATTGATTTTTTAAAATGCGGAGGCCTTTAGGACCAGGTTTCAGGCCTCCTACGCTACATCTGTGTTAATAGCACACGTTCGGTGTTAGTTATGATGTCAGGTGTCAGTGAGGAGAACCACAGATCAGGCTGCAGGATGCAGGAGGTAAAGCACTATACTCACCCTTGGACTGCTAAGTGGGCTGGTGGAGAGACCTGAGGAAGCTCCACTGATAGAGCGCGACCTGTGAAAGCACACAGTCGAGAGTGAGTGAGAGAGAGAGAGAGAGAGAAAGAGAGAGAGACAGAGAGAGACAGAGAGAGACAGAAAGCTGAAAGGTAAAACACATTGACCCGAAGTCACGACGGCGCTCTAGATACAACTACCAGACATGATTTACAGAGAGGGGTCTGAGTCTGAGGAAACAACAACTCCACACTTTACCTGAACTGACGCCACACAGAGGATCATCCGCACAACTACAACTAACGACGAGCCGCCGTGCTCAAGCCGAGCGACGCTACACTTAACGAGGCGTGTTTTCAACTGGCTGGTGCTGCAGTCATCCAGAGCAGAGCCTGTTGTTCCTCTCTGCCGACAGATGTCCGCACAGACACCGGCGCACGATTCAATCACCTCCGAGCAGAAGCAAACGAATTATCACCGTCGCCAATCTGTCTTCATCAGCCAAGATGGCTGTCAGTGAGGACAGAGCCCAGCTGTTTCCCTTCTTTCATGTCACTTTTCCTCCCTGATCCTCGTTGCTCTGTCCTGTTATCTTCTAGTCACTATTTTGCGCTTCCACCCACGCAATCTGTATTCCTTTATTGTCTTACCGTGTTTGCACTATGTATTTCTAAAAGCTTGATTGCATAATTAAACAAAAAAAACATTAGTCAGCCATTTAGGGGTTGGGGGAGACCAGCTATGTGCTGCCTTTAAAGAAACAGGGTTAACTTAAGTCTTCAGCGGTGTTAAAGATGGAGTCCAGCATACGCCCTGAGTGGCAGGATAACTCGACATAACTGAGTAAATGTCAGCAAACGTTGGGTTCCTGCTTCTTCAGCTCATTAGTTTGTTATGATTGTAGCTGAAGCTCGTCATGAAGCTCATTCATCTGTGATGGTGGCTTCACATTTGTAAGACCCAAACAAGTGCTTGAGAAAGTGCCAGAATGCCACTGGGCTGTTTAGTAAAGCCCAGCGAAGGCTGACTGAGCTGAAGAGACAAGAACGCAGTGCAAATCCAGCCAAAACCAGTTGCATCTTCTTTGGGTTGAACTGTAGAACGATGCACACATGACTTAAAGACGCATTGGTGTAAATGAACAGAACTATGTAACTGTAAATTTGCCTAAAAGTCTGCATATCTAATGCGATTCTGATTAATTTATAACAAAGATTTGCTAATTGCAAAGTAGTGATTTATTTACAATGAATTTGAAATGATTTCTGTTGCATTTCACTTCACTGTAATGACAATTTAAAAGCTTGTATTAAACAAACAAAAATATCTTTAAAATATTACTCAATCAAAATCGTTTGCCACAAAATGATTGCTGTATAATATTTTTGCATACATTACACACACAGATCTCACTTTAGAACTCAATTATTTACATTGTGGGGACAAAGTTGAGGTCCCCACATGGTTCATACAAGGTAATATTAAAACGTGTATGCGTGTGTAAATATATATCCCATTATCTGTAAGGTTTTTTAAAAATAATTTATGAAAGGACTTCCTCTCAGAGGAGACCAAACATATTGAATGAATACATAAATCACCAAAATTCTCATCAGGATGTCACACTAATCATTTAAACATAAACTTCATCCAAAATGGAAAGATCAATCAAACCTGGTGTTAACGTTTACTGGGTTTGTATTGATGTCTGATCAATTGTCAGGTGTCCAGAAGAATAAAGTGAACATCCTGACACATTCATCTTATCTATATGTTTGAATGTTTTCTTTATGCTATCATTCCTCAAACATCAGGCTTCTCTGTCAGCTGATTTAGGAGGTGGAACATGTCACAGTGCCGTTTTCAAAGACAGCTCTGTTTTTGATATGCTCTGATCTCGACTTTTCTAAAGCACAAAGATCTAAAGGTCTTTGAGCCTGAAAAGTTTTCTGTTGGAGAGAGATAATGCAAAACAGAGTACACACACACACACACACACACACACACACACACACACACACCATAGTCAACTGGTGGGCTTTAGAACTGCATGGTCTATAATAAGAGGGTTTGCTTTTATACACTGCATGGGCAAAAGAAAAGGTCAGTACCTGGATGTAACTCTGATCTGGGGTCAGTGCACTTGGTCAGCAACATTATGTACAAAAACAAGGTCAGCTGACCTGAATATACTGAACCACCAGGTTACTCCATCAATTCGAATAATCTTATCATAGTTCCATCAATTCACGTCTTCACTATTCACAACTGTAATTCATGATGTTATTAATTCCAAAAGTAAAACGCTTATTAAAGTTCAAATGCAAAGAGAGATGTAAGATTAGAGAGTGAGAATGTACGAGAGCGATTTCGCAGCCACACAGCTCGGCGTGTGCAGGTGCCATCTCAGCCGGGTCTATTATATCTCTATGATTATTTTTAAAAGCTTCACTTGCATGATGTATCTTTTCGGGGGGTCAGGTCACCTGGTGTCAATTCCCAATTCCATTTCTGCCATCAGCCCACTTCTGATATTTGAGTGTGAATGAACCTTGTGATGAAAAAGCTGGGATGGGATTGAGACTCGAAATGAGAGGGATGGACACCGACTGTGTGGAGCCCAGCACAGGTACAGAGAGAACTCTGAACAGGACGTACGGAGAAATCAAAAAAATAACTGAACTATAGATCCAAGAGTCATACATAAATAAATGAAGAGTAGACAAAACTGTATGTAACATAACTATACATAACACAGTAAATGTGCGTAGGAGCCACAAAGAAGTTTTGCACCCTCGAGAGGTGATGGATGCTACACTAAAAATTGAGGAAGGAGTGCAGACCAGCAATACCATTGTTGACCTCAGTTGGGACACTGGTGGCCCTGCCATTGGGGTTTGTCCATCACGTCCAACAATGCAACATTTACAGACTTTATTTTACCACCACATCTACATCTCTGAATTTCTATTTATTTGTAATAAAATAACCAACAAAATTCTGCATCACACTCTCTTCCTAATTTTCTTGGAAATCAACTGTGAGTCTGACACTGAATCTGTCGTCTACTGTGCGGTAAGGACAACAGGAAATCGGAAACAAGCCGAAGCACGCGAGACCTCTGCATTTGAACAACTTTATCTATGCGTTCTCTCAGTACTGCTGTATAAGTATGAGGCAGGGTACAGAATTCAGGATTACTATTTATATAATGCAAACAGAGCATCTAAACTAGCAGAGTGGAAGGATCGGGATCTTTACAGTGTTTGAAGAACACAGAGAACTTGGTACCTTTCCTCTTTGCCGCACCTGGGCTGGGCGTCGGGGATATCCAAGCTTTTACTGAACACTGATTTACTACAGCGGGAGACAAAGTGAACAGACCGTCAGGGGTTTCATGCAGACTTGAACAATATGCCTCTCTCGGTTTCCTGCTGGGGAACGAGATACGAGACCTACTGCGGCTTGTTAATCAGCGGCGGAGGGTTCGAGTGTGGTATACGATCAGCGCCAGAAACGTCGGCGACGTCAGTGAAGCTGGCTAAAAATGTATTTAAAGTGGTTTTGTGTTTAACTTACAAAAAACTCAATGAGAAACCAGTCTAACAAACAAACTGGTAAATAAAAACATTCTGCCAAACATTACAATATGACGGGGCGGCACGGGGGCTTAGTGGTTAGCATGTTCTCCTCTCAGCGCTAGGGATTCCCAGTTCGAATCCCCATCTGGGTGGAGTTTCCATGTTCTCCCCGTGTCTGCGTGGGTTTCCTCCGGGTTCTCCGGTTTCCTCCCACAGTCCAAAAACATGGATCAAGTCAATTAAGTTCTCCAAATTGCCCCATATAGAGTGTGTCTGTGTGAGTGAGTGAGTGAGTGTGTGTCCAGTGATAGATTGCCCCCCTGTCCTTGATGTATCTGCCCAGCAAACAAAAAGTTCTTTCCTGGATGGGCATGGGGAACCACACCGCGACCCTATTATAGGATAAAGCGGAAGATAATGGATGGATTACAATATGACAAGTGAATGCTTTCAACTTTGTGGATGGACAGTGGACACAGTTTGGAGAAGGTCCCTAATGTGCAATTGTATGTATGTAAGTTAAAATTATATACTTGTTAAGTTAAAAACAAATGTTAGAATAACGAATAAGGCATTGTTTAATTCTCCTCCACCCTTAATGAAGGTTGCTGATAGTTGGAGCTGTAAATACGTATAGAGAATAAACTTTGGATATGACCGTATTTACATTTTAAGGCCCGAGGCAGATCTTCTACAGTCAGTCAGTTTGATTTGAGTCAGAATCGACTGATAAAATATTGAAGATTCCAGGTCTGCATCCTGCTGAGGCTGAAGCTCCCTGAACAGCTGCGGCAAAACTGGAAACGATCATTTCCATAGCACCACCACGAGCTGCTCTGTGCCCTACAGCATGTGGCTGGACGAAGTGGACATCTGTGTGAGCGGCGGGGAGGACAGATTTCACCTGTCAGGCTGTGAATGCCTGTCAGACGGTGACAAATTCAGGTGGAACACAAAGAAAATATGAAAATTCAGATGAGGGGAGAGTTAAAGAGCTTCCCCCCTTCTGTGTAATTGATGGGGAAAATCAGCGGGACGCTTCACTGGGGGACAATTTATACAGACTGAGTCATGCACTGACATGAGATGTAGATACAATCACGGCCAAAAGTTTGCAACCCTGCACTTCTCTTAGATGATGCACCAATATTTCTGTTGTGGATATTACAAATAGATTGGCTTTCTCATGTTTATGTAATAAATAATCGAATACAGGCGGCACGGTGGCTTAGTGGTTAGCACGTTCGCCTCTCAGCACTAGGGATTCCCGGTTCGAATCCCCATCTGGGTGGAGTTTCCATGTTCTCCCCGTGTCTGCGTGGGTTTCCTCCGGGTTCTCTGGTTTCCTCCCACAGTCAAAAAACATGGATCAAGTTAATTGAAATCTCAAAATTGCCCCATATAGAGTGTCTCTGTGTGAGTGAGTGTGTGCCCAGCGATAGATTGGCGCCCTGTCCTGGGTCTATCTGCCCAGCGCCCGAGACGTTCTCCCCTGGATGGGCATGGGGAACCCCACCGCGACCCTAATAGAGGATAAGCGGGAGATAATGAATGAATGAATAATCAAATACTTATCTCACTGTGTTGGCGGCCGGCAGTCGCCAGCATTCAGTACAAGGTCCTTGACTTGAGTCTTGAAGAAAATCAAATGGACCTGCCCTGTCTTAACTACACTCTAGTGACCGAAAACACTATCTGGCTTCCTCACGGTGCTCTGGCCGATGTATTGATGTATATACAATGATGTATATGGTGAGTGTGTGTGTGTGTTGACCATTAAACACACCTCTGTCCATGCTGTGTCATGTCGATGGCTCTCCGTGCCGGCACTGGTGATCCTCCATCTGTGACGCTGAGCACCTCCATGCTCTTACGTTCTGGTCTTCTCTTCCCGTGTCGGTTCAACATGGGGGAGTCTACCCGCTTCCGTGGGGGATCTAACAAACACACAGAGGCTCTGAACAACAGTGACAGCGCACAGAGAGGATGCAGGGCACTCATCTGGAAAGCATCAGTCAGCAGCTCCATTTGATTACAAATTGATCATCGGTGTGAACGCCGACCGCAATTAAGCCTTTCAATAGACCCGTGGCGTCTGATGGAGTTTGGTTATATAACAAACGTGGACGCTTAGAACAAAAAAAATAAATAAAAAAGCAGTACATGCAGAGTAAATCTTATGAGGTCAGTGAAGGTACGTGTTACTTTGTAAATTTAAAAGTTCAATATAAGGTCCAAAGTATGAGAACACTGTGAGAACTTTAAAGTTGTCCTATTTAATGATTTAAAAAATGGAAGAAATTTAAATTAATTAAAAAAAATTATGAATCTTTAGGGCGGCACGGTGGCTTAGTGGTTTAGCATGTTCGCCTCTCAGCACTCCCAGTTCGAATCCCCATCTGGGTGGAGTTTCCATGTTCTCCCCGTGTCTGCATGGTTTCCTCCGGGTTCTCCGGTTTCCTCCCACAGTCTAAAAACATGGATCAAGTCAATTGAGTTCTCCAAATTGCCCCATATACAGTGTGTGTGCATGCGTGTCTGTGTGAGTGAGTGTGTGCCCAGTGATAGATTAGCACCCTGTCCTGGGTGTATCTGCCCAGCGCCCGAAATGTTCTCCCCTGGATAGGCATAGGGAACCCCCCCACCCCCCCACCCCCCCGCGACCCTGATTTAGGATAAAGTGGAAGATAATGAATGAATGAATCTTTAGGTGCAGTGAACAGAGACCCCTCGGTCTGCTGTCCCTCTATCCTCAAAAAAGAAATTAGACAAATAGCAGCTGCATTGCTTTTCAACTAGATGAGTTTAGTAGCATCATTAGTTCATGAAGAGTTAATAGAGCCTGTAAAATGCCTCGAGCTCAGGTCAGATCAGATCAGATTGTTTTCACTCTGCAGAAAGCCTAAAGCATCAGCGTCATTAAAGATGAAAATAAAACGAAACCAGGGATAAAATAATGAAAAACTTGCTAAAAAGCTTAACCTCAAAAAAAAACAAAAAAAAAAACACAGGCACAGGGAGAACATCCACCCGATTGGGATTCGAAGCTGGAATCCCCAGCGCTAAGAGGAGAACATGCTAACCACTAAGCCACAGGCCCAACCTGAATATAGAATCGTATTTAAATACATTATTTATTCTGTATTAGTGTTAAAACAACTCAAAAACTCCACAGTGTGACTGCACTTACAACACAATACTACATACCGTTATAATAACCCACCACCCCACATCACAGTGACAGACCCCACCCGATCACTGACCTATATCAGCGCGAGGTGGGAGATTCTGGTCCTCCTGGCTGGGGTACCGCTCCTTCCGGTCCAGCAACAGGAAATAGATCATCTTCTCCTGGTTGTCACTGTGAGGATTAAACACGATTTTACCAACAAACCAAACAAAATGAAATGAATAACTGTAAGACGATTTGATTTATTAGAATAAAGCTCCGTAATTCCATAGAAATGATCTGCTTTAGACCCTGAACGTCCCTTTCAAATGTATTACTATATGTGTAATAAATGTACCATCAGAACAATAAAGATCTACAGACTAAATATAATCAAATATTAAATCTAAAAACAGAAGCTCAGGGGACCAGATGATGGTGGAAGCAGCAGTTGGGAAATAACACGAGCTCCGCCTCAGTACCCATCATAATGTTGCTGGAATTTGACGAATGACCTGACCAGAAGAAAAGCTCCGTTTCACCGTGTGAGTGTGGACGGGGGTGTAGATGGGGGTGTAGCTGCGTGCTGGCATGTATCCATGTGTGTATATGTGTAGGTTTATTTGGGTCAGTAAAGGCGAACCCTGCTCCCCCTGCTCCCGTCTTTTTCATTACTCCTTCATCTCGCTCCCTTCACGTCAGGTTGCTCCTGTATACTTTGGGTTTGCAGTCGGCTCGCGGTGGATGAATGCTGTGCCACTCACTCGTCCGACAGCAGGTCCTTCATCAGCTTATTCTTGTCTCGGAAACAGCCGAGCGAGTGCATGCTCTCCAGCACATCCGGGTCGATGTCGTCGGCTGACGGCAGGCTGCCGATCGGAACTTTCCGTGGGACGGGTTGCTCGGGCTCAGGCTCGTTCTTTCCCCCACTGTCACCAGAACGAGGGAAGAGATGAATGATACAGACACACGGCCTCACGCTCATCTTAAAATATGATTTATATAGAAAACATGTGCTATAGACTTTACTCTTAATTAAACCCAGGCATGGAAGGAATTCTGCCCACGGTGCCATAAAGAAAACTTTAAATGAATGTTATGTTCATGCAGCCTTTAAACTGCAGATGGCTGTAAAAACCATATGCTGCGTATGTGCAAAGCAACATCCACACATTTCATCAGTAATTAATTAGAGTTGGTCACAACACGAGGTGGTTCTTACTTTGCAGAGTACACTCTTCTGGAAAACTGAGGAACCTGGTTGATTGATCTTCATTAAGGGCGTGTTGGTGTGTCGTTGCTGTCATAACGACGGGAAAAGTTTGGAATGCGCAGTGAGAAACGTCCATCCATCCATTATCTTCCATTTTATCCTATATTGGGGGGGGGGGGGGGTTCCCCATGCCCATCCAGGGGAGAACGTTTCGGGCGCTGGGCAGACACACCCAGGACAGGGCGCCAATCCATCGCTGGGCACACACTCACTTACATAGACACACTCTATATGGGGCAATTTGGAGAACTCAATTGATTTGATCAATGTTTTTGGACTGTGGGAGGAAACCGGAGAACCCGGAGGAAACCCACACGGACACGGGGAGAACATGGAAACTCCACCCAGATGAGGATTCGAACCGGGAATCCCTAGCGCTGAGAGGAGAACGTGCTAAACCACTGTGCCGCCAGTGAGAAACGTACTGATCTTAATTATTCATGAGTGTTTTGGGCGTAACCTGAAATACACCAGTGTGTCACCCCGCGGTTCCCTTTAAGAGCCAGGTGGCGCTCTTTCAGCGGTGCAATCAGCATTGCTAATAGAACCCTAATATACCAACAGCCTTTATGTTCTTATTAAAACCCAAACTTTAATGACGACCAGAATTTTTAGACTTGACCGAAAATGAAGAAGGAAACTGGCATTTCACACAAAAACACTAAGATTAAATTATTTAACAAAGCTGATGGAATTCACACTACACAAGGGAGACTCAAACAGGAGGGGATGTCAACCTTTAGTCATAGTGCTGTCTCACACACACGCCCGCTCGGTCTATCTCCCTCATACTGTGGAATCATGGGTATATGAGCAGACAGCTAAACCCCCACCGGGCCCGCAGATCCCTGTCCTTGCTGCAGACATGTGGCGGCTGTGCCATTTATCTCCCTAGCACGCACACGCACACACACGCACACGCACACACACACACACACACACACACACACACACACACACACACACACACACACACGGATTCCCACATTTCATTAATATCTATTTCTCTTTTTTCCCTTGTTTTCTGTATTATTTAAAGGAAATCCAGTCAGAAATGTCTTTTCTGTCATGTTTTGTTTTGAATGATAATCACTCTCTTTCATTCTTTCACTCTGAACAAAACCGTGTGCCATAAAACTGTAAATAACTCAAATAAAACATTTATTTCTGCCAGCATCAATACACATAAAGGTATTTCGCTGCTTTTGTAAACGTTCAAAAGATGTTAATTCATTTAACTGTTTCATATTTAGCAGCATTCTGCTCTTAAACTGTATTTTCTCTGCAAATCAGAGGAGGTTGTATAAAGATGTATTTATTACAGGTGATAAATGAAGGCATGTAGTACAGGATGCACTTACATGTACCACGTGTGCTTCTGGATCTGTTCTAACTGCAAAAGAAAAGAAAAGTAACATCAGCATCACGTCCTCAGCACCGCGGTATTAAAAGAGAGAACAGACAACTGAGGTCATGCTGGAAGGAGGAAACCAAATGATTCTCAAGCGACGGATTCACTGAAGAAAGAAAAGCTAAAAATGGGCCAGAGCAGGAAAGAGATTAAATAGGAACATCAGGACAATGCGAGCTACAATCAGCCCTAATCTGAGCGCAGATAAATCAACACTGCTGTGACAAATGGTTCGCAGCTCGGATATGAAAGCACTTAAGATATCCCATCAGCAATTTCATAACTACACCGAACAGGGTCAAGTAGGGTATGATTCATATATTCATAATCTGCCAACACACACACACACACACTGTTTCTATGTATTGTGGGGACTTTACATTGACTTTACATAGTGTTTCTTTATTCTATTGACATAGAATTTTGAAGAGACTTAACCGAAACCTAAACCATAAATATTATAACCCTAACCTTACCATAACGCTGTATGTGGTTCTGTAGTTCAATTTACAATGTGTTTTTTTATAATGTAGGTCATCATGACTTCCCTCAACCATAGTTTACAAACCACACAATCAGAGGGCAATTAGTATCTTAACTCTATCCATTAACCTGTCTTGAAATGTGGGAGGAAACGTGGGAACATGGAGAAACAGACACAGAGAGGACACCGAATGCAGACTCCACCCAGAAAAGACCAGGGCGCCACTGTCCCGCCAACCGAAGCTATAACCTTATAACATGTCTTCACTGATTACACATAAAAACTAAGGTTTAAAGACGACTGGCTATTTACATCTCACAGAATAATTAGTTAAAGAAAATAACTGAGTGTTTTATTTGAACTTTGCGGTAGAACTTCGCTCGAGGCCAAAACAGCCTAAAAGCCCAACAATCAGTTCTAAACAAGCGGCTGCTGTATCAGTAATGAAGGGCTTTAATGGTGAGGAATGATTTATAAAAGCTGGTAAACACAGGATGAAAGCTCTCATTACACCCACTTTACGATGTTAGTGCGATGTGTAATTAAAGAGAACGCAAAATGAGCTTTAATAGATTTTATTTGCCTTTAATAGCCCCTGAAGAAATCCCATCATAAACATCATTACTGATTTATAAACCACAGACAATCCAGACGACGTCACCCTGTCTGTGTGCCGCTCACTTTTTTGATGTTAAAAAACAAAAAGTGCAATCAGATCGGATCGGGGGATGTGGTGTGAGGATGTGAAAACTCCACCCAGATTGGGATTCGAACCCGGATCCCCAGCGCGGAGAGGCGAACGTTCTAACCACCGAGTCACCGTGCCATAAGTTTAATTGAATTAAATGCTTAACACACATAAACGCTGCATTATATTTATTATTTATGCTTTTCGTTAATACAATGCCCAAATTAAACTCTCCATTTAACTCGAAAGAACTCATTACAGTTACTGTGCAGCTAAACAAAAGATGAATTGGGCAAAATTGTAATTATGCAGAGAGCTATTAAGAATAAAGGTCTTACCGTTAACCGTTTGCTCGCATCCACCTCGATCATTCCCCTCAGAAGATTCTGGCAATCCGGTGGAATGAAATGGGGCATGTGAAACACCCCCAGCTTCACTTTCTCCAACAAGTTCCGCAGATTATCATCATCAAATGGCAGAGCTCCCTGAGGGAAGAAACGGTGAACAAACCGAACTCATTTAGACCAATGGAGGCGCCGGAGCTGTGAATCAGTGAGCTGACTGAAGACACACTGAATAAAGAGCTTTCAGAGATCACTGATGAGGTTCGAAAACTCAAAGGGTTCCATATGTCAGCAATTTTAAATTACTTGCACATAATAAGAATCCCAAAATGAACGAAAGTTTGTATTCAAACAAAGGACTCTTACGTGTTCCTGCCGCCATTGGGAAGTGGGGTGGGGCAAGCTAGATTTGAACCAAAATCCGGGGCTGGGATGGGCAGATTTAAAACCTAGGGCGGTAATTTGTGATTGGCTTAGGTAGTTAGGGGCGGGAACTAGACTTAACAGATATATGCACAGGTAAGCACTGCGGGGCGCTCTTCTCTTACTCAGACCCGGAGGCATTCACAGCACCTGAACGCTGAGGGAGGCAGACCCGCTGGCCAGCGCGTGTTACTGACGGTGTTCATGAAGTTCTCAATAAATGAGTTGAGACGACCATTTTGCATCGGCTCGTTCTTTCTGCCTTTTTCAAAAATCAAAAGATCCAACACATATGACAATAAAAGTCCTGAATCTTACACCTCATGCTAGATGCATCATGATGCTCATCACTATCTTACACTTACAACAGTCTATTTCCATTTTAATAGCACCCATCGACCCCCGGAGGGCGTGGCTGTCTCAAAATGTTGATCCTGAGTAACTGGATAAAGGCTTTTCTAACAGAAAACCCAACGAATGTGAAGCAGTCAGAGGTGTGGATTATTGTCAATGATGTCACGGCTGGACAAACGGCTCAGCCAATCAGATTTAAAGAGCGGAACTACATGTTTTATAATTATAGTAGTTTAAAGCATCGACTTTCCTCCTGAACGAACAACTGAATGGAATAAGAAGGTAAAAAAGGAATAAGCAAATAAAGCTGCAGATTTTTCAGGAGCTAATTCCAACACAATTAGATCTGCCTGGCAAAACCCTTTTGAGCAAAACACTCCATCAGTGGCACTGACGCCTCAAAGACGAGCGCGTTTGATGAATCGCTACACGGTGGCGATGCCAGGCTTATATAACTGATGATCCAAAGGCAGACTGACTACATGAGAGAGAAGCTGTCAAACTAAATCAAACAAATAGTGGTTTAACCAACTGAGCTGAGTGGCTACACCTCATACCGAGCACCTAATGCTCCCCTTCCACCACACTTCTGCTCAGATTAATGCATCTGCACTTTGACAAATCATTCCAGAGAGTGAGGAATAAAGATACAGAGTATTCAGAGCGGGGTGCACAGAAAAATCCTAATGATGAACGTGAATGAGGTTTAAACAACCAGTTGGGAAGTTTAAATGAGATTCTCACCCTCCCACAGGCCAAATTTACAATAACACGAGGAAATGACACGACACCTCCAATTCACTGAATTCTTACTGGTTGAAAATGGGATTGTCTTCAGTTTCACGGCTTTTGAGATTCCATTTCGCACTAATTATTATTGTAAATACATATTGTTATATTTTATTTCCGATATGGTCATATGCTGGTTATGGAATTGCATTTAAATATAGATTTCTAATTAGGGTTGAATGAAACTCAGGATATAAACACTTTAAACCAAACTCAGTCCTCATGCTTTTCTGAACGTCTGGGGATTCTGCAGAAAGACTTGAAAGTCTAATTACAGTAACTATTCAAAGGATGCCACTGATCGAACACGTCAACCCGATCGAGATTACAGCTGTATAGTTCATTCATTCATTATCGACGGCTTTATCCTCTATTAGGGTCGCGGTGGGGGTCCCCATGCCCATCCAGGGGAGAACGTCTCGGGTGCTGGGCACACACTCACTCACACAGACACACTCTATTGATCCATGTTTTTGGACTGTGGGAGGAAACCGGAGAACCCGGAGGACACCAACGCAGACACGGGGAGAACATGGAAACTCCACCCAGATGGGGATTCGAACCGGGAATCCCTAGTGCTCAGAGGAGAACATGCTAATCACTAAGCCACCGTGCCGCCCTTCAGCTGTATAGTTGTTTCAGTAAAATAAAAAAATGGACTATAAACCTTTGTAACAGGATTAAACTGAAGTATACGTAAATTAAAATGGGATAAAAATCTGTAGTTACTGCTATTAGACTTTAAACTTACCACCAACAACGCAAACAGAATGACCCCACAGCTCCACACATCTGCTTTTCTTCCATCATACTTCTCCCCCTGAGAGAGAGAGAGTGGGAGAGATAGAGATAGAGAGAGTGAGAATATCAGACATGTGATGGAGAACTGTACAGATCACTGAAACGTCATGAACTCGCCCCGTTGGTACAAACTCACCCTGATGACCTCGGGACAGGCGTAGTGAGGTGACCTGCAGAATGAGATGAACGAAGATCAATCACTTCTTCACTGGAGTGACGTTTCCAAAGACATGCTAATGAGTACTAAAGATACTAATTGCCCCATAATTGTATGGTTTGTAATCTATAGTTAGGGAAAGACCTGGTGATCTACATCATAAAAACTTTCACCATGAAACTCTATGGATCACACACACACACACACACACACACACACACACACACACACACACACACACACACACGTTGACTCCGTTCCTGAATGCTGCTGCTCTACTGATCACATTGTTGTAAACAAACAGGACTTTTATTGGACAGAATTCTGATTTCTTCATAATGAAAATAAAACGATGTCTAAACTCCTGAAGAAACGTCAGGATTCACACCAACACACCACCTGCTGACATTCAGACTTCAGAAGCAGGAGGTTAGTTAATATGAGGCTGTGTTTGCTACTGCTGTCTCATTATACTAATGTATTCCACATTAACGACATCACTTCAGCAAAGTTACAGCAGAAGAGCGAACGAGGAGCGCAGGAGATGCAGCTCCACTCAGATCATCACCTTACACCTCTAACCAAACTGCACCGGGTATGAGGCTACAGCGAGGACCACAGAGAGGACCACAGAGAGGACCACAGAGAGGACTACAGCAAGGACCACAGAGAGGACCACAGAGAGGACCACAGAGAGGACCACAGAGAGGACCACAGAGAGGACCACAGAGAGGACCACAGAAAGGACCACAGAGAGGACTACAGCAAGGACCACAGTGAGGACTACAGCAAGGACCACAGAGAGGACCACAGAGAGGACCACAGAGAGGACCACAGAGAGGACCACAGAGAGGACTACAGCAAGGACCACAGAGAGGACCACAGAGAGGACCACAGAGAGGACCACAGCAAGGACCACAGAGAGGACTACAGCAAGGACCACAGAGAGGACTACAGCAAGGACCACAGAGAGGACTACAGCAAGGACCACAGTGAGGACCACATCCAGGCTACGTTTCTCAGAATCCATTTGTGAAAAGTAGCCATGATATTTAATGGAATGGGCCTATCCCAGCAGCACTGACATCATTTCCTCCACAAACAGTAACAGTGAGATAAAAAGACCAAACTGAAATGGCGACGCGTGCGTTTTCTCTCCTGCTTTTTCGAGCACTGCGTAATGAAAAGCGAGATGAAGTACGGGACATTACACGAACAGGTTTTGAGGGAACACCCGTGGGGCACAATGTCAGCACATTAATCCTCCCCAAGCTTTTTGCTAGAGCTCATTTCCTCTTTCATTTACATAACGCTTATCATCAACAATCGGGAAAGAAAGTTAGAAAAGTCAATTTCCAGAGCCATGAACGACGCACGGAACGAGTGAGGTCAGGAGAGTCGGCTGCCCAGCGGCATCAGAGAGCCGGTTAATGACCAAAATGTGAATTTAAAGGGTTTTTAGAAAAAGAAATTGAAATTCTTACAACATGACGATTCAGAATCTAACACTATGATGAGATATTTCATGAAATGATTATAGCTTAAAGTGGAATGTGTTTTTAAATACGGTTTATTAAACAGCTTTCACTTCTCATATCGATGAGTCTGAATGTTCACACAAAAGACGAAGTTAATATTAGGAGAGAATTAAAAGTTATGTATTATTAAAATGATATGTAAGTTAGGCGGCACGGTGGCTTAGTGGTTATTCCCAGTTCGAATCCCCATCTGGGTGGAGTTTTCACGTTCTCTCCGTGTCTGTGTGGGTTCCCTCCGGGTTCTCCGGTTTCCTCCCACAGTCCAAAAACATGGATCAAGTCAATTGAGTTCTCCAAATTGCCCCCTATAGAGTGTGTGTCTGTGTGAGTGAGTGTGTGGCCAGCGATGGATTGGCGCCCTGTCCCGGGTGTATCTGCCCAGCGCCCGAAACGTTCTCCCCTGGATGGGCATGGGGAACCCCCAACCCCCCACCCCCCACCGCGACCCTAATAGAGGATAAAATGGAAGATAATGAATGGATGTATATGTAAGTTAATTGTGTACCTGCACTAGAGCGACAACATCAACCACAACCAAATCCTATGTGTGTGTAACGTACAAATAACGTACAAATAACAAATAAATTTGTATGAACATGTTTACACACATCAGCATCGGATCTGTTCTAAAGGAACCTGCAGTATGAACAGTGTTTAACTGAAACAGAGGTGTTTAACTGAAACAGAGGTCACGTGTTAATCAGTCTGTATTAACAGCAAACACACTGTTCGTCTGTGTGTTTATAATGGATGTGAGAATGAGGGGCGTTGTATTTAGCGTTGCTATAAAACTGTTACCGTGGACTGATAAAAAAGAGAATGGTACAAATGAAATAAGGTGGTTGCATTTGACACCTGACTGAGAAACATGTTCTGCAGGCGTGTTCTGTTGGATGCATGTTGCAGCGTGAAATTAAAGGCTGAACATGAGCGTTACGTTCGAGCTATCAAAGGCACCCGTAGCGTGACGTGCAGAGATTAATGCATTTCATTAAAACCTGTGATATTCACGCAGGATGAGCCGTCACCACCACGTGAAGTATGAGAAACATTCGAAACTCGAGGCAGCAACGGGTCAGCTCTCAAAAAAAATAAATAAATAAATTGGCGCCTAGCTTCCTTTCACACGCGTGGATTCAGTTTTAAAATGCATTATTTTTTTAATAACATAGACAGTTCTGTTCCTAAATCTGATTGGCTAAGCCGTTTGTCCAGCATTATTCACAATGAAGTATACAATACCTTATTTCAAAATTTTTTTGGATTGTTAGAGAAACCGATATCCTGTTACTGAGTGATCAGTGTTACACCTGTCTTAAGAACTAGTATGAAGTCAACGCAGCTGGACCTGTTCAAGTCTAAACACTTCAGTCTATGTGGAGTCTGAAGCTTCTTTACTCTTCTTTAAATGCTACTGACCTCATTAGATGAGGAGCCTACAGGGAGGAAGAGGAGGAGGAAGAGGAGGAGGAGGAGGACAAGGTCACGTGGTTTGCATAAGAGTCCGTTTCATGTGAAACTCTCTTCCTCTCCTGAGTGAGCACGTCCTCACCCAACAGCAGTCCTTCACTGAGGGTGAGTACGGAGCAGCCCGGCTCCCTGGCCGTCTCCCCCGGAGCGTGTGGCATCATGGGACTGATTACGAGGCGTGACCAGAGACTTAAGAGGACTTGGTATTCAGACAGACGTTGCCTTTGAACTTCTTACAGAAAAACACCATCTGACACGGTCACCAATGAGAGTGGCATCGCAGATAAGTCTGCTGCATGTGTCAAGCAGACTGAGTACCTTAAGCACACGATCAATAAGTTTATCCATAATTGATCGTCAGAGTCACTGGACTAAAACCTGCCAATAGTCTGGTGCAGTGGACAGCCGACGTCCTTAAGCAAATACCACTTGGTCACCAACTGTACCTTAATCTATCTTCGAAGTCACTTGTCCTAATTAGGGCTGGACAGGGGATGGGGGCGGAGGTAGGGGGTGGAGCCCATTCTAGTGCTCACAATGAAGTAAAAGGCAGGGAACCACCCCCTTTGAGCAGACTGCCACCTGGGAGCTATTTGGCTTCTGTGATTCACTCACCATCGACTATAAATAAAGGCGGGAGTGATTACCACTACACCTCCATACTGCCCAAAATAAACAGAAATTATAACAAGCTAAATATTATTATTATTATTATTATTATTATTAAAAAAATTATTATTATTATTAAAAAAACGGGCGGCACGGTGGCTTAGTGGTTAGCACATTCGTCTCTCAGCGCTAGGGATTCCCAGTTCGAATCCCCATCTGGGTGGAGTTTCCATGTTCTCCCCGTGTCTGCGTGGGTTTCCTCCGGGTTCTCCGGTTTCCTCCCACAGTCCAAAAACATGGATCAAGTTAATTGAATTCTCAAAATTGCCCAATTTAGAGTGTGTATGTGTGAGTGAGTGTGTGCCCAGCGATGGATTGGCGCCCTGTCCTGGGTTTATCTGCCCAGCGCCCGAGACGTTCTCCCCTGGATGGGCATGAGGAACCCCTCCGCGACCCTAATAGAGGATAAGCGGAAGATAATGAATGAATGAATGAATTATTAAAAAAACACCCCCATATCGTGTTAAATGAATTTATTCTAAATTAATTCTGCTTGTAAAGTATGAAATTTTGTAGAAAATGGGCAATTCATCAATCCATTCATTATCTTCCGCTTCATCCTATATTAGGGTCGCGGGGGGGTTCCCCATGCCCATCCAGGGGAAAACGTTTCGGGCGCTGGCTAGATACACCCAGGACAGGGCGTCAATCCATCGCTGGAAACACACTCACTCACACAAACACACTCTATATGGGGCAATTTGGAGAACTCAATTGACTTGATGTTTTAATGTTTTTGGACTGTGGGAGGAAACCGGAGAACCCGGAGGAAACCCACGCGGACACGGGGAGAACATGGAAACTCCACCCAGATGGGGATTCGTACCGGGAATTGCTAGTGCTGAGAGGCGAGGCAATTTATCGAATAGAAAACAAAATTAATTAGTTACCACTAATTAGTAAATTCATTTGTATTTTTTTAATTGATTCATGTGTTGTTATCTATGATAAGTGGGTGAAATAGCATTTGCAAACATTTGCATGAAGCTAATACAGGGGTGGAAACAATAAAAAATAAATAATATATGTTAGAAATTAAAATAAATATTAAAATAAACTGTGTCGCCAAAGTAATGATAGATTATCTTGCTTTTATAATATAAAGCAGTAAAACCCTCTCTGTGGTTAATCCCACACTCACTGCACTTTACATCCACATTCAATAACACCTCACCTCAACATCACATCAGTGATATCACTTACAGGGCAGTTACACCCCCTCCATTACGTCTCCACATCCATTTCCTACATCTACATCAGCTAAAGGTCACATCCCGGGACGTCAAGGTCCGATCCTGATTCTCAGAATAGAAAAGTTCTTAATGTGTTTGATGCTCTGTCTTGGTGGAATGAAGACTTCATTCATTATAATGAGCCACCAGAGCATCCCTCGCTCAGCTCCGCTGATTGACCTAAAGGCTGATTGGTTCATCCTCTGGACCTGTCGCTGCAGCTCGCCTGTTGTGTTACAGCGAGGTGCGAGTGGGGCTACTTACCCGCAGCTGGTTTCCAGAAGACTGTCTCCCACCTGCAGAGAGGCCATTCCGAAATCGGCGATCCTGATGTTGTTCTTCTCATCTAACAGCAGGTTCTCAGGCTTCAGGTCCCGGTGACTGGAGAGCAAGAAGAGAGTGATGAGAAATGGACCGTCTGATTTACACGATATCTCCCTTATTATCTTCTGCTTAATCCTTTTTTAGGATCATGGGGGGGATGGGGGTGTATATGCCCAACACCCAAAAACATTCTCCCCTCCTCTGGATGAGCGGGGGGCATTCTCCCACGACCCTTGTAGAAGATTAAGCAGAATATAAAAGATATATTGAATTTTATACAGCCAATTTTTTTGGATTGTGGGAGGAAAACGGAGAACCCGGAGGAAACCCACACTGACACGGGGACAACATGGAAACTCCACCCAGATCAGGATTCAAACCTGAATCCCCAGCGCTGAGGTGAATGTGCTAACCACTACGCCACTGTGCCGCACACAGCAGAATATGGAAGACCCATTTAACATTGATATAAAGGTTCTATATGAATAACTCAACCACCTGAAGCCCATCTGTTGATTAAGGGGCGTGGCACAGACATGGGGGGTGTAGCAGCGTTATAAACACAGTGTACACACGACTGTAACAAAGCAGCGCACCAGAAATATCAACTGAACTTAGTCCTCATTTTCCTTTCGGGACATGTCCTGTCGGGCGACACGGTGGCTTAGTGTTTAGCATGTTCTCCTCTCAGCACTAGGGATTCCCAGTTTGAATCCCCATCTGGGTGGAGTTTCCATGTTTTCCCCGTGTCCGCGTGGGTTTCCTCCGGGTTCTCCGGTTTCCTCCCACAGTCCAAAAACATGGATCAAGCCAATTGAATTCTCCAAATTGCCCCCTATAGAGTGTGTTTGTGTGCACAGCGATAGATTGGCACCCTGTCCTGGGTGTATCTGCCCAGCGCCCGAAAAGTTCTCCCCTGGATGGACATGGGGGACCCCCCCCCCACCCTACCTAGTATACCCTAACCCAACCCTAATATAGGATTAAGCGGAAGATAAAGGATGAATGAATGAATGAATGTCCTGTCACATGGCACAGAGACGACGAGGTGCAGATGATTGTCGCCAGGCCAGATGAGCCCCTTTAAATAATACCCCCCCTCGCCCAAACCACACGTACCAGGATCACTAACCTACACTGAGGAAGGTAAAGAATGAGAAGCGATGAGGCAGAAATAAATCAGGAACAAGCATTAAGCACTCGGGCATCTTAAAGAAATCAACAATTCAATTAACAACAGCAACCCTCCATCAAACCACCCACATGTTTATGGATTTAACTCTCGAGCATGGGGGCCATCTATAAGGCCAATCCCCCCCCCCCATACCATTAGCAGAGCTAATTGCATCTGCGTGCTTTATTAGCTGTCAGATTCATCACTGCTGTAATGACTGCTGGGGGAAAAAGCAGCCTAATATCACCTCATTTCATGCCATCACTGTCTCCAAATGAAGGCACCAGAGCTGCATAATGCAGCCCGTCCACAGCGCTGCCTAAAAGTCTTATAAAACCTGTTAAGTACATCATATGGACAACAGCAGCCCTGAAAAAGTGAAGAGATGGTGATCTATTTTGCCCACAGTGCTCACACACAGAGGGAGGTGTCCTCCACATTTAACCCACACATATACACACCCTGAACGAAGTGAGCACACGTGGTGTGTACACAGCACCCGGGGAGTAACTGGGGTTAGGTGTCTTGCCCAAGGGCACTTCAGAGTACTTGGTGGGACCGCGAATCGAACCGGAGACCTTCAGGTCACAAAGAGGAGGCGTGTCTCAGTAAATTTGTTCATATTGGTCCATGTCCCGTGTATGAGGGTTTTTTTGATATGATGATGTCAGCAACTAGGGATTCCCGGTTCGAATCCCCATCTGGGTGGAGTTTCCATGTTCCATGTTCACAGTGGATTACAGCAGAGGGAGGCACGCTGGCTTAGTGGTTTAGCATGTTCTCCTCTCAGTACTCTGATTCCCGGTTCGAATCCCAATCTGGGTTGAGTTTTCATGTTCTCACCGTGTCTGCATGGGTTTCCTCCAGGTTCTCCGGTTTCCTCCCACAGTCCAAAAACATGGATCAAGTCAATTGAATTCTCCAAATTGCCCCATATAGAGTGTGTATGCGTGCATGTCTGTGTGTGTGTGCCCAGCGATAGATTGGCGCCCTGTCCTGGGTGTATCTGCCCAGCACCTGAAACGTTCTCCCCTGGATGGGCATGGGGAACCCCCCCGCGACCCTAATAGAGGATAAAGCGGAAGATAATGTATGAATGAATGATATCAGCACTTTATGGTTTTAAAACTGCACCCGCTTCAGTTTGGCGCTGACTGCGGATGACCGGATGAAGAGCGGTTCATACGTTCACGATGTAAATATTTATAACCCGGTTTGTACAGCTCCCTTCAACACCATCGCACCCATTTGGCATTTTGGCGCTCTTCACCGTGAGCAATGGTTTCGAGTGCAGTTAGAAGTAGCTGAAATTAAGTGCTCATGCTAACAAAAGCACCCCCCCCTAATTTCCCCTTATTTTCCACTCCAGGTCTTAAGGGTCCATTGACCCAATTACAGCTTGAACAAACTGTCCAAAACACCGCATTATTTAAAACACAGTGAAGCAGCGGCTGGTGCTTAGGACGGGACATTAGCCTTGCTGATGGTGTCCTGTTCTAACGCCGGTCTGATTTTTATTATGGACGTTCGTTAACCTGTCTCCGTTCTGCACCCAGCTCATTTCTTTTCTCGTTTTCTAAAGCCAGTTAGGGTTCTTAACGAAACGGAGCTGTAAACGGCACAGATACACAAATCAAACACGGCACAGCGTCCTGCTCACCTCCAACACACCGAATTTAATCCATCCATTATCTTCTGCTTTATCCTATATTAGGGTCGCGGGGGGGGTGGGTGGGTTCCCCATGCCCATCCAGGGGAGAACATTTCAGGTGCTGGGCAGATACACCCAGGACAGGACGCCAATCTATCGCTGGGCACACACTCACTCACACAGACACACTCTAAAGGGGGCAATTTGGAGAACTCAATTGACTTCATCCATGTTTTTGGACTGTGGGAGGAAACCAGAGAACCCAGAGGAAACCCACGCGGACAGGGGGAGAACATGGAAACTCCACCCAGATGGGGATTCGAACCGGGAATCAGAGTGCTGAGAGGAGAACATGCTAAACCACTAAGCCTGCGTGCCGCCCTCTGTTGTAATCCACTGTGTTAATTGTAAAATGCTTAATGTAAATAGATAACTGAACCGAGTTTCTTATAAAAGCACTAAACACTAAAATGTAATGAGGGAACAATGTGGAAGTGTGAGAATGTTGTGAATAATAGTTGTGTTTATCAGCGCCGTAACATCAGACCGTCCACACCTCTTAATGCTCCATTATCCAGCTGGATTTCCAGTTTCCTGTCCAGCTTAATAAGAAGCATTAACTCCAACTAACTCGTACACCGGGGCTCCATCACTCTCCTTTGATCTGGTTCTTCGCCTGAACACCTCAGATCATATCAGCACACGCAGCTTCAGAACGGACCGTACATTTGCATTTGCTTACCACACTCTCACAAAAAAGCCCTATACAATGGCCTCTAGAAATAAGGTCAACATCCCAGCCTTACAGCGCCAAGGAAACTTCCTTTGAGCATTAAGATCAAAGTACTGCGAAAAAAAAATCTTCCTTTTATTATCAGAGGGTCAGCCGTAAAAAGCAGATCTGCTTCAAATGGTCTGTGTTCTTATGAGATATGACTGGATCAGTGAGCAGGACGGCTGTGGGGTTATCAGCACCTGGGGTTCTGTGGTTCTGTGGTCAGTCTGTAACTGCGTCATCACGGGTCTCCTGGACTGGGATTGGGAACTGCAGCTTATCCCCTTAACCTCAATGCGCTCTATAAAGGAGTTTCACCTTTAAATCTAAGGTGTTAGTCCAGCCTTGACATCACTAACATCACTGCACACCGCTGACCGATTCATACGTATCAATGCGCCTGCTTATTTTAAAAAGTATAGAAAGCTGGGGGGGGGGGGGTACATCCAGTTTTCAGTCCAAATGGGTGGAGTTTCCTCCAGGTTCTCTGGTTTCCTCCTGCAGTCCAAAAACTTGAATTTAAGGTGAACTGGCTGCTTTAAATTGCTGCTCTATACTGTGTGTGTGGGGGGGGGGGGGGTGTTTGAGAGTAAGTTTGTGCCCTGGCAATGAATTGGTGTCCTGTCCTGGGTCTATCTGCCCCCCCCCCCCCCCCCAGTAGAGGATTAAGTGGAAGATATGAGATAACACATATTTAAATTCATCCATCCATTATCTTCTGCTTTATCCTCTATTAGGTTCATGGGGGTGGGGGTGGGTTCCCCATGCCCATCCAGGGAAGAACGTTTTGAGTGCTGGGCAGATACACCCAGGACAGGGCGCCAATATGTCGCTGGGCACACACACACACACACACACACACACACACACACACACTCTATATGGGGCAATTTGGAGAACTCAATAGACTTGATCCATGTTTTTGGACTGTGGAAGGAAACCATGGAACCCGGAGAAAACCCACGCGGACACAGAGAGAACATGGAAACTCCACCCAGAAGGGGATTCGAACCGGGAATCCCTAGTGCTGATAGGAGAACATGCTAAACCACTAAGCCACCGTGCCGCCCATGTATTTAAATTAAACCTTGTTGTTTATTACAGTGTGTTTGTAACCCCTTTATAAAAGCAATAAGAGACTCGAGGTGTGTTACTGTAATTCACAACGCACATCCTCTCATGTCTGATTACATGTGAATGGTTTTGTGTTTCTGCTCTGCGGTGGACTGATGACCTCTCTGTGGTGTTATCCTCCGTTTGCCCAGTAGGGTGAGGCTCGACCCTAAATACGGAAGACGTTTGGAATAAACATGTGATTAATCTGTGTTAACAAAAAACAATAATCAGCCAAAATGTGTAGCAGGATCATCAGAGTTGTGTGTCCATTCATCAGTGAAGCGGGTGGCGGCACACTGAGTCACAGTCTGTCCCCCAACCCGTCAGATCCAATCTGCTGCAATCTGCACTCTGCTGCTTGTTTGCTATGAATCGTTCCATGTGATGTAGACTCTTTATCTCACCCCCACACGCACTTCAGGACCCCGATCACGAGCTGAGCATGTCGGTGGCCTTGTCTCATCACTCCATAAACAACCGTCATTAGCACGGACGGAACGGTGGTGGAGGCACCGGCTCACATTCAGCAGCTCATTGATCATCTCCCGTGTGCTGAACGGGAAACGGAGCAGAGTAAGGTGGAGGCTCGCTGACGCTGATCGATACGACGACACGTCTCTGTTCCACCCGCAAGAACAATCGCTCCTCACAAACGATCACGCCCTGCTTTCACTGCCTGCACCAATCCTGAAGCTTTAAAAAACTATTTACATGAAATAATCCACTGAATAAACTGTCCTCATGTCCACAGAGACGAGGTCCACCACGTCCCCGACTGCAACCCGCATCACATTCACATGCAGGACAGGAACACATCAGAGCGGCCGTGACACCTGCCTGCATCAGTATGGAGTTAATGTGGGTGGGTGGAGTTAATGTGGGTGGGTGGAGTTAATGTGGGTGGATGGAGTTAATGTGGGTGAAGTTAATGTGGGTGGAGTTCATGTGGGTGAATGGAGTTAATGTGGGTGGAGTTAATGTGGGTGGAGTTAATGTGGGTGGAGTTCATGTGGGTGGAGTTAATGTGGGTGGAGTTAATGTGGGTGGAGTTCATGTGGGTGGATGGAGTTAATGTGGGTGAAGTTAATGTGGGTGGAGTTCATGTGGGTGAATGGAGTTAATGTGGGTGGAGTTAATGTGGGTGGAGTTCATGTGGGTGGAGTTAATGTGGGTGGAGTTAATGTGGGTGGAGTTAATGTGGGTGGAGTTCATGTGGGTGGATGGAGTTAATGTGGGTGAAGTTAATGTGGGTGGAGTTCATGTGGGTGAATGGAGTTAATGTGGGTGGGTAGAGTTAATGTGGGTGTAGTTAATGTGGGTGTAGTTAATGTGGGTGGGTGGAGTTAATGTGGGTGGGTAGAGTTAATGTGGGTGGAGTTAATGTGGGTGGATGGAGTAACGGCTCTGGAGGGAACACCGTATGAGAATGTGTGAGTCAGAAAGGTCTCTGGTAATGTCCATTAACATCATCATCAGAGATCAGAACCTGTGAGGGCATCGTCTCATTTTACAGGGTTTCAATCTCTGCTTCTCTCCTCCTTTAACTGTGTGTGTGTGTGTGTGTGTGTGTGTGTGTGTGTGTGTGTGTGTGTGTGTGTGTGTGTGTGTGTGTGCCACTAATATCATAAAACGCAGGTAATAATGAGTCCTACAGGAAGAACAAAAAGAACATGAAGAACTCAAAGAACACACAGAACCACACACAGCTCGAGGCAACACAGTGAAAACAAAACTTTAACTCCGACCATTTAAGAGTTCCTCATTTTCTTTATTGTGTAAATATTTGATTAAGGAGCATATATTTATAATATTTATAATATTTATATCTATAATATTTATATTTATAATATTTATAATATTTATAATATTTATAATATTTATATCTATAATATTTATATTTATAATATTTATATTTATAATATTTTTATTAATAATATTTATAATATTTATATTTATAATATTTATATTTATAATATTTGATTAAGGAGCAACATGATGCAGATGCAGTGACCCTCACTGCTTTATTACTGCAAATCATTACTCATCTCAATATCACACCTAATACTCTGCTTGGGGGGGGGGGGGCACATTCCAGGCACATGGCAGATACACCCAGGACAGGGGGCCAATCCATCACTGGACACACACTCACACTTGCACTATATAGGTGTGGCACTATATACTTTGGGAGAAAACCGCAGAACCCGAAGGATGCATGGGTTTTGTTCAGGATTCAAGGTGAATCAGCTGCCACAAATTGCCCCTTTCTAAACTGCAGAACCTGAAGGAAACTCACACGGACTCAGGAAGAAACATGGAAACTCCGCCCAGACTGGGACATGAACCTGGACTGAGGGGTGAATGTGGTAAGCGCTATGCCGGCGCAGCGCCGTACACGAGATGAAGGACATTCTGCTTCCTGCCGGGTTAAATATACGATGAGTACGATAACACCAATCAGAGACGAATTACAAAAGCACTCACCAACATGACGACCAGCGACCCGAAAGATGAGATAATGAGAAAGTCCCAGGTAAAAACGGGGCTTTAAAGAAGGCCATTAGGAATCACGGAACGGCGAGTGAAATCAACACGCTGCTGGGATCGGGCTGGAGGACACCTCGCCGTGACTCACTTCATTAAAAACCTTAATCTAGATCCCTAGATGGTGCTGTAATTGAAAGCCCCTGGGTGTGAATACATTACCAACGACAGCAGAGTGAGAATTCTCACCGATGCCGTTTTATTAGTGTGTCTTTTGCTATTTACAGAGAAAACGCACGCAGACGTGATTCACTAAGTCAAGGTAATTGGACACTTCACCATTTCCCCCCACGAGGCTTCATCAGTCCCGCGCTTCAGTTTGACTCCGAAGACTAGTAAAACGTTTCCAACACTATTACACCCCTGAGAGAATACCGTCAAATATTAACAAGCCACGATCGTTTTTCCGTTCGGGCGACACGGCGACACGGCGGGGGGGTGGAGAGCGCTTAACACGTCCGCCTCTCTGCACTCCAGGTTCCAGGATCGAATCCCTGATCTGGGTGGAGTTCCCATGTCCTCCTTGTACCTGCATGGGTTTTCTTCAGGATTGTGGGCGTGGTATCTCAGTGGTCAGGGCGTTGGGCTGTCAATCTGAAGGTTGGGGGTTCAAATCCCAGGTCCTCTGAAGTTACCCATGTGGGTCCTTGAGCAAGACCCTTAACCCTCATTGCTCCAGGGATGTTGTGATGAACCCTGTGCTCACCTTGTAAGACGCTTTGAATAAAAGCGTCCAATAAATGACCAAATGTAATGTATGTAAATGATTCAAGGTGAATCAAATTGCCCCTTTTTAAATGGCCCTTACATAGTATGTGTGTGCGTGCCCCGTGATGGATGAATAAAATAAGTATGTATTTTCAGCGTTCCACGCAGGACCTTGACATAACTAAAATTAAAGTTACAACCAGCAAAACTTCTACACATCTACAGGTGCATCATGGGTAATCTGACTCACCATATGGAGTGACTGTGGCAGAAATCCAGAGCAGAGATGATCTGTCTGAAGAACTTACGAGCTTCCTTTGGGGTTAACCGGCCCTTTTTAACCAGGTAGTCGAACAGCTCCCCCCCGGACACATGCTCTAAAACCAGATACCTGAAAAGAGACGGAAACGGGGATGAGAACCACACACACACACACACACACACACACACACACACACACACACACACACACACACGCTGCAGCGAGTTTTTATCAAACACAGCGACTGTGACTCAGAAAGGCGGAGCGTATAGACTCGAGTGAGCGCTGAGGGAGCAGAACGATCCCCTGAAGCCTGGAGAGACCACAGCACAGCATGTAGTTTCTCGAGAACGAGGGATGGTGCGATACAACATCCCCTCCTTTACTTCACCGAGGACACGAATCCAACGACGTCCCAAAAGACGAGATAATGGCGTCTCTATGAGACTTTTAGAGAAATTCATTCATTCATTCATTCATTCATTATCTCCCGCTTTATCCTCTATTAGGGTCGCGGTGGGGTTCCCCATGCCCATCCAGGGGAGAACGTTTCGGGCGCTGGGCAGATAGACCCAGGACAGGACGCCAATCTATCACTGGGCACACACTCACTCATACAGACACACTCTATAGGGGCAATTTGGACTGTGGGAGGAAACCGGAGAACCCGGAGGAAACCCACACAGACACGGGGAGAACATGGAAACTCCACCCAGATGGGGATTCGAACCGGGAATCAAGAGTGCTGAGAGGAGAACGTGCTAAACCACTAAGCCACCGTGCCGCCCTGAGAGAGTTAGAGGAATGAAAATAATCACATCATCAACACTGCGAGACGAAATGAAAGACTGCGAGTGTGAGAATGCTGTTAGTACTGAGGAACCTTGATGATCAACACACTTTACCCCACAAGGTTAATAAAACAAAAGAGCGTGTGGGTGGTTGAGTGCGTGAACGGAACCGTACACACTGCGGTGTGTAAATAAAATGAGTCACAACTTCAGAACTGAAATATTATTTCTGATCTGGAAGTCGAGGATGACGAATATGACCCAAATGCAAATGTTCTGCCATACAGCAAACAAGCCGTTAGTATTGGCTGGATGAGCGAGGCGTCACACTGCAGGGTGGAGGAGTGCGCGGCCAAAAATATTTACTGCACTCATTTCCCCAGCTTTCCTCTCTTCATATCCATAACACATTAAACCTCCAGCACCGAGGCTGCCTTTACAGAACATTCTGTTTAAGGGTGGGGTGGATTCAAGGTGAATTGGCAGCTGTAAATTGGCCCTATATAGGTGTGGGTGAGCCCCCCTGCCAGCCCCCCCAACTCTCCTCCAGCCCTACAGCCTTTCATTCATTTACATAAATAAATAAATTGGGCCATTTAGCAGACGCTTTTATCCAAAGCAACTTACAAGGTGAGCACAGGGTTCATCACAGCATCCCTGGAGCAATGAGGGTTAAGGGTTTGCTCAAGGACCCACAGTAGTAACTTCAGAGGACCTGGGATTTGAACCCCCAACCTTCAGATTGATAGCCCAACACCCTAACCACTGAGCTAACCCGCCCCAATTTATTATCTTCCGCTTTATCCTTTATTAGGGTCGCGGGGGGGGGGGGGGGGTTCCCCATGCCCATCTATATATGGGTCCAGATACACCCAGGACAGGGTGCCAATCCATCACTGGGCACAGACTCACGCACACAGACACACTCTATATGGGGCAATTTTTGAGAACTCAATTGACTTGTTCCATGTTTTTGTACTGTGGAAGGAAACTGGAGAACCCGGAGGAAACCCACGCAGAGACGGGAAGAACATGGAAACTCCACCCAGATGGGGATTCGAACCGGGAATCCCTAGTGCTGAGAGGAGAACGTGCTAAACCACTAAGCCACCTGCACTACAGCCTATTTTCTATAAAATGGAATTGTAATAAACCATCATCAGTTCACATCCTCTGCGTTCTGTCCATTTCCAATAGTCCACTCCTCCTAAGACGATGGGACCAACTTGTCTCCGTGACAGAAATAATAACCATTACAAGACTAACACCGGCTTTAATAGAAGAAATGCTCCGTGCCTCTGTCATTCCGCCACTTACTGTGATGAAAACGACACGTTCAGAAGCCTGAAGCGCTTAAAAGGACATTAAATTTGGTGATCTAATGACAAATCGTCTTTATTTCGACTTATTAAAATAGAGAGATGTAATAATCCCCCGAACTCTGGGGTGGAAGTTATTTCCCGTTATCTGAAACGGCATCGCGTTATTTGATTGGTGCAAATCAGTTTAAAGTGGAATTGGTCGGGCAATTACCTCCGGTGTCTGTGACATCACGCATGTGAGACATGATTTGGAGGAGAAATTTCGTCTCCTCACAGGACGCCTTGTTAAGATTCGTGGCTCGGTGAGCAGGGGGACGCGGACGGAGGGAAGCGTGTGATCTGTTTATTAAAGCCCCGCGCTGCGGACATGCACATCAGATTTATTAATGAATCACGCTTCACTGCTGAAGATAAACACTGACTCGCATGATGGACGGATATCTGCACACATCAAGGGCAGCTCTTCTCTGTTCAATATTTATTCTTTATTGTAGAAGCAATTTGTAAGGAGCACGCTGCTAATCCTCTGCAAATATTGTGAGTGAGCTCCTCCGTCAGAGGTTTGATGTTAAGAGCATTATCACAGAGTACACACAGCTGATGACTCTTTAGCCACATTTGCATTTCGCAGACAGCCGAGACTAACATGTAGCTTTAAAATTATTACTGCCACTTTAGGCGCAGCAGCCGGTTTGATCTGTACTGCACACACACACACACACACACACACACACACACACTTCTCTTTCCTTAATACATACTCGCAGTGACCGGTTCACTGGACTTGATGCAGCCAGCATCCCTTACACTGAATCCTGCCACCAGAACCGGTGGCTGCTCTGCTCTTTCTGCTCTAAATCCACAAGAACACGAACCAAACGTCACGGCAGCATTAACAGAACACTTAACGTTCCTCAGAAATGAAAGATGAGGTGGATCAAAGCCAGAAAATTAAGAAAGGACATGTCCCTCGTGTGGCTCCGCCCCTTTAATAAAGGATCATCCCATTGTGTAAGATAGAAAAATATTAAATGGCATGTTGCCTCCAGCACAGAGGAACCAACAACAATGTTTTAGCATCATGCACACACACACACACACACACACACACACACACACACACACACACACACACACACACACACACACACACACACACACACACACACACACACACACACACACACACACACACACACACACACACACACACACAC
>JAFMOD010000051.1:3502-18102 GCA_019802435.1 Corydoras maculifer
CCTGCTTCCCTGTGGCGTGCTGCTGTTATTACGCTAATGCATCCATCCATCCATCATCTTCCGCTTTATCCTCTACTAGGCTTGTGGGGGTGTTCTCCATGCCCATCTAGAGGAGAACGTTTCAGGCGCTGGGCGGATACACCCAGGACAGGGCGCCAATCTATCACTGGGCACACACTCACTCACAAACACACTCTATATGGGGCAATTTGGAGAATTCCATTAATCTTGATCCATGTTTTTCGACTGTGGGAGGAAACCGGAGAACCCGGAGGAAACCCACACAGACATGGGGAGAACATGGAAACTCCACCTAGATTGGGATTTGAACTGGGAATCCCTAGTGCTGAGAGGAGAACATGCAAACCACTAAGCCACTGTGCCGCCCTGCATAAGAAACATCCATCCATCATCTTTCGCTTTATCCTCTATTAGGGTCATGGAGGGGGAGGGGGGTTCCCCATGCCCATCCAGGGAAGAACGTCTCGGGCGCTGGGCAGATACACCCAGGACAGGGCGCCAATATATCGCTGGACACACACTCACTTACACACACACTCTATATGGGCAATTTGGAGAATTCCATTGATCTTGATCCATGTTTTTGGACTGTGGGAGGAAACCGGAGAACCCGGAGGAAACCCACGCAGACACGGGGAGAACTCCACCCAGATTGGGATTTGAACCGGGAATCCCTAGTGCTGAGAGGAGAACATGCTAACCACTAAGCCACCGTGCCGGGACGACAGGGCTGGCGTTTACGCAGAAGAAATTCCTTGAAACTCGGCGAAGAGAGAAATCACTCATTTGTGTGGCAGCATCAGCCAACAGTGCTGGCAGAGCTCCTGTATTGTCTGGCTTGTCTGACGCGATGCCAGCAAGCGAGACGCTGCGACGGCGAGCGCGAGCCGAGCGAAGAAAAGGCCTCACAAAGCGGAATTGTTCCGTCTGAAGGGGCGCCATTCAATCGGCTGTACTGTAAATGTACGGACTGCCAGCTGGCCTCTCGTTGCAGCCGGTGGCTGTCTGCCACGCCGACTCCGCCGAGAATAGAACGCTGTCGCGCCGAGCCTTTCTTCAGCTGCGAGCGCAGAATCGTTCCGCTGGAGTTTAGCAGAAACCTGCTGAAGTCCCTCCTGGACATGAGGAACAGTCTGATGGATTCTTCCTCAACCCAACTCCTTTACATTAATAATAATAATCATTCATTCATTCATTATCTCCCACTTTATCCTCTATAAGGGTCGCGGGGGTTCCCCATGCCCATCCAGGGGAGAACATTTCGGTCACACGGTCACTCACACAGACATGCACGCATACACACTCAATATGGGGCAATTTGGAGAACTCAATTGACCTTGATCCATGTTTTTGGACTGTGGGAGGAAACCGGAGAACCCAGAGGAAACCCATGCAGACACGGGGAGAACATGGAAACTCCATCCAGATGGGGATTCGAACCGGGAATCCCTAGTGCTGAGAGGCGAACGTGCTAACCACTAAGCCACCGTGCCGCCATTATTATTATTATTATTATTATTATTACTATTATTGTGTTTAGCATGTTCTTCTCTCAGCACTAGGGATTCCCAGTTCGAACCCCCATCTGGGTGGGGTTTCCATGTTCTCACCGTGTCTGCGGGAATCCACTAAGCCACCGTGCCGCCCCCCTGCAGACAAGCTGGAGCCAATCAGACGGCCTGATTTCTAAATGCCGTATTAATGTCCTCATCACTAAAAACTCTTACATTTCATGTATGAATGAATAAATAAGGCTCTATTTTTGTCGTACAGGATGTATAGATAATAAAAACAACATTAGGCTTAATAATTCATTCATTCATTATCTCCCGCTTATCCTCTATTAGGGTCGCGGTGGGGTTCCCCATGCCCATCCAGGGGCGAACGTCTCGGGCGCTGGGCAGATACACCCAGGACAGGGCGCCAATCCATTGCTGGGCACACACTCACTCACACAGACACACTCTAAATGGGGCAATTTTGAGAATTCAATTAACTTGATCCATGTTTTTGGACTGTGGGAGGAAACCGGAGAACCCGGAGGAAACCCACGCAGACACGGGGAGAACATGGAAACTCCACCTAGATGGGGATTCGAACCAGGAATCCCTAGTGCTGAGAGGTGAATGTGCTAACCACTAAGCCACCGTGCCGCCCAGGCTTAATAATCAACTGCGAAATGTTTCCTCGATTAACCATTTATTCGTAAGGCATCTGAAAATCCACTGCTGGGATAGGCCCCCCATCAGGTCCTGGAAAGCCGCTCTTATCTGTGGGGCTGATGAGGTCGAGAGGGATGGCGTTTGGTTTTAGTATTCGTCATGAATGAGATGTAAGATAGTCAGGGTTACCAGACTGATCGGATTTCGGAATTTGTCTCTGTTGTCAAAAGACGGATCGGGTCGGCTTAACTCCATCTTTAAGGCTCAGGACGTCCACAGCCGGGTCTTCATTATGAGCGTCAGTGAAGAACGTCCTGCATTAGAAACCCAAAATCGGATTTCCACTCATTCATTCTGAGGAACATAACACCTTAAATCATTAGCTTTAATGGCGCTGGGCATCGATCCGGCACGCCGAGCACCCCGAACACATCCCATCAGCACTTAGAACTGCCGCTTATTATGGGATTATCCTGAGGATGTGCAAATTGGGAAAACTAAATGACGATGGCTTAGTGGTTAGCATGTTCTCCTTTCAGCGCTGGGGGTCCAGGTTGGAATCCCGATCTGGGTGGAGTTTCAATGTTCTCCCCGCATCCGCGTGGGGTTCCTCTGGGTTCTTTGGTTTCCTCCTACAGTCCAAAAACATGGATTTAGGGTAAATTGAATGCTCTAAATTGCCCCATATAGAGTGTGTGAGTGAGTGTGATTGGCACCCTGTCCTGGGTGTATCTGCCCAGCGCCCGAGACGTTCTCCGACCCCCCCCCCCCCCTCCGTGACCCTAATAGAGGATAAAGCGGAAGATAATGGATGAATAATTTGAAAAAAAATCTGTGTGGGTTTCCTCCGGGTTCCTCCCACACTTCCAGATCAAGGATTCAAGGAAAACTGAATGTTCTAAATTGCCCCATATAGTGTATGTGTGTGTGTAAGTCAGTGTGTGTCCAGTGATAGATTGGCACCCTGTCCTGGGGGTATCTGTCCAGCGCCTGAAACGTTCCCCCCTGGATGGGCATGGGGGACCCCCATGACCCCCGTGACCCTAGTAGAGGATAAGGTGAAACAAAATAAATGCATTACATAAACCACATGGTGGTGCACGTCCGCCTCTTAGCACAGATCCAGGTTTGAATCTCCAGAGTCCTCACACAGTCCAAAAACACAAATTGGCTGCTTTAAGTTGCCCCTTTCTAAATTGCCCCTATGTAGTTTGTGTGTGTGTGTGTCCAGTGATAGATTGGCGCACTGTCCTTGGTGTATCTGCCCAGCGCCTGAAACGTTCTCCCCCCACCGTGACCCTAGTAGAGGATAAAGTGGAAGATAATGGATGGATGGAAAACCAGGGCAGCATGGTGACGTAGTTGTTAGCACGTTCACCTCAGGTTCAAATCCCAATCTGGGTGGAGTGTCCATGTTCTCCGTGTGTCCCTGTGGGTTTCCTCCGGGTTCTCTGGTTTCCTCCCGCAGTCCAAAAACATGGATTAAGTCAATTGAATTCTCCAAATTGCCCCATATAGAGTGTGTCTGTGTGAGTGAGAGTGTGCCCAGTGATAGATTGGTGCCCTGTCCTGTGTGTATCTGCCCTGCGCCCGAAATGTTCTCCCCTGGATGGGCATCGTTCCCCCCCAGATGTATGTTCTGGGTACTGTGCATGGAAACACAGCTACAGAGCTCAGGAATACTTCACTCACACAAACCCTCCACCTCCACCCCCCCCCCCCCCATTTGGCAGCATTAATCATTTTTGCATTTCCATCCATTTAGGCAATTTTCATACTTTCTATGAAACAATTACACCCAGATCCACGCACTGATGATGGCGGGTAATTGGCTGGCATTCATCATGGCACAGTAAACTGATAATAGATCCTGCATCCTCAAAAAGAGAGGGATGTGCACTCGGCGAGCTCGCGCCAGCTTCTCCTGACTGTCACAGGGGTTTGATTTCTTAAACATTGTTTCCTTCTTCAAAGAGCCGGATCAAAGCCGTGCTTTTAACCTGCCTTCCAACATGCTGTGCACCGTTCTGATGACGTTTGCGCAGCGTTTGATGGGGGTGGAGGAGGGTGGGGGTCATTTCTACATATAACGTAGAAACAAGCGCAGATTAAACTCAGTGTTAGGATATAGGATATCCATCCATTATCTTTAGCTTTATCCTCTATTAGGGTCGCGCGGTGGGGAAGGGGGGGGCGTTTCGGGCGCTGGGCAGATAGACCCAGAACAGGGCACCAATCTATTGCTGGACACACCGTTACTCACACAGACACACTCTATATGGGGCAATTTGGAGAAATCAATTGACCTTGATCCATGTTTTTGGACTGTGGGAGGAAACCGGAGAACCCGGAGCAAACCCACGCAGACACGGGGAGAACGTGGAAACTCCACCCAGATTGGGATTCGAACCGGGAATCCCTAGAGCTGAGAGGAGAACATGCTAATCACTAAGCCACCGTGACGCCCTTTTTAAATTCATTCATTCTTTAATCCGCTTTATCCTCTATTAGGGGCCCGGGGGGGGGGGGTCTCCATGCCCATCCAGGGGAGAACATCTCGGGCGCTGGGCAGATACACCCAGGACAGGGCGCCAATCTATCTCTGTGCACACACTCACTCACACAGACACACTCTATATGGGGCAATTTGGAGAATTCAATTGACTTGATCCATGATTCCTGTGGGAGGAAACCGGAGAACCCGGAGTAAACCCACGCACACACAGGGAGAACATGGAAACTCCACTCAGATTGGGATTCGAACCGGAAATCCCTAGTGCTGAGAGGAGAACATGCTAACCACTAAGCCACCGTGCCGCCCTTTGTAAATATTAATATTAATATTTTAAATAAAGCCTTTTTATATGAGGATGGCACGGTGGATTATTGGTTAGCATGTTCTCCTCTCAGCACTGGGGATCCAGGTTTGAATACCAAACTGGGTGGAGTTTCCATGTTCTCCTTGTGTCCGCATGGGTTTCCTCTGGGTTCTTTTAGAGCAGCCCATCCATCCATTATCTTTCGCTTTATCCTTTACTAGGGTCGCGTGGGGGAGGGGGGGTTCTTCATGCCCATCCAGGGGAGAACGTTTCGGGCGCTGGGCAGATACACCCAGGACAGGGCACCAATCTATCACTGGGCACACACTCACTCACACAGACACACTCTATATGGGGCAATTTGGAGAATTCCATTGATCTTGTTCCATGTTTTTGGACTGTGGGAGGAAACCGGAGAACCCGGAGGAAACCCACGCTGACACGGGGAGAACAGAGTTCCAGCTATTTGAGTGGAGTTTATTATAACGTGACGTCCTGCATCCTCCACCCACATTTTATTTCTATATATAATAAATGAAGGCGAGCATTAAAAAGTGCTGCAGGTGGAGTAAAGGGGGGAGTAACATGGTGGTGGGGGGGGTTACGGGAGGGGGGGGGGTAACACCAAAGAGCCTCTTAAAGCCACTGAATCATCGTAAGTCACGCACCTTGCCGCCCAGCACTAATCACCGTGACATTTCCCTTTCTCTCCTGACGTTTCAGCCTCTCGTCGTAAATGGCGGAGCCAGACGACGTCTCAATCAGGCGTTCTTTAAAAGCCCCCCTCCTGCCCCCGACTCCGGGGTTACTGTGCTGAAAAAATGTATCATCCTGCTTCTGTTCACTCCTTTATATCAAATCAGACATCACTAATTCACATCACACCGTGACCGTGGCTTAGTGGTTAGCATGTTCTCCTCTCAGTGCTGGGGATCCAGGTTCAAATCCTTTTGCATTTTCTGTCCGTGTCCATTTAGAGTGTGTTTGTGTGTGTCCTGCGATAGATTGGTGTCCTGCCCAGCACCAAACATTCTACCCTGGATGGGAATGGGAATAGGAACCTCCCCCAAGTTTCCTCCCACGCTCCAAAAACATGGTTTCGCGGTGAATTGGCTGCTTTAAATTGCCCCTCTATAGTGTGTAAGTGTGTGTGCCTATAGAAGGATTGGCGTTCTGTCCTGGTGTATCTGTCCAGTGCTAGAAAGGTTCTACCCTGGTTGGGCATGGGGAATTGGAACCTCCCCCAATTTCCCCCCACGCTCCAAAAACATGGATTTAAGGTAAATGGGAGATTGGTCAGCTGGAGACTGATGAGATCATCTCCTTAAGGGTGGCACGGTGGCTTAGTGGTTAGCATGTTCTCCTCTCAGTGCTAGGGATTCCCGGTTCAAATCCCAATCTGGGTGGAGTTTCCATGTTCTTCCCACCTTCCAAAAACATGGATTATGGTCAATTGAGTTCTCCAAATTGCCCCATATAGAGTGTGTCTGTGTGAGTGAGTGAGTGTGTGCCCAGTGATAGATTGGTGTCCTGTCCTGGGTCTATCTGCCCAGCGCCCGAAACATTCTCCCCTGGATGGGCATGGGGAACCCCCCCGCGACCCTAATAGAGGATAAAGCGGAAGATAATGGATGGATGTTTTATATGCTAGTGGCACGGTGGCTTAGTGGTTGGCATGTTCTCCTCTCAGCACTAGGGATTCCCGGTTCGAATCCCAATCTGGGCAGAGTTTGCATGTTCTCCCCGTGTCCACGTGGGTTTCCTCCGGGTTCTCCGGTTTTCTCCCACAGTCCAGATTCAAGGTCAATTGAATGCTCTAAATTGCCTCATAGTGTGTCTCTGTGTGAGTGAGTGTGTGTCCAGTGATAGATTGGTTTTCCCCTGGATGGACATGGGAACCCCCCCCCACCCTATTAGAGGATAAAGCGGAAGGATATATATGGATGAATCTCGTCTTTAACTTCCAAAGTGCGACGTCCAATCACCTCTGAAACCCCGCCGAGTCTGTCGCCGGCGGAGACGGGTGAGGTGGAGGTGTGTCGCTGCTTTCGGTCGGGAACCACGTTCTCCATCACCCGAGTTCTCCGCAACATCGGCGAGCAGGAGATTTCCAAACGTCTGAAGATTTGCCGCAGAGTTCTTTGCGTCCTCAACGGCCTGTTTAATTGCTGAGATGTAACGACATAATTACAGTTGGCCTGTAATTACATTAACAGCACGAAGTAAATAAACTCCGGAAATAAGTGAGGAACTTTCGAATTAAAAAGATTGCGAGGCCTTTAATTACAGCCGCAGAAAGCAAGATTTATCGGCGGGAACGCAAGAACGTCTGAGAGCGCTGGAATCAACCTGAGTGGGTTCCAACCTGCACCGTGTTCTCTTATTAGACAGCTCGGAGAACAGAAGGTAGAACGTCACCATTTGAACGGCTCGTTCCGTCACCTCCGCCTTCTTCTTCCCACTCAGTGTTGTGCAGCTACACCCTCGTCGGGGTGGGTGGGGCGATATACAGGGCAGCCAATGATCATGAGTGATCTGCTGTGGTGTGTCCCCTAATGGGAATTTATTCATCCATTGTTTTCCGCTGTATCCTCTATTAGGGTGGGGTGGGGGTGGGGGGTTCTCCATGCCCATCCAGGGGAGAATGTTTCGGGCGCTGGGCAGATACACCCAGGACAGGATGCCAATCTATCACTGGACTCACTCACTCACACAGACACACTCTATATAGGGCAATTTAGAGCATTTGACTTACCTTGAATCCATTGTTTTTGAACTGTGAAACCACTAAGCCACCATGCTAAGCCACCAAACAGGAGCGGCTTAGTGGTTAGCATGTTCTCCTCTCGGTTCAAATCCCAATCCGGCTGGAGTTTGCATGTTCTCCCCGTGTCCATGTGGGTTTCCTCCGGGTTCTCCGGTTTCCTCCCACAGTGCAAAAACATGGATTAAGTCAATTCATTCATTCATTCATTATCTCCCGCTTATTCTCTATTAGGGTCGTGGTGGGGTTCCCCATGCCCATCCAGGGGAGAACGTCCCGGGCGCTGGGCAGATACACCCAGGACAGGGCGCCAATCCATCGCTGGGCACACACTCACTCACACAGACACACTCAAAATGGGGCAATTTTGAGAATTCAATTGATCTTGATCCATGTTTTTGGAATGTGGGAGGAAACCGGAGAACCTGGAGGAAACCCACGCAGACACGGGGAGAACATGGAAACTCCACCCAGATGGGGATTCGAACCAGGAATCCCTAGCGCTGAGAGGCGAACGTGCTAACCACTAAGCCACCGTGCCGGCAGGATTATGTCAATTGAATTCTCCAAATTGCCCCATATAGAGTGTGTTTGTTTGAGTGAGTGAGTGTGCCCAGTGATAGATTGGTGTCCTGTCCTGGGTGTATCTGCCCAGCGCCCGAAACGTTCTCCCCTGGATTGGCATGGGAAAGCCCACAACCCCCACCCCCCCACAACCCCCTTGTAGAGTATTAAGCAGAATGGATTTATACATATTTATATTCATGCGTACGTGTGTAAATCATCCGAGGTTCAGGTCTGATGGAATCCCCTCCTGTTACGTGCAAGCATCTGTACAAACATACGCTGTACGGGGTTCGAGGAGAGGATCGGAGCTGATTGTCAAACAGCTGTTCTCTTTGAACGATGCTAATTTTCGGAGCCTGTCTACACCCCCGCCCACCCCATGATCCCCCCACCCCCAGCCCCGTAGCAAACCCACACATACACAGCGATGGGTGAAAGGGGGGGGGGGGGTTTGCTGCGATGTTACATCATATGAACTCACCCAGGCGGTGTGTGTGGATGAAGTGGTTAATGGTTGCAGGTCGGTCGGTCGCTCTCCACCCAGCGCCGACCCCTCCGCTCATGTCCTATTTTTATTGCAGAAATGGGATTATGTAAATGTGTAATTATAGCATGTAGGACGGAGAGCGTTGGTTGAATATAAAAGACAAAAAGATCAAAAGGAATAAAGGACTACTGGAGCATTCCTTGAAGGGAGCAGGTCTGACGGAGGAGAACAAACCAAAGATCTTTCACTTTGGGAGTTTAAGACGAGATTCATTCGTCCATTATCTTCCGCTTTATTCTCTATTAGGGTCGCGGAGGGGTGGGGGGGTTCCCCATCCAGGTGAGGATACCTGGATGGGTCCCATACACCCAGGGCAGGGTGCCATTCTATCACTGGACACACACTCACTCACAAACACACTCTATATGGGGCAATTCGGAGAATTCAGTTGACCTTGAATCCATGTTTTTGGACTAATTTATACTTACAGAGACACACAAACACATTATATATGGGGCAATTTGGTGATTTCAACTGACCTTGATCCATATTTTTGGACTGTGGGAGGAAACCGGAGAACCCGGAGGAAACCCACGTGGACACGGGGAGAACATGGAAACTCCATCTAGATTAGAACTCGAACCTTGCTCCTCAGCGCTGAGAGGAGAACATGCTAACCTCTAAGCCACCATGCCACCCTGCATAATATGTATTTTTTTGGATGATGTTGAGGCGCTCTTCCCATGAATAAATTATAACAGCCTCAATCGTGATCAATGGGTTTCCTCCGGGTTCTCCGGTTTCCTCCCACAGTCCAAAAACATGGATCAAGGTCAATCCATCCATTCATCCATTATCTTCTGCTTTATTCTCTATTAGGGTCACGGTGGGGTTCCCCATGCCCATCTAGGGGAGAACGTTTCGGGCGCTGGGAAGATACACCCAGGACACCAATCTATTGCTGGGCACACTCACACAGACACACTCTATATGGGGCAATTTGGAGAACTCAATTAACCTTGATCCATGTTTTTGGACTGTGGGAGGAAACCGGAGAACCCGGACAAAACCCACGTGGACACGGGGAGGACATGGACACTCCACCCAGATTGGGATTCGAACCGGGAGTCCCCAGCGCTGAGAGAAGAACATACTAACCACTTTATGTGTATGAGTATGCCTAGTGATTGGCACCCTGTCCTGGGTGTATCTGCCCAGTGCCCGAAACATTCTCCCCTGGATGGGCATGGGGAACCCCCCCCCCCCTGGATGGGTTTTGATCGGGGTCGAGGTTGTGACTCAGTGTGGGTCAGTCCACCCCTAACAACACAGTCATTTCTACAAAGCCAGAGGTATACCGTTATCCACAGAACGTGGGTGGGGTCCTGATGCTCCACCCTGTGGTAATAAGAGGCAATGGCGTCGGCCCATACAGTTACAGCTCGTCCCTTTGATCTGATGTTTCCACATATCCTACATGGCGGAAATAAATACCGCATGGATTGGAAGAACACTGCCACGTTCTCTTCTATTAATAGCGGTACTGATTACGGCTGTTTGATTCCTTGGTCTCGATCTCAGACGATTCATTCACGCTCAAGCTGTCACTCCCTCAATCAGCTCTGCCGCTTTCACCCCCACGTTTATTCCACAGGGCTCTCTCATCAGAATCTGCAGATAAAGTCGAAATCTCTGCCTCGTCCTTAAACCTCTGCCTCTCCAAAATCTCCCGAACAAGCTCAGCCCTCCTCAGACCCAACTTTTAATCCCCCAAAATCCTCGAGATGCCAGGGCAGATATGGCCAGCGCGTCTCAGGGTTTGTCAATTGTAGAAATGCTGCTGAAGGGACAGGACCTACCCTCCAGTTACATTCCATCATAAGGAACTCACTAACACGCTGACAAAGCAAACGGAAGCAGGTTTCATTAGCTTTAAGGTTTCATCAGCGCTTCTCAAGCGGGTAGTCCCGGTCCTTAAATCTGATTGGCTGTGCCGTCTGTCCAGCCGTGACATCTAGGGGTGCTGAAAAAAAATCAATTCTTCATTTTGTCAATCACATAATTTAAAAACAGAATTTAAAGACCGGCGGCACGGTGGCTTAGTGGTTAGCATGTTCTCCTCTCAGCACTCGGGATTCCCGGTTCGAATCCCCATCTGGGTGGAGTTTCCATGTCCTCCCCGTGTCTGCGTGGGTTTCCTCCGGGTTCTCCGGTTTCCTCCCACAGTCCAAAAACATGGATCAAGTTAATTGAATTCTCAAAATTGCCCCGTTTAGAGTGTGTCTGTGTGAGTGAGTGTGTGCCCAGCGATGGATTGGCGCCCTGTCCTGGGTCTATCTGCCCAGCGCCTGACACGTTCTCCCCTGGATGGGCATGGGGAACCCCACCGCGACCCTAATAGAGGATAAGCGGGAGATAATGAATGAATAAATTTAAAGACCATCTGAACTGAAAAATCAATTCCGAATCGGAATTTAAAATCGACTCTTAAACGAAAATCGATTCCGAATCGAAAATTCGGGTGCTGGGCAGATACACCCAGGACACCAATCTATGGCTGGGCACACACTCACTCACACAAACACACTCTATATGGGGCAATTTGGAGAACTTTTGGACTGTGAGAGGAAACCCACACGGACACAGAGAGAACATGGAAACTCCACCCAGATGGGGATTCGAACCGGGAATCCCTAGTGCTGAGAGGAGAACATGCCATCGACTAAGCCACTAAGAACCCTCGAACCCTGACTCCTGAACTACAGCACAAAGGCAGAAGGGACCAAACAGAACACAGCCGCCCACATGAATAATGAATAAAGGTCAGATCCACGTCCGCGTTCCACGCAGTGACGTTCTCTCCAAGTTTGGTTCCATTTAAATGACTTTCAAACGGGCAAAGACAAACAAGAGAGACAACAAAGCCTTCATTCAGATTCCAAAGCCACACTGATGGATATGATCATTTAAATGTCGAACTGCTCAGTTCTAACAAGTGAATCTCCAACAGAGTCGGAAAAAAAAGAAAAAAAAAAAGAAAAGGCTTTTTGGCAAATAGTTTTGCTGAACAGAAACCCTTTGAAATCCTTCTCGTCTGGCCGACTGTCTGGAACATCCCTGCACACAGCGCATTCTGCAATGTAAGCACGTTCCCATATCAAAGGCAAGTGATCACATACTTTCGAGTCAGAAGAGAAAAGGGGGAACCTATTAAGTATTTATGGTTGGAAGATATCCAAGAGCTGAAGGCAAAAAGAAGTGGAGCTCCTGGTAAAAAATCTTCGTGGAGAACGCCGCTCTGTCGTCTGCTTACAGGTCGGGATTCGGTTGCAGATGCGCGTCCTCTTTGGTTTGTTCCAGAACGTTTCAGCTTGCATGTGCTTTTTAATCGTAGTCCGTTATTTACTGAACAGTTCGAGGTTTGGCGGCACGGTGGCTTAGTGGTTAGCACGTTCGCCTCTCAGCACTAGGGATTCCCGGTTCGAATCCCCATCTGGGTGGAGTTTCCATGTTCTCCCCATGTCTGTGTGGGTTTCCTCCGGGTTCTCCGGTTTCCTCCCACAGTCCAAACACATGGATCAAGGTCAATTGAATTCTCCAACTTGCCCCCTATAGTGTGTGTCTGTGTGAGTGAGTGTGTGCCCAGCGATGGATTGGCGTCCTGTCCTGGGTCTATCTGCCCAGCACCCAAGACGTTCTCCCCTGGATGGGCATGGGGAACCCACCGCGACCCTAATAGAGGACAAAGCGGGAGATAATGAATGAATGAATGAGTTCGAGGTTTGTTACTTTTTACCGCTCAATTCTTCACTAGGGACTAGGGTCGCGGTTGGGGGGCCGGCAATTGAAGCAGGGACCTTGGGGTTTGGTTCCTTACCTCAAGGGCACTTCAGCCATAGTGCTTGGTGGGACCAGGATTTGAAGCGGGGACCTTGGGGTTAGGTTCCTTACCTCAAGGGCACTTCAGCCATAGTGCTTGGTGGGACCAGGATTTGAAGCAGGGACCTTGGGGTTAGGTTCCTTACCTCAAGGGCACTTCAGCCATAGTGCTTGGTGGGACCAGGATTTGAAGCAGGGACCTTGGGGTTAGGTTCCTTACCTTAAAGGCTCTTTAGCCATAGTGCTTGGTGGGACCAGGATTTGAACCAGGGACCTTGGGGTTAGGTGCCTTTCACAAGGGCACTTCATCCATAGTACTTGGTGGGACCAGGATTTGAACCAGGGACCTCGGGGTTAGGTGCCTTGCCCAAGGGAACTTCAGCCATAGTGCTTGGTGGGACCGGGAATTGAAGTGGGGACCTTGGCGTTAGGTGGTTTGCCCAAGGACACTTCAGCCATAGTACTTAGTGGGACCAGGAATCGAACCATGGACCCTGGTGTTAGTTGACTTACTTAAGGACACTTTAGCCATAGTACTTGGTGGGACCAGGATTTGAAGCGGGGACCTTGGGGTTAGGTGCCTTGCCAAAGTTCACTCCAGCCATAGTGCTTGGTGGGACCAGGATTTGAACCAGGGACCTTGGGGCTAGGTTCCTTACTCAAGGGATGCTTCAGCCATAGTGCTTCGAAGAATCGAACCAGGGACTCTGGGGTTAGGTGACCTACACAAGGACACTTCAGCCATAGTACTTGTTGTGACCAGTATTTGAAGTGGGGACCTTGGGGTTAGGTGCCTTGCCCAAGTGCACTTTAGCCTTAGTACTTGGTGGGACCAGGAATCGAACCAGGGACCTTGGGGTTAGGTACCTTGTCCAAGGTCACTTCAGCCATAGTGTTTGATGAGATGGATAATAGAACCATGGACCCTAGGATTAGGTGCCTTGCCCAAGGGCACTTCAGACCCGGTGCTTAGTGGGACCAGTAATTAAACCAGGGACCTTGGGGTTAGGTGCCTTGCCCAGGGCTCTTTATCCATAGTACTTGGTGGGACCAGGATTTGAACCAGGGACCTTGGGGTTAGGTACCTTGCCCAAGGTCACTTCAGCCATAGTGCTTGATGAGATGGATAATAGAACCAGGCACCTTGGGGTTAGGTGCCTTGCCCAAGGGCGCTTCAGCCCTGGTGCTTGGTAGGACCGGGAATCGATTCAAATCAGGGATTTGAAGCGGGGCGAATCGTGCCGACCCTCTGTGATCCACGTGTTCCGTGCGATTGTTTACAGAGATCCGTTCTCTGCAGCTGTAATAACCTCGATGCCGGTGATGTAAAACAGATTTCTGTCAGATTGCAATCACATTATAGGAGCATGTTATACGGCGCTACGCAGAGCGGGAATAGGGAGGGATCGATGTGTGTTAGCTCAGCCGACGTGCGGCAAACAAATCAGCGTCCTAATGCAACATGACAAATACACAAACGCCAACCTCGGCTTCGGTTCCCTCACCCGGCAGGCCGCCGCCGCTACCGCCGCCACCGCCGCCGTGCCCCGGTTACAGCCATCAGTCACTCATTGTTGTTCACAATGGCTCATTTTCATCCCGCTCAAATCCATTTAACTGCAAATCACCGGGATTTGCCTCAGACTCAGTGATCTGTCACATGGCCGTCCAAGACCTGGACATTCAGCCCACAGCTGCTTATTTTTTTTCTTGACAGCTTTTTATTTATTGTTAACTATTTTTAGATATCAAACAATAATAGTTGGCATGCATCCTTAGAAACTTGATCTCACGTACAATCTTTCAACCATCTATTATCTTCCGCTTTATCCTCTAAAAGGTTTGGGGGGGGGGTCCCATGCCCATCCAGGGGAGAACGTTTCGGGCGCTGGGCAGATACA
>JAFMOD010000510.1:0-32931 GCA_019802435.1 Corydoras maculifer
TATATATATATATATATATATATATATATATATATATATATATATATATATATATATATATATATATATATATATATATATATGTATGTATGTACAGTATATATGTGTGGTATGTATGTTTGTATGTATTTAAGTAGGTAGTTAGGTATGTAAGTATGTATGTATTTGTGTATGTATTTTTACGTATGTATGTGCATGTATGTATATATGTATGTATGTAGGTATGTATGTATATTTATGTGTGCTTGTATATATATTAACATAAATTTATGTATGTATGAATGTATAAATATAAATATCTATATTTATGTGTATGTATGTATGTATGTATGTATGTATGTATGTATGTATGTATGTATGTGTATATGTATGTATGTTTGTATGTGCGTTTGTATGTATGTGTGTATGTATGTATGTATGTATGTATGTATGTATGTGCGTGTGTATGTATGTATGTATGTATGTATGTGTAAATGTATGTATGTATGTATGTATGTATGTATGTATATAAGTAAGTAGGTAGTTAAGTATGTAAGTATGTATGTATTTGTGTATGTATTTTTACGTATGTATGTGTATGTATGTATATATGCATGTATGTAGGTATGTATTTATATTTATGTACGTTTATGTGTGCTTGTATATATATTAACATAAATTAACATATGTATGAATGTATAAATGTAAATATGTACTGTTTGTATCTATGTTTGAATGTATGTATCTATCTATCTATCTATCTATCTATCTATATTTATGTGTATATGTATGTATGTATGTATCTGCCAGGTGTAAAACCACAGACAAAGAAAAAACTTCCAGAGATGTGCTCTCATCAGATGTGCTATTGATTTATGAAACAAAATGGTTAAAGGCAGGTTCAGTGATCACACACATCTGTTCATGATAGGGAACACTGGGAGAACACTTAAATGTTGGGAGTTCATCAAATACAGTTTAAATAAACACGATTGCAGATATTAATCCAAACAGGCAATCATTTATTTTTTCCTTCGACAAGGGGAGATTAACTGGACAAATATTAATAAATTAATTACCCTAACATCAAAAAGAAATACCAACTTACGCTTAACTTAAAAAAATTACTAATTTTTACTAAATGCACTGAAAGAAACCAGCTTCAAATGAAATGACAAATTCGAAATTGTCACCTTTAACTATTTTAAAGCCTTGAAACAGATGGACTGATTAATTGATTGATTGATGGACTATAAGGCTGGTAGACATAAAAGAAATGACCACTTGAATTCACATTTTTATTGAATTTTCTGATTTATGAACAAAATATTACCCAAACACAAAAACATGTCATCAGGCTGGAATTGTGTATGCGGCAATACATTTTCAACGTGTATGCTGCTCAAGATATGATAAATTACCAGTCTTTAAAAATATATATATAAAAAATACAGTAAAACAATTACTGATTAAATTGTAGAAATGTTAGTTCAGCTGTTTCTTTTGTAATTGGACTAAATAATTAGATCTCATTTTTATAGAAACAGATGAACAACACTCTAAATTGTAGAATATGTGATGTTATATTAATATCGATGTTATAACAATATAAATATAACTATATATACACACATAAAAAATATATATACAGATAGACAGATAGATAAACAATTATCAACAGTTGGATATATGGGTAGACACAGCAGCACCAGTACAGTATATACATTAAAAAAAAAAAAAAAAAACAGGATAAGGGAGCTCACTACATAGCACAATATATGTCTGCTGCTGTGTCTACCCATATATCCAACTGTTGATAATTGTTTATCTATCTATCTATCTATCTATCTATCTATCTATCTATCTATCTATCTATCTATCTATCTATCTATCTAAATATATTAATAATAATACATTAATAATATAATATTATATAATAATATTAATAATAATAATAATAAGATAAATAAAATTTTACAGAAAATATATTTTTAAAACTATAAATGATAATAATAAAAGATATTGTGAAGTATAATAAAATTATAATGCAAAGTGCAATATAATGGATAATGATAATGGGATGTGAAACAATAAATAGCGGTTTACCATAATTAATTATTACAATACCCTCATTAATTATTAATGACACATTATTAATAATAAAAATTACAATCTTTGTAGTTATCAGTCATATCATTTTTGTAGAACCTACACATCACATTGCATGCATGCCACATTGTTCTTTACTGGTGGTGTAGCTCCATCTTGTGTTTCTGACAGGTCGATGTTCAGATGTTCAGGATTTCTCTCGTGTTTCGTTGTTAAATATTTTTTTCCCCACAACTGAACAAACAAACATTACATCAATATCTATATCTATATCTAAAATCTATTTTAAAAACCTCATACCAGATTATGTTCTTATCCAACACACAATAACACACCACATGACTGCAATTAATTATAAACTGGACCTTTGACCAAAACATTCAGAGTAAAGGGAACCAAAGTATTCAGCGAAACAGACCACAGTCTAAATTATAGACTTATTGTTGACATCTGTGACTTATGAGACACAGCTTTTAGATTTTACTCCTGATGCTCTGTATAAATACCTTCCAGTTCCCAATTTCCAGAACTGTGTGTTCTGTGCACGTTCTGGGTGGAGTTTCCATGTTCTCCCCGTGTCCACGTGGGTTTTCTCCGGTTTCCTCCCACAGTCCAAAAACATGGATCAAGTCAATTGAGTTCTCCAAATTGCCCCATATCGAGTGTGTGAGTGAGTGTGTGTGCCATAGATTGGCGCCCTGCCTGGGTCTATCTGCCCAGCGCCCGAGACGTTCTCCCCTGGATGGGCATGGGGACCCCCCCCCCCACGACCCTAATAGAGGATAAAGCAGAAGATAATGAATGGATGGGTAGTGGGCGGCACAGTAGCTTAGTGGTTAGCATGTTCTCCTCTCAGCACAAGGGATTCCCAGTTCGAATCCCCATCTGGGTGGAGTTTCTATGTTCTCGCCGTGTCCGTGTGGGTTTCCTCCAGGTTCTCTGGTTTCCTCCCACATTCCAAAAACATGGATCAAGTCAATTGAGTTCTCCAAATTGCCCCATATAGAATCTGTATGTGTGAGTGAGTGTGTGCCCAGCGATAGATTGGCGCCCTGTCCTGGGTGTATCTGCCCAGCGCCCGAGACGTTCTCCCCTGGATGGGCATGGGGAACCCCCCTCCGCAACTCTAATATAGCATAAAGTGAAAGATAATGGATGGATGGAGATGAATCGGGGTTTTCCACAGTACAACAGTGTCCAACACTTTTTCTGCTCTGACCTCGGAGTTGAACTTTGGGTTTGTTATGGAAGACGTTATTGAGTCAGCAGTGTTTGCATGCTGTCACATATGTGATTCGTTAGCGTGCGAGCCACATGACCGAGGGATTTTCCAAATGTTCCTGGTGCTTAAGACCCTAATAAAAGTTTTCATGTGGAAAGACTTTGCATGACTTTTATTATAAATCCATGTTTTTACATCTGCTATTTTATCTCTGTCATCGTGACTTACTGCATTTCCTGTGTCTACTAATCCTGCTGACTGGGTCAAGTGACCTGTACGCAACAGAAAACTGAGGTCATGTCAACAGGTGATGAGAGCAGGTTGAATCTGATTCGTATATGGCAGGGCAGCACATGGCTTAGTGTTTAGCACGTTTACCTCTCAGCGCTGGGAGTTGGCATGTTCTCCCCATGTCCGTGTCGGGTTTCTCCAGGCTCTCCAGCCTTCTCACATGTATAAGATGAGATCACATACAACATTCACACACAAGGGGGTGCAAAGTAACTATTAAAAAATATACTTAGTTCGAATTTATATTTAGTATTTTTTATTACAATATTTTTTCAATAATAAAAATTTATTTTTTAAAAGTTACTTACATTAAAGGCTTCAGCATTCAGAACAGATCTAATAAAAAATACAAATTTCCTCACAGCTCTTACTGGCCACTTTATTAGATACACCTTGTTTCATTCATAGTTCATTTTATCAGCCTTAGATGCACTTTGTAGCTATAAAATTAAAGACCGTAGTCCATCTGTTTCTTTACCTACTATTACCAAATGATACTACATAATTTTGGGTGGTTGATTGTTTGTTGCATTGTTTCAGCTGAACCAGACACAATGGTATTGCAGTAAAATTTGCAACTTAGGGATACTGCTGAACTAAGAATAATCCACTAACCAAAGGAAATTTTTCCGAGCATTGTTGAAAGACTATGGTATACATGCAACATACATGTGGCTGCTGCGGATATTAAATCTACAAGGTAAAAGGTGGAGCAATAAGGTATACATGTTCAATATAGTGATAGTGAGTTTTAAAAAAGCAACACAAACATATGAGTAAAACACCAGTGTTGCTGCAATGCTGAGAATGATACCTGCTCCGTGGGGTCCTGATTATTATGAAGGGGAATGTTGGGAATAATTATTTCTCTCTCAACAAGAGAAAAGAATAGGGATAAAAATAATTTCAGTACTGTTTTTATATTTATTCAAACAGTTCAACATCCAGATTTGACAATCCCATCAAGTACAGAGTTCCTGACAATTAATGGTATCTACAAGCAAGGCACATACATATCTCCTGTAGCACAACTACAGGTTAATGATCCTCCCACTTCCTATTCTGTATAAACTTTGTCCTCTGATCACAGTCTGGTTATATTTTGCCTGTTAGGTTATTTGTACTTGTAGAAACCCTCTCCCGTTTTCTTGCCCAGCTTCCCTTCAGACACCAGTTTGTTAAGTAGTGGACTTGGAGAAAACAAAGGGTTCTCTGGATCCATCTGGTACCAACCTGCAATCCATGAAAGCAAAGATTATTTAAAAAAAAAAAAAAAAAAAAAGCATAGACAGCTTTTTCACTTTTATAATGGCTTACCGTCAATGATAAACTTGGACGTGTCCAGTCCTACGTAGTCCAACAATTCAAACGGGCCCATGGGATAACCAGCTCCAAGCTTCATGGCAACATCGATGTCCTCTTTAGAGCCGTGGCCTAAAAGAGACACAGATTAAATAACTACTACTACTACATACTAATAACTATTTCATAGGTATGAAATAACTTGGGGAGGGTTCCCCAATGCCCATTCAGGTTAGGATGTTTCCAGCACAATACAGATGCTCAAAGGACAGGGTGATTACATCACTGGGAGCGCACACACACACATACCATATAGGGGAAAATCTTATAGGGGCAATTTAGGGCCAATTCAACTTAAATCCATGTTTTAGGACATTCATTCATTCATTATCTCCCGCTTATCCTCTATTAGGGTCGCGGTGGGGTTCCCCATGCCCATCCAGGGGAGAACGTCTCGGGCGCTGGGCAGACAGACCCAGGACAGGGCGCCAATCCATCGCTGGGCACACACTCACTCACACAGACACACTCTATAGGGGGCAATTTTTTGAGAATTCAATTAACTTGTTCCATGTTTTAGGACAGTGGGAGGAAATTGAAGAACCTGGAGACAACCCATGAAAACATTGGGAAAAACATGACAACCCTACCCAGCTTGGATCTAGGGGCAAATTGAAGCAGCTAATTTACCTTGAGTCCTTGACGGAGAAAAAAATGAAACAACCGTCCACACACTTTTGTGGTGTTTCAATGCTGTTAAAGTAAGTGTGCGTACCTCTTTCATGTAGACGCACAGCCTCCATCAAATAAGGCACAAGTAGTCGATTTACGATAAAACCTGGAGTGTCCTGGCAGAAAAATATATCAGTTAGACAGGAGACTCTCTGAACTACTAATTTTTACTAAATACTGTAAACTATTTAATTGCATCCTGAAAATTACATGAGTATTAGTATATACATAAACATGAAATGGGACACACTACAGGCTCTGAAGTTGATTAGTAAAATGTACATACTTTGCAGGAGACTGGATGCTTTCCAAGTGCTTTGCTGAAATCCAGTAGAGCGTTGAACGTTTCTTGGCTGGTTCCTGGAGTCTGGATCACCTATCAAGAATTTGAAACACACTCACTCACACAAACACACTCTATATGGGGTAATGACTTGATCCATGTTTTTGGACTGTGGGAGGAAACCGGGGAACCCCACGCAGACATGGGGAGAACATGGAAACTCCACTTAGATGGGGATTCGAACCGGAAATCCCTAGTGCCTAGAGGAGAACATGCTAACCACTAAGTCACTATGCCACCATTTAAAATCTGTCCATTGTATTTTGCACAGTACCACTTAGGTCTCCATCCATACTGGACACTTTATTTTTCATTTTTATTTTTTGCTACTATATTATTACACACTTGAACACTTTATAACGGTAAATTATATATATATAATATATATATATATATATATATATATATATATATATATATATATATATATATATATATATATATATATATATATATTTTTTTTTTTTATTCCCTCTATTAAATTACTGTCTATTTTTTACTGTACTCTTACTGGCTGCTAAATTTCCTTCGGGATGAATAAAGTATTCTATCCATCTATCTATATTAGGGTTGGGGGGGGGGACTACAGGAGGAACCCGGAGAACCCAGAGAAAACCTACGTGAACACATTGAGGATATGGAAACTCCACCCAGATTGGATTTCGAACCTGGATATTTATCACCAAGAGACGAATGGGTTAACCAATATGCCACCGTGCCGTCCTGCTTATAGAATATGAAAATTGTAATTACACTAGATCCTAAATAATGTGTTGTATATCACACATTGATACGAATGTAGAGCTCTCAGAGGTGTATATTATTGATAATAATGTCACGACTGGACATAGAGCTGGACTTGTACTATGTATATAGAGCCATTTATATTTACAGTAAATTCTAATAATACGTATAAAAATAAGTATTAAGCAAGGTTGATTTCTTACCTCAACAAGCTTCATCATAGGAACAGGATTAAAGAAATGGAGACCGCCGAAGCGATCCAAGCGTGTGGTGGAACTGGCGATGTCCGAGATGGGCAGGGAGGAGGTGTTGCTGGCAAATATGGTGTGTCTGCCAGGAAAATAATAGAGACAGAGCTCTGGATTGTTACTACCAGTATAAATAAAAAAAGAAAACCCTAAAGCCCTAAATAGTGGCAAGGTGTGAGCGCTGAGGTCATGCAGCTCGTCTTACTGCGGAGCCACTTTATCCAACGTGGAGAAGAGACTCTGTTTGACTTTGAGATTCTCAACTATGGCCTCCACCACCAGGTCGGTACTTGACACCACTGAAGCGGCATCTGTACTGGTGGAAATGTTCTTCAGAACCTTCTGAATGAACTCATCTCCAGCCTGAAGAGAATGATGAAACAAATAAGAACTAGAATCAGCGATCTGTTTAGTATGTTCTCAGATCAGGAACCCCCCTCAGAGTAGGTATTAGGGTCCTTGATTTTAAGCCGAGCAGAAATTTCCCACAGCAGTCACTCTAAAGTAAAACATGTTCATAATAATGCTTGGACTTTTAGTTTTTAAAGGGCTCTTTAATCCGTAAAGGTTGCCAACCCCTGCTTTGTAGAATATCTGTACCTCAGGTTTATCAGCGAACTTCTTCTTCACCACTCTCTTCAGACTGCCCTCTATGGCTTTGGTGGATTTTTTCAAAATGTCCTCAGATGTGTCCACCAGCACCACCGAATGTCCCGTCACAGCAGCCACCTGGAATAAAATACATTATTAGCCCCTTTTCTCTAGCAATTGTAAAACCAGTCCATCTATATGTTAAGTAGAGAATATAGGCAATAAAAATGTAATGTAAATGTTATAAAAGTTAGAACTATGGACGTGCTGCAAGAAAACATGAAAAACTTAAATAAGTAAAACCAAATCTAAACATTTAGATTTCTTTGCTTTTGGGCCATTTTAGAAAAAATAAACTTTAACTTGAAATAGCTTTTAATATTGCAGCTCTTTATTAAAAATGTTCCTTGCAAAATCATACAAAATAAAATGAGCATGGTCCAAAAACAGATCACCAAGCGATTAATAACAATAATAATAATAGATCAATGTAAGATAATCTCGCAGGCACGTTCTCCTCTCAGCACTAGGGATTCCTGGTTCGAATCCCAATCTGGGTGGAGTTTCCATGTTCTGCCCTTGTCTGCGTGGGTTTCCTCCAGGTTCTCCTGTTTCCTCCCACAGTTCAAAACCATGGATTATGGTCAATTGAATTTTCCAAATTACCCCATATAGAGTGTGTCTGTGTGAGTGAGTGAGTGCCCAGAGATAGATTGCCGCCCTGTCCTGGGTGTGCAATATTTGCCCAGTGCCCGAAACGTTCTTCCCTGGATGGGCATGGAGAACCGCAACCCTAGTAGAGAATAAAGCAGAAGATAATGGATGGATGGATATGACAAATATTTAATGTGGAATCAACAAACTATGCAAGAGGTGTAAATTAAAAGCCTGAACTAGGAATCAAGCCAAAATCAAAGTTCAACCCAACTGAGAAACCTGTCAACCTAAAACTGCCAGCCATCAAGCATCCATCATCATTCTGACAGGATTTTAAACCCAAAGAAGCAAAACTAATTGACCTGTTACAACACTTTGTACTGATTCTATGAAGAAAAAAGTGCCAACAAAACCCAAATATGTAGTTTAGTGACTAATGCAAGCCGTTTTGTTAAAGTAGAACCATGAGAACCAACCATTAGAACCAACCAGGGTCGTTAGACCTGGGTTTTCGGGGCTATAGCCCCGGACGTTTGGTCAGTAGCCCCGCTCAAATAAGAGCAGCTTTCTCTGCAGCCTCTCCTCCAGCAGCGGGACCGAACGATGGAGTCACCGTCAGCTGTTTGTCTTTCTAAGCTCCGTGTGTGTGTGTGTGTTTGAGGGACAGATTTTTTTCGCCACTATCGGGAGTAGTTACCGTAATAACTGTATGTTGGCTGTAAAGAGCAGCTTCTCAGCTTTCAGAAACCGTCAGATTTTTTCCGAAGGCGCAAACTGTCGCAAAGTTACGGTATTTTAAAGCAAAACCTTGCGGACTCGTAAAACGGATTCGGCTCAGGTTCGTTTATTCAAACATTTTCAGCCAGAAGCATCATTTATTACAACTGAATGTGCTATCCACTGTTGACAGACATATTATTTGTAAATTTAATTTTTTCCAATATGATTAATGAATGATCAAACAATATTAACATAACAGTTTGAAAATGGATAAATACACTCATGAAAGGACAGAGGGGGGAATAAGGGATCCTGATGTTTCTAAACCCTGAAAACGCCCCTGGAAGCAGCCATGAGAACCGAAGGAACTGAACTTTAGAGGGCACACTGCCCTCGGCTGTGGAGTTAGCTTTAGCCGTTAGCACGTTCCACCCCGCGGACCACAAAAACAAGCCCTCGGTTCTTACCTGCGTGATTCCTGAACCCATTAATCCTCCTCCAATGACGGTGACATGTTTAATGGCGGCGTTTCTGGCCGCAGAGGAGCACAATGTCCTGCAGAAGCTGTGAGTGAAGAACGCCATGTCTTCGCAGTTACCCGGGGAAAGACGGTGGACCACGTGACCCTGAAGTCGGCCTCACCTTTCACCTTCATTGGCAGCAGGTTGGTTGTCCTGATTCACACACTGCTTTTCATTTGAACTTTAATATTACCTTTAAATTACATAAATATAAAATTGGCGGCACGGTGGCTTGTGGTTAGCATGTTCTCCTCTCAGTGCAAGGGATTCCCGGTTCGAATCCCCATCTGGGTGGAGTTTCCATGTTCTCCCCGTGTCTGCGTGGGTTTCCTCCGGGTTCTCCGGTTTCCTCCCACAGTACAAAAACATGGATCAAGTCAAGCGATGGATTGGCGCCCTGTCCTGGGTCTATTTGCCCAGCGCCCGAATTGTTCTCCCTTGGATGAGCATGGGCAACCCCCCTGCTACCCTAATAGAGGATAAAGCGGGAGATAATGAATAAATGAAATATAAAATTGGCAATTAAATTCTTCTTTATTATTTTGAAGTTAACATTTATTTTTAATTTGTGACGTATGTGCCATTCTATAAACATTTCTATTTATCATTTCATGAACCTTTAATTTTTAAAATAATTATTCATTCATTGATTCGTTATCTTCCACTTTATCCTATATTAGGGTTGCGGTGGCGTTCCCCATGCCCATCCAGGCGCTGGGCAGATAGACGCAGGACAGGGCGCCAATCTATGGCTGGACACACACTCACTCACACAAACACACTCTATATGGGGCAATTTTGAGAATTCAATTGACTTGTTCCATGTTTTTTTGACTGTGGGAGGAAACCGGAGAACCCAGAGGAAACCCACGCGGACACTGGGAGAACATGGAAACTCCACCCAGATGGGGATTCGAACCGGGAATCCCTAGTGCTGAGAGGAGAACATACTAACCACTAAGCCACTGTGCCGCATAAAATAATTAAAGCTATTTTTAGAATTCTCATTATCATTTCATCTTATCTTGACTGCTACTAGGGTCACAATGCCCAACCAAGGCCATGGGCAAAAGACGCCAAACCATCGAGGGGAAATTTGTATAGGGACACTTTAGAGCAGCCAATTTACCTTAAATCAATTTTTGAACTGTGAGAGAAAACCAGGGATCTTTTTTACCTGGATCCCCAGACCTGTCGTGTTAACCTCTATGCCACCATGCCGTCCGCACTATTGTCTATGGGCTTTAATTTTGAAAAAATATATATTGTATGTAGAAACTGGACATAGATGAAATCAGGTTAAATTTTTTTATTTGGATGAAATCGAAGCTTCCAGCAGACAATGAAAGAAAGATATATTGAGACATTTGCATCATTTAGAATGAAATGTGGATCCATAAAACAGTTGAACTGTGAAAGAAGGAACTGTTAAAGGTAAAACTTTAAATACAAATGACTTCAAATACAAGTCATATTAACATTTGTCATTAGTTATGGATAATGTATATTACACTATATATATCATTTCAATACTTTACCTTTGTAATAAAATATACACTGTTGTAAACATATTTAGAATCTAAATGGAATAGTGAATCAGTTTTCCCCTTGTTTATTCAAAGTGGGATTTTAAAAAGGTTTATCCATTATCTTATCAGATATGATACATTGCGAGTTAAGGACCTTGCTGAGGGGCCCACACAGATAACCTGAACCCCTAATCTTCAGACTGAAGATTTACAGCCCATCACCTGAACCACTGACTTAGAGTGCTGTATTTGTTATTTTTATAAACCCTTCCACAAAACCTACACTTATGCAGTCAGTTGTGACCTGCAGTCAGGTAGAGGCTCAGATGGCAGCCTTTGGCCCGCCATGCTGAGTGAGTAAATATTGCAAGTTCAGCTATTTGTTTTTGGTTTCTGTTCACTTTGCTCATCACATGCTTCTCTTTTTTAATACAGCATTTTATATTAAGTCTCTCGAGCTTAATACATCATTTCCCAACATAACAGCATTTAAATTAGAATAAATTACAAAATACGTAAAAAAAAACAAAACAAAACTAAATAAAGTGCATTTAATTGATTTAAGACACAAAAATCAGCAAAATATTTAAAAGTGCTAAAGCTGAAACAAGTAAAATAAGTATAATATAATCTCATAGTATAATTATAATCATGATTGTAATTGGTCCAGTGGTCTTAATCCCACCGCAGCTCAGTGGTACAACAATATAGGTTCGAGTCCTCAAGCTGCCATTGATTAACTCTTAAACCATGTTCACTCTAATGCATTTTGTAGCGTGAATCTGTACTGTTAGGAATTTAACGCCGTAAATTTGTGAGAGAAGTGAACGCAGCAAAACCCATATCCACTGCATCAGGTTAAGATAGACTATCAGATAAGGCATGAGCCATAAGGTGCTGTGCTATCCATTCAGTCACATTTGACCCATCGAACCTGTTTGGGTCACTTTTTCACAATTTAACAATGATTTTAATCTATGGGGTTTATATAAAGAAGGTTACAAATTTATCCCTTAACCTTAAAATTAAGAGCAATTATAAAACGGGTAGTTTCGGTCTCTATAACTGATTGATTGAGCCATTGGTCCAGCCATGACATTATTAACAATAACACACACGTCTGAGCGCTTCACTTTTATATCAATGCGTGACATTCAAAACATTCTTTTCTTGATGTTTTTTATAATCTGTATTCTGTGATTTGGCCACTAGATGGCATTTTATGATTGTTGGAGAAACTGGAAACCTGCTACACAGCGATCAGTGTTTATTTAAAAAAAAAAAAAAATGGACTAGATTACGACCAGACCACATAATAAGTAATTTTGTTTTCAATAAACATTTATAAATTTAACCTTGTTTTTTTTTTATAATTGTGTTTGTAATTGTTTTATAAAAGCAATAAAGCACTTAGGTTGTGTATTCTTTTTTTTTTTTTTACTGTAATGTATTCATAATAATATAGCCCTCTTTTACCTTATTGCTGTATCTCCAATGTACACATTAGCATGTCTTTGAGATGTAGGCAACTGGAAAACCTGCAGTTAACCCATTGGGGTACAGGGAGGACATGCAGACTTTTGTTTACCCCAAATTGAGACCGTGACATCATATAGATGTAGATTCCATCCAAGAATGGGTGGAATTCCCTTTTTGAATCTAAATTATTTGTAGATCCAAAAATGATCATTGGTTTAGTTTGAAGTTGAAACGCTATACAGCTACAAATCCATGTAATCCGCATTTTGGTCACCTAATGTCCGATCATGTTATTATAACTTGCTGACAACATGGAAAAGATTTACAAAAAATGATGTAGCATGGTTTAATGCTTTAATTGCATTATAAGCAGCTCTTCCTTCTAAAAAGCAGAATTTATAAGTACTCAAATTGGTCTTCTATGGCTTTAGGGCATGTTCACAGCAGACCTTTGTCAGCATACTTTTTTAATAAGGCCATGTTAAGGACTGAAAAAATGAAAATTTTTAAAAGAAAATGCATATTTTGAGTGAAACTGTCTGAATTTGTGTTCTTGTTAATTACAGGTACTATTTTAGTCACAGGGACTGCTGGGATAGGGCAGTACTGCAGCGGCAGAACGGTAAAACTTCAAAATGAAGCAGCATTTAAGCACAGAATTGTATATTAACCCTCTAATGCGATTACAAAAGCTGTTTGTTAAAGCGAGCCGGGTTGGTAGGCAGTCAGCCATGAGATTGATAGAAATCATTTATAATATTTATATTAAAATCTCTGTCGAATCTCGATTATAGCGACCCTAACGACTGCAGAGCTGCAAAAATCTAGTGTGACTATGGCATTAAGGTTAATATTTCAAACTGGCCGAGGCTTTTGCTTAGCATGAGAGAGGCTGACTGGCTCAGCGTGGGGTTACACAGACCGTGAAGGGGCATGGAGCGAGGGTAAGCCCGAATCGACCGTGCATGTGGGGAGGCTGGTGACCTTCTGGAAGACGGAAGGTGAAGGCCTGCATCAGACTGCTGAACATCAGGAACAGCTCCATCTTGGCCAGCTGCTCTCCCATACAAACCCTCCGACCTGCAGATTACAGGAAAAAAACAATATGGGAACATTATTTATTCAAATAAGGAAGGAATACAAATTTTATCAATTTTTTAAAATGATAAACTGCAGTGGCACAGTCCGGGCACGTGGCACCTGGCCGCAGGTGAAACAGTGCAGAGTCGGGTAGAGCTAGGCTGTTGCTGCTGCTGAGCTTTATAGGAATGGTCTCTCAGCACTAGGAATTCCCGGTTCGAATCCCCATCTGGGTGGAGTTTCCATGTTCTCCCCGTGTCTGCGTGGGTTTCCTCCCACAGTCCAAAAACATGGATCAAGTCAATTGAATTCTTAATTGCCCCATATAGGGTGTGTCTGTGTGAGTGAGTGTGTGCCCAGCGATAGATTGGCGTCCTGTCCTGAGTGTATCTGCCCAGCGCCCGAAAAATTCTCCCCTGGATGGGCATGGGGCACCCCCTGCGACCCTAATAGAGGATAAAGCGGAAGATAATGAATAAATAAATGAAAGGATGCACATGCTCTTGTGCAGTAGTCAGAATAGCAACACCTGGGGTGTGGTTTGGTTTGTAGGGATCACATGCTCATCCGAGGTATCGTTTAACACCATGTGGGGTATGTAGGATGTGCACATGCTTTTATTAAGCTGTTCTATTACTATTATTTGTCTCCTGAGGCCGCATGCCATCCCCCATTACAATATCATGTAGCGTTTTGCACCATTTGCTGTTTACTTTCTTTCTGTATCGCACTATTCATTATAAATTACATATTAGGTAAAAATAAACTTAGGATTTTGTAGTGTAATGAACCATGTAAACATGTACCTATTCCGAAAGGTATGAAGTATTCCATTCGCAGGAGCTCCCCATGCTCATCCAGGAAGCGTGCAGGATTAAAGTCATCCGGATTCTCCCACACGGCCGGGTCTCTGTGCACTGACCAAAGGTTGGGGATGATGACGGTTCCCTTAGGAATAGTGTATCCTCGGAATTCTGGAAAGACATTATTTTAGAGGTATAACTGTTTCTTCTCTTGCTGTCCTGTGAGCTTATTTTGACAGTGAAGTTGATGAGCTCACTAGTTTCATCGCTTTGATTGGTTTACTGACCTGTGCTTTTGGACGCCATGTGAGGAATGGACAGCGGCACAACCACGGTCATTCTCTGCACCTCCATGATGGTGGCCTCGGTAAAGGGCAGTGTGCCCTTATCCGTCAGAGAGGGCTGCCTCTCGCGTCCCACCACCGTGTCGATCTCAAGCTGAACTTTCTCTGAGAAGCAACATGTGATTACTGATCCCAAAACTGGTTTTAAAAATGATATTAAGAAGTTTAGAAAACCCCAGCTACTACACAGTTATTCATTTATTATCTTCTGCTTTATCCTCTATAAGGGTCGCGGTGGGGTTCCCCATGCCCATCCAACGTTTCGGGCGCTGGGCAGATACACCCAGGACAGGGCGGCAATCTATCACACACTCACTCACACAGACACATTCTATATGGGGCAATTAGGAGAACTCAATTGACTTGATCCACGTTTTTGGACTGTGGGAGGAAACCGGAGAGCCCGGAGGAAACCCACGTGGACACGGGGAGAACATGGAAACTCCACCCAGATGGGGATATGAACCGGGAATCCCTAGCGCTGAGAGGCGAACGTGCTAACCACTAAGCCACCGTGCCACCCACTACACAGTTAATAAAACCTTATTTATTATTGCTATACATAGTACCAGTCAAAAGGTTGGCCACGCCCCCTTTTTTGCTTCACTTACTGCTTGGCTTCACTTACTGCTTGGTAGTTCTACAATTCCAGACTGTAGTCCATCTGTTTATAGTCTACAGTACATACTGTGTACTCTGTTCTCTAATAGTCAGGACCCCAACAGTACCACCACAGAGCAGGTATTATTTGGTCGATGCATTATTGCTATCCCCGCAGTGTCACTGAGGTGAATAAATGAAACTACAGCAGCACTGCTGCACTAAAACCCCCTCACCATATCAGTGTCACTGCAGAACTGACAATAAACAATCCACCACCCAAATGATACCTGTTCTGTGACGCTCCTGACCAACAGATAACAGAGAACCAACAGGGGACTAACAGATGGCCTACAGTCTGTAATTGTAAAACTACAAAGTCCATCTACATGATACGTGGAGGAAATAGACAATGGAGCAACAAGTGGGCGTGTTCAAACCCCATTCAAAGTCCAAAAACACTGATTCAAGGTGAATTCGCTGCTTTAAATGGTCTCTATCTAACTTTCCCCTGTTTGTGTGTGTTTGTGTACAGCAATGCATTGGCACCCTGACCAGGGTGCATCAATCCAGCACCCAATCCAGCACCCAGTGTCACTGCAGAACTGACAATAAACAATCCACCACCCAAATGATACCTGTTCTGTGATGCTCCTGACCAACAGATAACAGAGAACCAACAGGGGACTAACAACAACAAAGAAAACATATGGCCTACAGTCTGTAATTATAAAAACTACAAAGTCCATCTATATGGTAAATAGAGGAAACAATGGAACCAGAAGGGGGCGTGTCCAAACTCACCACTGGTACTGAACAATTGATTTTAGTTGTTAGTAGCTATAATCACTTTCCCCCTAAAAACTGTGATTATTTTGACTGTGTTATGTTTGTACCTTGGACGTCAGGGTGTAAACACATGTATAGCACCATCCACAGGATGCTGTTGGAGGTAGTATCTGTCCCTGCGATAAACAAGTCCCCTATAATGTAAAACAGGTACTCCTCTGAAAACCGCTCGCCCTCGGGTCCCGCCGCTTCCTCTTGTGCCGCCATCTCGGCCAGATACATGTCGATGAAATCCCTGGGGTTGTTGGGGTCCAGCGTGTCCCTGTGCCTGGCTATGATCTTCTTCAGGAAAGCTGTGATGTCCCGCTCCACGCGACGGAGCTGTTTGAAGACACCCCACGGGGCGTAGTAGAGCCAGGGGAAGATGTTGATCAGCACGGCCGCGCTGTTCATGCTGATCTCCAGGCCGTGCGCCATCAGGTTCAGCTGAGTGCAGAACTCCTCGTCCTGGTGGTGGAAGCGCTGGCCCAGGCCGATAGAGGAGATCACGTTGGAGACTGCGTTGCTGATCAGGGGCGTCAGGTTTATGCCCTGTCCCCCGTTTTCTTGGTTAAGCTGAAGCACCTCTGCTTTTACTGTGGAAAACCCCTCGTGGATGCAGGGCTCCAGGCTCAACTTGCCCAGGCCAAAGTTTCGCAGAGTCGTATGGCAGAACTTTCGCTGTTTTCTCCATACCGGGCCATATGGTGCAAACACAATCCCTGTAGAACAGCAGTGTTTTATATACTGTTACACATAAACCCAACTTGTTCTTCTTAACCACCAAGATGGAGTTCTAGTAATAAAAGTATACAGTTTGTACCAACAATGTGTTTTTTATACAGGGTCTATTCTTAAAGGGAGGATGAGTCTGGGGGTATTTTAAAGTACTCCTAAACCCATGTGACTATATTTATTATTATAAAACAGGTAGCTCCAGTCCTTAAATCTGATTGGCTGAGCTCTTTGTCCAGTCATGTCATTATTGACAATAAAACACACTATTTCATGTTCGTATCAATGCATGATATACAATTTTTTAAATCATGTACCATTATTGGAAATACAGATTGTGGGGATCCAGGTTTGAATCCCAATCGGGACAGTGGTGTTATGTTCTATCCATGTGTGCATGAGTGTTTTCTGGGTTCTTCAGTTTCCTCCTACAGTCCAAAAACATAAATTTGAGGTGAATTTAGTTTTCTAAATTGCATCTATATATAGTGTGTGTGTGTGTAAATGTGTGCCCAGCTGTGGATTGGCACACTGTTCTGGGTGTCCAGCTCCTGGATGGGTATGATGAACCGAGACCCAAATAGAGGATTAAGCAGAGGGTAATAAATGTAAGGACAACTATATGGCTACAAAATACAGGTTTTAGTTTGTGTTTTGACGTTAAAGCTCATAAAGTACAAAAAAAAATTAAAAAAAAGGAAGTGAAAAAATGAAATGAAAACAATTGTGGGCGGCACATTCTTCTCTCAGTGCTGGGGATCCAGGTTTGAATCTCAATTTGGGTATTTCCATGTTCTCCATGTTTCCTCCCACAGTTCAAAAACATGAATTCAAGGTAAAATGAATACTGGAACTTGCCCCATATGGTATGTGTTTGTGTATGTGTGTGCCCAGCGATAGATTGGCGCACTTCCCTGGGTGTATCTGCTCAGCGCCTGAAACATTCTCCTATGGATGGAAATGGGGGAATAATGAATAGATGTATAAATAAACCTGAAACTCAAAATCTGTGGCATGGAGGCTTAGTAGTTAGCAAGTTCGCCTCTCAGCACTAGGGATCCCCGGTTCTGATCCCAATCTGGGTGGGGTTTCAAGTTCTCCCCATGTCTGTGTGGGTTTCCACCAGGTTCTCTGGTTTCCTCCCACAGTCCAAAAACATGAATCAAGGTCAATTGAATTTTCCAAATTGCCCCATATAGAGCATGTTTCTGTGAGTGAGTGTGTTCCCAGCGATAGATTGGCGCCCTATCCTGGGTATATCTGCCCAGCGCCTGAAACTTTCTCCCCTGGATGGGCATGGGGAAACCCCCCTCCAGGTTCTTTGGTGTCAATGGTCAAGATCAATTGAATTGGATCAAGGTCAATTTAATACTCCAAATTGCCCCATATAGAGTGTGTGTGTGTCTGTGTGAGTTAGTGTGTGCCCAGCGATGGATTGGCGCCCTGTCCTGGGTGTATCTGCCCAGCACCCGAAACGTTCTCCCCTGGATGGACAACTTGCTTTTCATCGGATTGGCTTAGTGGTTAGCATGTTTTCCTCTCAGCGCTAGGGATTCCCGGTTCTAATCCCAATCTGGGTGGAGTTTCCATGTTCTCCCCGTGTCCGCGTGGGTTTGCTCCGGGTTCTCCAGTTACCTCTCACAGTCCAAAAACATGGATCAAGGTCAATTGAGTTCTCCAAATTGCCCCATATAGAGTGTGTCTGTGTGAGTGAGTGTGTACACCAGCGATAGAACAAACGTTCCTCCCTGCGACCCTAGTAGAGGAGTTTTTTGAGTTTGTGTTTTGACATTAAAGCTCATGAATAATGTCTAGAAATAAGGACCCGGATCTCCGGCCCTACCTTTGCGTTTGGTCAGAATGGAGATGAGGGGGACGTCGGGTCTGTCGGAGAACACCTCGGCGTGGTTGGACAGCGCGTCTCGGATCAGGTCGTAGCCGTTCATCACGACCACCAGCTGACTGCCGACAAACAGACTGTACATGTTCCCGTAAACCTCCGACAGCTCCATCAGACTGACCTGCGGGGACAGCGGGCTGCGTCGTTTGCGCTCATCCGCCTTCGTTCCCAGGAGCTTAAGGACGAACGGGGGAACGAACAAGCTCCCGAAGTTTCCCACCACCGGCAGCGGCGGCGGCCCCGGCGGGATGTTTCCGAACCGCGCCCGCTGCAGCCGCCGACGACGGAGCCAGCAGAGTGCGACCAGGAAAAGCGTCAGAGCGGCGACGGGGACCGAAGCGGGCGGCTCGAATTCTCGCCAAATTTGCAACACAGTCGCCATGACTGACATGTTTAATTCAATCCGCACACATCGCTGCTCTGTCCTGTCACACGGTAGCCTCCAGGAGGAGTCGATACCGAAAATGAGTCGACTCTCCGAACAAATCACTGATTCAATCCGACGAAAAGCAAGTTCCACCCATCCATCCATCCATCCATCCATTACCCCCATGCCCATCCAGGGGAGAACGTTTCGGGCGCTGGGCAGATACACCCAGGACAGGGTGCCAATCTATCGCTGGGCACACACTCACTTACACAAAAACACTTTATATGAGGCAATTTGAAGAATCCAATTTACCTTAATCCATGTTTTTGGACTGTGAGAGGACACCAGAGAACCCGAGTGGGGTTCCTCATGCCCAACCAAAGGGAAAAAGGTTTCTGGCACTGGGCAGATACACCCAGGACAGGGCGTCAATCTATCACTGGGCACACACTCTATATGGGGCAATTTGGAGAATCCAATTGACCTTGATCCATGTTTTTGGACTGTGGGAGGAAACCGGAAAACCCGTGGGGGGGGAGGGTTTCCCCATGCCCCATCCATGTTTCGGGCGCTGGGCAGATACACCAGGACAGGGCACCAATCTATCGCTGGGCACACACTCACTCACACAAGCACACTCTATATGGGGCAATTTGGAGAACTCAATTGACTTGATCCATGTTTTTGGACTGTGGGAGGAAACTGGAGAACCCGGAGGAAACCCACACGGACACCGGGAGAACATGGCAACTCAACCCAAATTGGGATTCGAACCGGGAATCCCTAGCGCTGAGAGGAGAACATGCTAACCATTAAGCCACCGTGCCGCCCCGAAAAGCAAGTTGTTACGTTTTAAAAATTTAACATCGTACAAGTAACTTAATTTATCACTGAGATGTCTTTACTATTTATTATTTTACATTGTCACGCACAAAACAAGCAGGACGTACAAATGAATATAGATTACATTCATTTAACGATGTAAATCCGTTTATAAAATATCCTTTATATCGTAATGAAATTCTAATTCTTTATTTACAGGCGCGTTCAGTTTAAACAATAGTTGACCGGAGTCGATTCTTAGAACAGACCCATTTAAAGCATTATAAAATGAGTCGAATCTGATTCGCTTCAGGATCCTTTGGAATCAAACAGACCTGCAAGCTAACAGCGGGGGAATTGGATAACATGACGCTTCATTTTTGGATAAAGCGCCGTTTATAACGAAATATTTAATCTTTATAAACGTTAAAAAGTATCTGCTTTAATGGAATTTAGTGTTGTTATGAGACGCGTACATGAAGGGGATGTGGTCCGAGCTCCTAGTTTTCATTGGCAAGCAATACACGAATCTGATTGGACAGTCAGCTTATGGCGAAACGACATCACGGTCCAATCAAAACCTGCGACTCAAAAAACAGACAGGAGCAGTTAAAAACTGTAAGTAGATATAGAGTACGGGTCACACGTTTGGACACGCCCCCTTTTTTGCTCCACTTTCTGTAAAGATGGACTTTGTAGTTCTACAATTCCAGACTGTAGTCCATCTCTTTGTGTACTACGGTACATACTGAGTAATCTGTTCTCTAATGGTCAGAACCCCAATAGTACCTCAACAGAGCAGGTATTATTTGGTTGGTGCATTATTCCTATATTCATTATCCCAGCAGTGTCACTGAGGTGTTTAAATGGAACTACAGCAGCACTGCTGCACTAAACCCCCCTCAGTGCATCAGTGTCACTGCAGAACTGACAATAAACAATCCACCACCTAAATGATACCTGCTCTGATCAGGAGGAACACCCTTTAGAACCCCATTAAGATGTTTAAAAAGCTTAATAATCTAGAACAGACACAGTGAAACAAAATAGTTAAGCCTCCCAACCCTACAGTTCTTAAAACCCCACCATCCACCACACTGTGAACTTGTAGTCCATCCATGACGTGACAATTCAATTACCTAAACTTACCAATACTATTTAACATATCAAAAGAATCAAATAATGCACGCAAATGGCCAAGTGCTAAAAGAAAACTGTACATAACTCAAAATATTTATTTAAGTCTAAATATATAAGTATTTAATATTTTTTATATATACATAATTCATATTTAAGTCTATGGTGGCACGGTGGCTTAGTGGTTAGCACGCTCGCCTCTCAGCACTAGAGATTCCTGGTTCGAATTCCAATCTGGGTGGAGTTTCCATGTTCTCCCCGTGTCCGCGTGGGTTTCTTCTGGGTTCTGAGGTTTTCCTCCCACAGTCCAAAAACATGGATCAAGTCAATTGAGTTCTCCAAATTGCCCCATATAGAGTGTGTCTGTGTAAGTGAGTATGTGCCCAGTGATGGATTGACGCCCTGTCCTGGGTGTATCTACTCAGCGCCCGAAACGTTCTCCCCTGGATGGGCATGGGGAACCCCCCCTAATAGAGGATAAAGTGGAAGATAATGGAATAATCTAGAACAGACACGGTAAAACAAAATACTTAAGCCTCCCAACCATACAGTTCTTAAAACCACACCATCCACAATACTGTGAACTTGTAGTCCATCCATGACGTGACAATTCAATTACCTAAACTTACCAATACTATTGAACATATCAAAATAATCAAATAATGCACGGAAATAGCCAAGTGCTAAAATAAAACTGTACATAACTCAAAATATTTATTTAAATCTAAATAAATACGTATTTAATATTTTATATGTAATTAATTCATATTTAAGTCTCTAAAATTGGAAGAGTGATCTGGAATTAAATTTACATACGAGACTAAAGGTTATAAGCTATACCGCAATGAGCCACTAGATGGCAATAAAGGCATTGTGGAAGTACGGTTCATATACAAGCTCTGATGGAGATGAATGATCAGACTGGCGGATTTGTCACTTTTTAATAGTTTGTTGGAAATAATATCATTATAACTGAACATTTTACAGCAGATATTGGCTTAAAAAAATGTAATAAAAAGTTAAGAAACTGCATGCAACAAAAAAGCACAGTTGTGACCACAGTGTCTCTGTTTTAGTAATAGCAAAAAGAAGCATTTTATAAAGAACTAAGGACCAATAAAATATAAAAGATTAATCGTTAATCATCACATAAGTAGAAAATCTAGCTTTTTTTAAAAAAAAAAAGTTTGGACACTCCCCCTTATTGTATCCTATTGTTTATTTCCTCCACTTACCATAAAGATGGACTTTGTAGTTTTATAATTACAGTCTGTAGTCCATCTGGTTTGTCGGTACAGTGGTGTAGTGGTTAGCACGTTCACCTTTCAGCACTGGAGATTCAGCACTAGGTTCGAATCCCAACCTGGGTGGAGTTTTTTTGTTCTTCCTGTGTCGGTGTGGGTTTTCGTCGGGTTCTCCAGTTTCCTCCCCCAAAAAACAGATGCACTAATCGTAGAACTATAAAGTCCATCTTTACAGTAAGTGGACCTGGATGACAGCAAAGCAAAACAAAGCAAAGCAAAGCAAAATGGTGGCATGTCCAAACTTTTGACTGGTACTTTACTACAGCCACATGTAACATTCAGCATATTAGTAATGCGATTTCTAAAATCAATTTAGAAAAATAATTTGCCAGCGATGTTTGATAAAGCTCTCAGAAACCAGACCTTATTTTAAAAACCTGAAGCTGCTCATCTTGCTTTCCGTTTTTTTTTTTTTTTATTTTAGTTCTCAGCCTCATATCTGTAGTCTTTGGTATCCAGTTTGGAAAAAAGTTCACAGATATAAATAAAAAAGACATAAAACAGATTATGAAATGATAAAGTAAGACAACAATGTGGAACCAACGGGATGGAGTCACTCCTCCCGCACACTCTGCACCATGGAGTACCTCTTACAAGGGTTCTTCAGACACGCCGGCGGCCACACGAGCGGCCAGCAGAACGAGCAGGGCACCTGCGACTGTACGTTGCGCTCCAGAAAGTTGAAGATGGGGTTCCACCAAGTGTGAGTGAGGTAATTGTTAGAGGAGCATTTTAAGGCCTGGTGGGAATAAAGCACAGAGTTCAGAACCCTGACCTGCGGATGCAGAGAAATGACGGCTACGCGCAGTCGATGCAGGCGCATTAGAGCCGCGATGTGGTTTCGTCTGTGGTCTTGAGTAATGATCGGTCACAGGCAGAAAGATGGTGCAAAGGAGCAGAGCAAGATATTTTTCCATGAATTCTGGTAACCATAATCAGCATGTCATGGAAATGTACATTTAAAAGTAGTTTATTTTTATGATTATTTGAAGGTTTTAGGTATAAAAAATTACTTTACTGCCTCACCTCTATATTTCTTAATTATTTTTTTAAATAAACAAATATAAATAACAAATATAATAATTTTTTTAATATATTTATTAATATTATTTAATATTATATAATTTTTATGTGATATATATATATATATATATATATATATATATATATATATATAAAATTTGCCTTTAGAGGCAGCAGGTGGTGTAGTGGTTAGCATGTTCGCCTCTTGACAAAGGGGATCCAGGTTTGAATCCCGATCTGGGTGGAGTCTCCATGTTATCTCTGTGGGTTGTCCCCAGTTTTTCCGATTTCCTCCCACAGTCCAGAAAGATGAACTCAAGGTGAATTGGATGCTTTAAATTGCCCCTATATAGTTTGTGTTTCTGTGTGAGTGAGTGTGTGCCCAGTGATGGACTAGTGATGGACAGTGCCTGAAACGTTCTCACCCTGGATAGGCATGTGGACCCCCCCCCCCAAGAACCCCAATATAGGACTATTTGTCTTATATTCATGCACTTTATGTGATATTGCATTGATACAATGTGTATTTGTTACATTTCGCTGTGTACAGTATATGTTCGACATTACAATAAAAATACGAAATTAAAACTTAATCCTGTAAAGGAACACAATTCAAACTCATGGCTTGTAACATAATTAGAGGGACAGTATTTTTACTCTTAAAGCTGGATTTTTTTTCTTTAAAGGATTTGTATTGGTGTTCGGTGCTGAGAGGGAGCACTTTAAGCACATCAGGGAGTCGTATGGCATGAGCCACTCTCTCACGTCTAATGGACGAAAGGGTTCTTCAAGTTCTGTAAACACTTTCAGTAGAAGACTCAGCACCATCGAAATCACCACTCGCATTTTCTGTCTGAACTACAACAATGTCTGTCTGTCTGTCTGTCTGTCTGTCTGTCTGTCTGTCTGTCTGTCTGTCTGTCTGTCTGTCGACATATGTATATAGTATCAGTTGAACGCTTGGACACGCCCCCTATTGCTCCATGTTCTCAGTTCCACTTAATGTAAACTTTACTACAATTCCAGAATGTGTTTGTGGACTAATAGATTCAAGATTCAAGAAAATTTTATTATCATTAATATTACATGTGGTACATGAGATAAGAATGAAATTATGGGTCACGGACCCCGATTACCCTGTTCTTTTAAAGTGATCATTTAAATTTAAATTTTAAAGAAAAAAATAAGAAAAAAAAATACAAATATATATAGGTATATAGGTATATGAAATATAATAATATACAAATATGAATATATATAATACATATTCATAGTTGTATATTATTATATTTCACATACCTATATACTGCATTTTTGTAATAAAAAAAAATAATAATAGTGGCGGCACAGTGGCTTAGTGGTTAGCACGTTCGCCTCTCAGCACTAGGGATTCCCGGTTCGAATCCCCATCTGGGTGGGGTTTCTATGTTCTTGCTGTGTCTGCGTGGGTTTCCTCCGGGTTCCCCAGTTTCCACAGTCCAAAAACATGGATCAAGTCAATTGAGTTCTCCAAATTGCCCCATATAGAGTGTGTCTGTGTGAGTGAGTGTGTGCCCAGCGATAGATTGGCGCTCTGTCCTGGGTGTATCTGCCCAGCGCCCGAAACTTTCTCCCCTGGATGGGCATAGAAAACCTCACCGCGACCCTAATAGAGGATAAAGTGAAACATAAAGAATGAATAATAATAGTCAAGACCCCAAAAGTACCACCACAGAGCAGGGATTATTTGATTGGTGCATAATTCCTATCTCAGTAACACTGCTGCACTTGTCATTATACATAATATCAGTCATCCAGGCGCATGGTTTCTCTTACCACTGCTATGCTGATGACACTCTTCTTCATTTGTCTTTTGCCCCTGACAAAACCACCGTCTCAAATCGGATATCTGCCTGCCTCACTGACATATCCGTTTGGATGAAGGCCCGTCATCTCAAATTAAATTTAACAAAAGCAGAGCTTCTCATAATCCCAGCTAAACCCTCAATCCATGATGTGACCTTCCAAATTGACGCCTCCATAATTTCTCCAACCGACTCGGTCCATAACCTTGGTTTCACATTCGTCTCCCATCTTAAACTCTCTGACCATGTGACTAAAACGGCCAGGGCCTGCAGATCCCTTCTCTACAACATCAGGAAGATCAGACCTTTTTTGACATGCTACCCAGCTGTTAGTCCTAAGCCCTCGTCCTTGAGAGCTTGATTATTGTAATGCGTTACTTGTCCGGTCTCCCGGCTTCCACAATCAGACCTCTACAACCGATCCAGAACTCAGCAGCCCGACTTGTGTTCAACCAGCCCAAGCGAACTCAAGTCACTCCACTACTCCTCTCTCTCCCCATTGGCTCCCTGTAGCTGCTGCATTCAGTACAAGTTACTGATTCTGGTCTACAGGACCATCTCTGAATCTGGCTCCTCGTACCTTCACTCTATCTTTTCAAGGTACACTCCGGCTTGTTCACTTCGCTCCAGTGATGATTGCCACCTGGTGGTTCCACCTCACCAAAAAGCTAATTCTCACTCCGTGGTGTTCACCACTGCAAAATGGTGGAACCATCTTCCCAACTCTGTCCGTAAGGCGGAGTCACTTGGCATTTTTAAGAAACTACTAAAGACACATCTTTTTAACAAACACCTGTTGAAAGAAAAAAAAAGTGGGTGGTGCAGGATCATATAACGACCAGGTTAGATAATTCTACAGTGTGACTGCTTTTCTTCATAACTACTGACCTGTGGTGTTCTCATTTGGAAGTCACTTTGGATAAAAGCATCTGCTAAACGACTAAATGTAAATGTAAATGTAAAACCCCCTCACCGCATCAGTGTCACTGCAGAACTGACAATGAACAATCCACAAACCAAATGATACCTGTTCTGTGATGCTCCTGACCAACAGAGAACAGAGAACCAACAGGGGACTAACAACAACAAAGGAAACAGTTGGACTACAGTCTGAAATTATAAAACTACAAAGTCTATCTATATGATAAGTGGAGGAAATAGACAATGGTGAAAGGAGGGGACGTGTCCATACTTTTGACTGCTCCTGTGTGTATTTATATGCAATGCAGCTGATGTGATGACCACTTTATTTTAGGTTCTCACACACAGGTATGCACAGTATTTACAATATTGGAGAATCTCAGGTTTCTTACCTGCACATTGGCCATGGTGTGGTACCAGTAAAAGAGGCGGGAGGTGATGAAATAAGCCACCACCACATCCACACTGTAGTGCTCATGAGCCACGAGGATGCACACGGCCCCGACCGCCGCCAGGAGCCAGCAGAGCAGGTGGTACCACCAGAACGAGCGAGGAGAGTCTGCACATGAAGCACGATCAGTTCACTAAGCGAAAATTCTTTCAAGATCGTCCACAGTGAAGTTAGTGAGATGTTTACAATAAAAACATACCGCTGAATGTTGGGTTTTCAAAATGAGCTAAAACGGGATTTAATTATATACTTTAATATAGATGTCCCTGTCGGATTTTAATTAGGAACAAAGACAGAGAGACTCACATTCTTTGATGAAGAGGTATGTGAGAGTGAGCATGACTGTGTGACCACTGTACAGGAAGTCCCCGCACATAATATGTGACCCGGTGATGGACAAGCCAGCTCCGGAGATCAGCTGCAGGATGCGCTGTAATTTAGCCTTCGAGTCGCCATAAAGCTGAGAACGAGAGTTTAGTGAGACTGGATCAATACAACCAGGTTCTGTATGGAAAAATACATTTAACTGAGTTACTCATAACACCACATGGGGGCATAGTGGTCAGCTGTCCACCTCTCTGGGAATCCAGGTTCGAATGCCAGTCTGGGTGGACTTCTCATGTTCTCTCTTTGTCCACATGGATCCTTGCCAGGTTCTTGGGAATCCTCCCACAGAACAAAAACATGGATTTAAGGTGAATTGGTTGTCCTAAAATGCCCCTAGAAATGTGTGTGTTTGTGTGAGTGAGTTGGTGCCCTGTGCTGGGTGTATCTGCCCATCGACTGAAGCTTTCTCCCCTGGATGGGCATTGGGAGCCACCCAACATGCACTATATGGGGAAATTTTTAGTGTATTCAATGGACCATGTTTTTGGACTGTGGGAGGAAACTGGAGAACCCGGAGGAAACCTATGGACACGGGGAGAACATAGAAACTCCACCCAGATTAGCCACCAAGCTGCGGTGAATGGAATTGTGGTAATACTAAAATGAAACTCATTCCAATAATCAAATATTAGGAACACGTAAATACAATAAGAGTGTTACAGCACACAGGATCTATTGAGATGACGGACCAGGTGTGTGTGAGGCTAATGGCATGGAGAAACATCTATACATCCATTATCTTCCGCTTTGTCCTCTATTAGGGTAGCGGGGGGTTCCCCATGCCCATCCAGTGGAGATGGGCGCTGAGCAAATACACCCAGGACAGGACGCCAATTTATCGCTGGGCACACAGACACACTATATGGGGCAATTTGGAGAATTCAAATGACTTGATCCATGTTTTTGGACTGTGGGAGGAAACCGGAGAACCCGGAGGAAACCCACACGGACACGGGGAGAACACAGAAACTCCACCCAGATTGGGATTCGAACCGGTAAGAACATGCCAACCACTAAGTCACCATGCCATCCTGACATGGAGAAACAGGTTTACAAAAAAAGTTAAAAAAAAAAAATTCAAAAAAAGAAAAAAAAGAAAATGCCTTTACCTTCGGGGCACAGTTCATGTGCATGCCGGGTACAGGTAGCGTGGTGATGTACATGGTTATGCAGCGATACAGATATAATGTCCCCATTAGGAAGAAGTACCTCCTGCCCACGATGGACCTGAAAAAACAGCATGAAATATCAGATCAAGTAAATAATATTCACTCTTTTTTAGTAAACATAGTAGGACTATGGACTGGTGTCCCACATTGTCCCACACAAACATAGTCTTTGTCCCACATCTATCTGTTGAATTAGTATCTGGACACCCCAGCAGGTGGCCCATTGGTAGTGCAAAAATATGTCCGAGATTATGAATGTAAACAGTGCGTTTTCTGCAGAAATTGTTCGTAAAAGCATAAAAACGTATGCAATTTAGGGCAAAGCCATTATTTACACCTGATGTCTTTATTCATACATCTTATGAATCGATCCTCATGCACACTCTCTCTGATGGACTCTGTATGTGTCACTCAAGCAGAGTGCTTGAACAGATTGTATTTTGGAAAAGTATGCAGCATTAGCACTGATGGCAAACTCTAAGGAACATCAGCGGATCAATTTGGCAAAGTCTTTGTGACTCCGTACTGAGTAGCTCAAACAGTATCCACTCTATCGTCCCACATTTACCATAAAAGTCCCATTAGCTGTCCTGTTTGGGATTCCTTCTCCAACAATAAACCCAAACTGGTTGATTTAAATGCAGGATGATGTATTATAGATTAGATTTGTCCGATTATCACAACTTTGTGTCAGTCTCTGTAGTTCTGTTGGAGGTTATTAGGGTCTAGTACAAAAATATATGAGCAACCCAGTTAATTATTTAGCTAATTATCATAGTTTTGTTGCAGGCACATGGTAATAATGCTTCACCACATATACATACATACATACATACATACATATGTATGTATATACTATATGTGTATATACATATACATATATATATATATATATATATATGAATATGTATGTATATATATATATATATATATGAATATGTATGTATATATACAGTATAATAGGACCCTGATAGAACAACCACAGAGCAGTTATTATTGGGATGCTGCATTATTTCTATCCCAGCAGTGTCGAACCAACAGGGGACTAACAACAACAAAGAACACAGATGGACTACAGTCTGTAATTGTAGAACTACAAAGTCCATCTTTATGGTAAGTGGAAACGAGAGCAAGAAGGGGGGCGTTTCGACTGGTCTATTTCAGAGTTAGTTGTTTCTAAACATGTGCTCCATCCATGTTCTTACCTGTATCTGTGAAATAGACACTGTATGGAGAAGATCACCACCAGCAACATGCCGTTCACCTCTGTAATCGTGAAAGCCCACTTCACGCGGTCCACATAGTCGAAGAACTTATCTGGCAGAGGGGGGCTGTTCTCTTTGGTGGGGACCCTTTCATGCACCACGGTGATCATCACTGTAGTCAGCACCAGGTTGAATGCAGCATAGACAAAGGCCAGTACTGTCTTCCACCACTCCATGGGTGGGGGCTTACCCTTCCCATCGGGTACCTTAATCTTCACATAGTCCCGATGTCTGCTCAGGCCGTTCCGCAGGCTGCTGTTCTTCGCCTCCTGGGTTGCCGGGTTATGGACGGGGCACTGGGTTTGGATGCCGGCTTGTGTGTGGGGAACTGCGGGGTGTCGCTCACACTGGTGGTCCGCCGACGCCATGAGTTTCCCCACATGTACACGCTGTTAGCCACTAATCACACGCTCGCCCCTCCTGGCTGGGTGGTTTTCGGTGGAGCCGCCTGTGTCAGCGGTGCAAATGAAAGGCCGGGGAGCTCTGCGGTTTCAGGTGCGGCACTCCAGCTAGAAAGGAAGAAATCAGGAGGGACGCGGATCTTAGCCTGGAGAAAGAGGCATTTTTAGAAGGTTGTGGGAATCAATACAGGCTTTTTGAAGCCACTAATAAAAACTCTGATGATGAAAGGAAAGCATCGAGTATGTGACAGTTATTGGAACTGCTCGTCATCGATGCTTAAAAACAGAAGCAGATCCATAAACACCTGTAATCTGATCCCACGCTAGCAGTGGGTTCCAGGTTTAAAAAAAAAAAGGCCATCACTTTGATTGCAGCGGGGGTCGGGGGGGGTCAGACACTAAAAAGTGGAGAGTACGATTATGGTAAATAATTACCAGCTAAAAATGTGTGGGCAAAGCATTTTCAGAGGAGGCAATAAATGGCTTTGTAGTTAGCCTTTAGCGCCCAGCGATGTATTGGCGCCCTGTCCTGGGTCTATCTGCCCAGCGCCCGAAATGTTCTCCCCTGGATGGGCATGGGGAACCCCACCGCGACCCTACTAGAGGATAAAGTGGGAGATAATAAATGAATGAATTAGCCTTTAGCTTAACAATTTAAGCTAAAGCTTTGCCCACACATTTTTAGCTGATAATTATTTACCATAATCGTACTCTCCACTTTTTACTGTCTGACCCTCCCCCCCCGACCACCCCCATGCTCTTAATTGCCCCATGCCCAGCAATACATTGGCGCCTTGTCCAGCGCCCGAAACTTTCTCCCCTGGATGGGCATGGGGAATCTCCCACGACCCTAGTACTGTAGAGAATAAAGTGAAAGATATTGGATGGATAACTTGCCCCAGTTTCTCCTCCAGATCTCTGGTTTCCACCCACAGTCCAAAAACATGGATTCGGGTTAACTCAACATTTTAAATTGCCCCATATAGTGTGTGTGCCTGTGTGGGTGAGTGTGCCCAGAGATAGATCAGTGCCCTAGATGGGCATGGGGAAACCTCCATGACCCTAGTAGAGGATTAAGCAGAAGATAAAGAATAAATTGTCCTATCTAAATTGCCTCTAGATCCCCTCTGCCCAGCAAGAAATGTTCTCCCTGGGATGCCCGCTCCAACACTGCATCCATTAAGAGTAAATAAAACTAATAATAATGATAATTTTCCTATGTACATAAAATGAAATTCCATATATATATATATATATATATATATATATATATATATATATATATATATATATATATATCCATGTGCTTAAGATGTCTTAAAGATGGAAAATGATAAATCCTTTGCATAAAAGTTCAGTAGATATCATTCTGCTGCTTTATCTGGGTTTTTCCATCCATCCATCCATCCATTATCTTCCACTTTATCCTCTATTAGGGTCACGGGGGGGTTCCCCATGCCCATCCAGGGGAGAACGTCCCGGGTACTGGGCAGATACACCCAGGACAGGACGCCAATCTATCGCTGGGCACTCACACAGACACACTCTATATGGGGGAATTTGGAGAACTCAAATGACTTGATCCATGTTTTTGGACTGGGGGAGGAAACCAGAGAACCCGGAGGAAACCCATGCAGACACGGGGAGAAGATGGAAATATTGGGATTGCCACTAAACCACCATGCCACCCTATCGTTTTTTTTTTATATATATAAACGGAGTTTGTTTAGGAAAGCAGCAGGATTTTCGGTTTCTTTCCTATTTCATGGTAAGCCGTTCTGATCAGGATCGTCAGCTCTAACAGCCAGGTCTTTGTGGTCAATTAGAAGCCAGATGATGCAAACTGAGTTTGACTGAGGAAACATGATCACAGCTCCTTGGTAAAGATGCAGGCTGTAGCATTCTGCACAAGCATCAGTTTTAATTGCAATCCAGTCTGCAAATCTTAATAATACAGTCTAGTTTTATACGGTCTATCCTTATGACAACTCTGTCACATTGTACTGTACGTCCTAAAGAATGTTTTGAAGAACCTACTGGTTCTTCAAGCCCTCACTGGTAGCAGCGACCATCCTCTGTGCGATATGCAGCTTTATATAAAACAGTACAACATGGGGGTTGGTGTTAGGGATAAACACGCTACCTGAACCTCGGAGGCGGTGATGTCCTGACCTTTAAAAACATTTGAACGCACTTAGGTCTGATCTGATTAATGAGACACTGCTTCGGCCGAAAACACGAGAGTGTTTCAGAAATGGCCCTTTCCTTTTCAGCTTGACTTAAAAGCGCCATTAGGAGATCTACGCCCATCACCGCGCTCTGCTTCCCAAAATGTTTTGCACTCAGCAGAAGAGAGGCCGACAAACCAAACAATAAGAGTTAAATGCCGCAGAGGAAAACCTGCTGCACTGAAAATCATTTTCTGGAGTAAAGAGATATGGAACCTAAAAAGGTCAGTCTGTCTGGCTGTCTGTAGTCACTAATATTTATTCTTTAATGTAATAATGCCATATTGCAATATTTCATCTCATTTCATTATCTTCTGCTTAGTGATGTACTATAGTGGTGTGAGGGGTGGGGGTCCCAAAAACAGAAGCAGACATCCCAAACCCATGTAGGGGAGATTGTTTTGGGCGCTGGGTAGATACACTCAGGACAAAGCACCAATCTATCACTGGGCACGCACAGACAGACACACTATGTAAGGGCAATTTCCAGTGACCAATTCCCCTTAAATCCATGTTATTGGACTGTTGGAGAAAATAGTATAGAAAAACAGAGAAATAGAGAAAATAATAATAATAATAATAGGGTGGCATGGTCGCTTAGTGGTTAGCATGTTCGCCTCTCAGCACTGGGGATTCAGCTTTGAAACCCAATCTGGATGGAGTTTCCATGTTCTCCCCGTGTCCATGTGGGTTTCCTCTGGGTTTACCGGTTTTCTCCCACAATTAAAAAATAAACGTGGATTCATGGTAATTCAAAGGAATGCTCTGAATTGCCCCATATAGAGTGTGTCTGTGTGAGTGAGTGTGTGCCCGCCGTTGGATTGGCACCCTGTCCTGGGTGTATCTGCCCAG
>JAFMOD010000510.1:33034-51678 GCA_019802435.1 Corydoras maculifer
GTTTCCATGTTCTCCCGGTGTCCACGTGGGTTTCCTCCGGGTTCTCCGGTTTTCTCCCACAGTCCAAAAACATGGATGAAATCAATTGAGTTCTCCAAATTGCCCCATATAGAGTGTGTCTCTGTGAGTGTGTGTGTGCCCAGCGATAGATTGGCACCCTGTCCTGCGTGTATCTGCCCAGCGCCCAAAACGTTCTCCCTGGATGGGCATGGAAACCCCCCCGCAACCCTAAAGCAGAAGATAATGGATAGATAAAAGACAGGACAGGGCACCAATCTATCGCTGAGCACACACTCACACTGCACAGTATATAGAGGCAATTTAGAATTTAGACCTTGTATCCATGTTTTTCGACTGTGGGAGGAAAACAAATAACCCGGAGAAAACCCAGTCTATTATTATTTTTAAATAAAAATTAAAGAAAACAAATCTATAAGTAACTACAATCACAGGCCTCTGTATTAGTGACACTACTGTAGCTCCACTTACCATATAGATGGACTTTGTAGTTTTATAATTATAGACTGTAGTCCATCTGTGTGTTTTTTTTCCCCATCAGTGCAGCATTTCTCCACCTCAGTGACACTACTGGGATAGTAATAATGCACCAACCAAATAATCCCTGCTCTGTGGTGGTACTATTGGGGTCCTGACTATTAAACAACAGAGTACACAGTATGTACTGTAGTCCACAAAGAGATGGATAACACTGGGGAATTGTGGAACTACAAAGTCCATCACAGTATGTACTGTAGTCCACAACGGGATGGACTACAGTCTAAAATTGTAGAACTACGAAGTCCATCTTTACAGTAAGTGGAACTGAGAACATGGACACTAAGTGGAGCAAAAAGGAGGCGTGTCCAAACTTTTGACTGGTACTGTATTGCATAACTAAAGCTTTATGTAAAAGACAGTATATCAATCAGAAATCAATCACAGTGGCATCAACAATTACATCTGTACTGCATCCAAATAGCCAATAAACAAAGCCTAACATGCTTAATTAATGCTGATAGCCAGAAGGCTGATCAAATCTCATGTGAGAGACAAATATCTCATTATAATAAACCAGTGATCAAAACAAAAAAAAAAGCTAAATAAACCGTACCTTAGAGAGAGAGACGTCTGCATGCCGTGTACGTGAGAGCTGTGCTGAAGCTGGATGCTCTCTCCTCCACCCTCCGTGCGTCCCTTCCACCCAGATCCGTGTGTTTCCAACTCTGAGCTCTGAGCCGACCGTTTCCTCAGCCTCCTCCCTTCTGCCCTGACAGGGACATGTGTGTGGTAGAGAGCTGGCAGGGGAAAATGTCTTCCACATGCTCGTAGGCCCGGTAATGGATGGGTTGGCTGCCTCTGATGGCTCGGCCCTGCCTGCTATTTCCAGAAACTCCAGTGCAGAACTGTGTTTTGCTTTCCTGCTCGAACATTAAACGCACGCTGCTAATGACATGCTGGAAAAGTGGCATCAAAAGGAGGATTAAAAAAAGCCCTAACCGCTGGAGCAGGACAATCATAGATCTGAAAAGCGTTTAGGAGGTTAGGTGATGTGTGTTTGGCGTAATGAATGAGCACCGAGCCGTGCGTTCAGTTCTGTAAGAGTAAATATGACATTTATTACTGAATTCTTCTTAAATGGGCGGCACTAGGGATTCCTGGTTCAAATCACAATCTTGGTGGAGTTTCCATGTTCTCCCCGTGTCCGGTGGGTCTCCTCCTGGTTCTCCGGTTTCCTCCCACAGTCCAAAAACATGGATCTAGTCTATTGAATTCTCCAAATTGCCCCATATAGAGTGTGTCTGTGTGAGTGAGTGTGAGCCCAGTGATATATTGGCGCCCTGTCCTGGGTGTATCTGCCCAGCACCCGAAACATTCTTCCCTGGATGGCATGGGGAACCCCCCCCGCGACCCTAGTAGGAAATAATGGATAGATGCTTTCTTAAATACAGTACAATTTAAAAACAGTACATGTTACCACTTTGAAATAACACACCCCGTTCTTGCGCCATTGTCCATTTCCTCCATTTATCATATAGATGGACTTTGTAGTTCTACAATTACAGACTGTAGTTCTTTCTGTGTTCTATGTTTTGTTAGTCCCCTGTTGGTTCTCTTTTCTCCATTGGACAGGTGCATCACAGAACAGGCATCATTTGGGTGGTGGATTGTTTATTGTCAGTTCTTCAGTGACACTGATGTGGTGAGGGGGGTTTTAGTGCAGCAGTGCTGCTGGAGGTTCATTTAAACACCTCATTGACACTGCAGGGATAGGAATAATGCTATAATAGGGATAGGAATAATCCTGACCATTAGAGAACAGAGTACACAGTATGTACTGTAGTCCACAAACAGATGGACTACAGTCTGGAATTATAGAACTACAAAGTCCATCTTTACAGTAAGTGGAACTGAGAACATGGAGCAGAAAGAAGGCGTGTCCAAGGTCCACTGGGACCTTGAGCAAGATCCTTAACCCTGTCCAAAAAACATTGCTGTGTACCCAGCAATGGATTGTCAAGTGCTCTCTGCCCAGAGCCTGAAATGTTCTCCCCTGGATGAGCATGGGGACCCTAGTAGAAGATTAAGCAGAATGTGATGAGATGTCCTACTTTTTAGAAATTTTAAAATGTAAATCAAACATGTTTAAACTTTTCCATTCAACTGTATTCACTGAGTAACGTCAAAATGCAAGGACAGATTTTACAACTGGGTCTGGTGGGACACTCTGTAAAGCATACTGCTAGGCTTTATCACTAAGGGTGGGCAGGAGGGGTGTGTCTGTAATTTCATGTTCTGTGAATAACTGCAGCATTATTATAGGGTACTGCTGAAGTCCTGTATGAGTCCAGATTTGGAAAGGTACAAAAAGCTGAAAGTATGAGTCCTCTGTTCGAAAGCACTTTTCAGTGCAGCACAAAGAAGCAGGGAAAGCAAATCTATAGCTATTTTAATGAAACTTATGATGGGCAACAACGATGTGGTGCAGGTCGTCTATGTTGCTCACTGTATTTACACACAGAGGAATGTGTCCTCAACATTTTACCCATCAGTGCAGTGAACCCCCCCCCCCCACACACACACACGCACTTAGTGAAGCGGGTGGGGAAGTGGTGGGGAGTTCTGTACACGGCACCCAGGTAGTAACTGGGGTTTGGTGTCTTGCCCAAAGGCACTTCAGTCATAGTACTTGGTGGGACCGGAAATCAAACCTGGGACCCTCAGGTTTCAAGGCTGGTTCCTTAGCCACAAGCATAAGACTGCTCCTCTGTCGTCTCAGAGCTGATGTGGTATTTTACTCTGTGTGGCGTTTACATGTTCTCTATTGCCATTGAAGGAATTGCCGTTCAAAAAAGCAGTTCTATAACTTTATCACTAGGTGGCGACAAACAATCGCATTGAACATTTATTGATCTTACCCCAACAGTTAAAAATTACAACCACAGGGGCATCTAAGATTAAAATTAGTATCAACTAACAAACAATTTAAGCACCAGTCCGTTATCTAGATTAACCACAGAAATTCTTCCAAAAAGATGCTTGGCTTTTTAAATTTTTGCAGCGTGCTGGATTATTTGACGACTTAGTTATCCAAAATAGGATTAAATGGTATATTTACATTATTTACACAAAAATATTAAGTTTAATCTCTAGGTTAAAGACCTAGTCATGCATTGTGGGTAAATATATGCTTTGCTACTTTCAGGGGGAACACTTTGGGGAAGGCTTCTGTGACTTCTGTGTTTGTATGAGTGTGTGCCCATTAATAGATTGGCGCCCTGTCCTGGGTGTATCGGCCCAGCGCCCGAAACTTTCTCCCCTGGATGGGCATGGGGAACTCCCCCCCCCCACCCCGACCCTAATATAGGATAAAGAGGAAGATAATGGATGGATGAAGTAGTATATTTTCTATCCATCCATCATCATCTTCCGCTTTATCCCCTACTAAGGTTGCGGTGCATCCAGGGGTGCTGGGCAGATACACCCAGGACAGGGCACCAATCTATCGCTGGGCACACTCACTCACACAAACACACTCAATATGGGGCAATTTGGAGAATTCAATTTACCTTGATCCATGTTTTTTAGACTGTGGGAGGAAACCGGAGAACCCGGAGGAAACCCACACAGACACGGGGAGAACATGAAAACTCCACCCAGATGGGGATTTGAACCAGGAATCCCTAGCGCTCAGAGGAGAACATGCTAACCACTAAGCCACCGTGCTGCCCAGTAGTATATTTTATTAAATGCAATTTAACAACATCTTTTTCATTTATTCATTCATTATCTTCCATTTTATCCTATATTAGGGTCGCGGGGGGGTTCCCCATGCTCATCCAGGGGAGAACGTCTCGGGCGCTGGGCAGATACACCCAGAACAGGGCGCCAATCCATCGCTGGGCACACACTTACTAACAGAGACACACTCTATATGGGGCAATTTGAGTAATTCAATTGACCTGATGCATGTTTTTGGACTGTGGGAGGAAACCGGAGAACCTGGAGGAAACCCACGCGGACACGAGGAGAACATGGAAACTGATCCCCCAGATGGGGATTCGAACCAGGAATCCCTAGTGTTGAGAGGAGAACATGCTAACCACTAAGCCACCGTGCCGCCACAACATCTTCATAGATATATTAAATGTATCTTTAACTTTCTGAATTACTGCCACTTTTGCTGCTGAGAAACATTTGTGGGACCAATAAAGGATTATCTTATTTATCAGTAACGGTAGACGGATTTGCCTTTTAGGCTTCCTAACTAGTGCACTCTGTAGTACCGAGAGAGTGATTTGAGACACGTCCCGTCAGTTCTGGCCTCTGATTGGAGGAACGAGGGCGCAGCTTTCGCGGTAGTTTGTACTCAGCCAGGAGCCATAAATATTTACACCGCCTAAAAATTTACATCTTCAGGGGCAAAATAGTAAGTTGGCTGTTTTATGAGATCGCCGTGCACCGGTATGGCGGGGGTTATTCGCAGGTTAGACGAGACGGTGGTGAACCGCATCGCTGCCGGTGAAGTTATTCAGCGACCTGCTAATGCTATTAAAGAAATGATGGAGAACTGGTAAGCAAATACAATACAGATAAACACACCGTGTAGCTATGAATTCGTGCTGTTTAGGGGAAAATTTGGTGCGTAAAGTTTCCACAAACGTGTAAAAAATGTCGTTTGTCGATGACGTTGGTTAGAAAATGCAGCATGTCTGATCCACACGCTGTTGTTGTCAGTTGTTGACTGACAGTTTTATGGCCAATTGCATTTGAAAACCCGCCCATTTTATCCCAGATTATCCAATAAGGATGCTCTCACACGGTTCATTTCATGGGTCTATAAAGTCGTTGACGGTTAAGAACGCATCACTGCCCACTAAATAACATTTACTAAAGAACGAACTAATTAATAAAACATTATTCAGCAATTCATTAAAATAAATAATTAATAATAAAAAAAAAACTAATAACTAATTTAGAAGTAATTCGTCGGATATTTGTGACGGCCTTTATCTTTAAAATTTAAATTATAATAAACATACATTACAAGTTAAAAATTTTGGACACGCCCCCTTCTTGTCCGTTTCTTCCATTGATCATATAGATCAACTTTCTATTCATCCATCTATTATCTTTCGCTTCATCCTCTACTGAGGTCGCGGGGTTCCATCCAGGGTAGAATGTCTCGGGAGCTGGGCAAATACACCCAGGATAGGACGCTAATCTTTCGCTGGGCACACACTCACTCACACAGACACACTCTATATGGGGCAATTTTGGAGAATTCAATTGACCTTGATCCATGTTTTTGGACTGTGGGAGGAAACCGGAGAACCCAGAGGAAACCCACGTGGACACGGGGAGAACATGGAAACTTCTCCCAGATTGTGATTCGAACTTGGAATCCCTAGCGCTGAGAGGAGAACATGCTAACCACTAAGCCACCGTGGCCGAACAAGGCCGATCAGTGGGTAGGGGCTTTTTTATCTTTAGGTTGTGGATTTGATTCCCAGGTCCACTGATGTTACCAACGTGGGGCCTTGAGTAAGGCCCTTAAACCTGCTTGCTGCAACATAACGGAGTTTTTTCTTGCCACTGTCTTTTCGGCTTGTTTTTTGGGGGTTTAAAGGGTTTTCATTCTGTTAAGCTGCTTTGTGACAATATACTGTTGTAAAAAGCACTATATAAATAAATTACTTGAATTTGCTGCATCAGTGCTGCCCCTGTGTTCTGACCCCAACCGTAAAGCCGGGCTCTGTGTAAGTCATTTTGTATAAAAGCCTCTGCCCAAGGACTTCTTATAAAAGTTTACATCCATCCATACAGACATACAGACATCAAGCTAAACTTAAAAGCTGTTTCACATTTGAAGTGTTAACTTTAAACACTGACTAACATGAGATGGATTATGTTTCAGCCTGGATGCCAAATCCACAAACATTCAGATCACAGTTAAAGATGGGGGACTTAAGCTGATCCAAATTCGGGATAACGGCACAGGAATCCGGGTAAGCAGTAGTACAGAGTACTAAGACCTTAGTGGAATATTAACACAGTATTAATACACAGTATTAATACATTAGCTGTCAGATGCTCATTATAATAAGGTTTAGATTTAATTATATTAGGTAAGAAACTTTAAAAGTACTTTATTTATGATGATTAAATATCTAATCAATCTAGTAATGCTTTAAAACCATGTTGGTTCCGTGATTCTTTGGCAGAAAGAGGATATGGAAATAGTGTGTGAACGATTTACAACAAGCAAGCTCCAAACGTTTGAAGATCTTTCCTCCATATCGACGTATGGTTTCCGAGGAGAGGTAATCGAGCAGCCTTGTGTCTCTCTCTCGCTCACTTATATATATATATATATATAAAAACGTTTTCTACCTAGTGATCCATCAGATCTTTGCCAATATTGGATTTTAATTTTTCCCATGGTTACAGGTGTCATTGATCATGATGGCTGAGATAACTTTGCATGTCCTTGTTTTTCAGGCTCTTGCAAGCATCAGTCATGTAGCTCACGTCCAGATCACTACAAAAACTGCAGATGATGACTGTGCATATCGGTGAGTGCGATTCCAATCACATGTTCTGTTGATGTTCATGTTATTGATGATATTATAAACTGTTGCTGAACTGATGTATCCATTCCGCAATAATCAAATAATAAAAGAGCCAGTTATTGTGATGGGAAGCTGAAAGCGCCACCAAAACCGTGTGCTGGGAACCAAGGAACCGTCATTTCGGTGAGTCACATATTCCAATGTAATCTTTTTTACCCCCCAATTGTCCATAGGTGGAAGCTCTATGGTTTTAAGTGTTGTTAGGGTGTGGTTGCTAAGGTGGTCCATGTAATTGCTGTGTGTAGGAAGGTGGTTGCAACGAAAGCTATATAAGAAAATTTGAATAAGTACGAGCACTTAGTGATGTAGGTGATGTGCTTACTTTTTACTTTGGTATTGTGTATGGTGTCTCTTTTCAGGTTGTTCCTTACAATAAATAAAGTGACCTTTATGAGTAAATATGACTTTTTATACTGATGACAGGTGGAAGATCTGTTCTATAATATACAGACCCGGAGGAAAGCCCTGAAGAGTCCCAGTGAGGAGTACGCCAGGATCGTGGAGGTGGTCAGCAGGTCAGTTCAGTCCAGTCACTTTAATTCTGCAATGTTATTATTAAACAATATGTCTTACGTAAGTGTCCTGTACCTTCAGATATGCCATCCACAACTCAGGAAAGAGCTTCAGTGTTAAAAAGGTAAGGGGTTTTAGCTTCAGCAGTTTTTTTTTTTTTTTTTTTTTTTGTGGTGTACTGGTTTAATGAGAACTGCAGTAAGGATGATGTAGTCTACCTGTGTCTGATGCTGTGTGCTCCTGTCCTGACCTGCAGCAGGGAGAGATGGTGGCTGATGTGAAGACTTTACCCAATGCTTCAGTTCTGGACAACATTCGAGTCGTGTTTGGAGTAGCAGTCAGCAGGTATCTGAGCCAGTAAAGCACCGTTTGGACAAAAGGATTATACAAACTGTATTATTAATAATAAAGATAATAATAACAATAATAATAATAATAAAGCTGGTGATGATAATAATAATTAACCTTTATTTTGAGCTGCAGAGAAAAAAAATACTTACTGTGTGTGTGTGTGTGTAAACAAACTTGGGTACATCTGTTCAACCTTCTGTCAGAGCAATGTACCTTTGGTCCAGAATTAAGAACACAGAATGAGTCCATCCTTTATCTTCCACCTAATCCTATACTAGGGACTAGGGTTGCGTTGGGTCCTTATGCCCATCATGGAAAGAACGTTTCAGGCACCATCCATTGCTGGGCGCGCACACACACTATATAGGGGCAATTTATAGTATTCAATTCACTTTGAATCCGTGTTTTTGAATTGTGGGAGGAAACCCACATGGACACAGAGTTCATGAAAACTCCACCCAGATTAGGATTGGAACCTGAATCCCCAGCGCTGAGAGGTGGATGTGCTGATGAGATTGTTATTATTATTATTATTAATACACACACACATTATATATATATATATATATATATATATATATATATATATCATTATATATATATATTTTTTTTATAGAAATTTTATTTATTTATACTGTAAATTGTATCAAAGCAGCTTTCGAATTTTTAAAGCCTCAAATTTTAACTCAAACTTTCAATCCCAATCTGTGGGTTTTCTTTCCACAGTCCAAAAACCTGGATTTAAGGTGAATTAGCTGCTCTGAATTTATAGTTATAGCCTCTATAGTGTGAGTGTGTTCACAGGGACAAGTTGGTGTATCGGGTGGTCGGGTGTATCTGCCTACCACCCGAAACATTCTCCACCCCTCCCCAACCCTTTTAAATAATTAAGCGGAAGATAATGAAATGTTTTCATGTGGTTTACCTACTGCAGTTTTAACACTAATCCCTAAAGCTGAAGTGTGTCGGTCATTGTGCTGTTTATGGTCACTATGACAACACTTTAATACTCTTAGTTTTTTTCCAGGGAGGTGATGGAGGTGCAGTGTGAAGATAAGAAACTTGCCTTTAATCTCAAGGGTTACATTTCCAATGCCAACTACTCAGTAAAGAAGTGCATTCTGATTCTCTTCATCAATCGTACGTTACTTTCTTTTTTTCTCAGCTTATTAGATCAAATACTGAAAACCTTGTTCTCTAAACTGGACGTTTCACAGATCGCTTGGTTGAGTCCACTGCACTGAAGAAAGCAATTGAGACAGTGTACACAGCATATCTTCCCAAAAACACACATCCTTTTCTTTATCTGAGGTAATTATTATATTATTATACAGAGCCAGTCAAAAATTTGGACATGCTCCATCGTCTATTTCCTCCACTTATCATATAGATGGACTTTGTAATTTTATAATTACAGACTGTAGTTCAACTGTGTTCTTTGTTGTTAGCCCCTGTTGGTCAGGATCATCACAGAACAGGTATCGTTTGGGTGGTGGATTGTTTATTATCAGTTCTGCAGTGACACTGATGCGGTATGGGGGGTTTCAGTGCAGCAGTGCTGCTGTAGTTTCATTTCTCCACCTCAGTGATACTGCCGGGATAGGAATAATGCACCAATTAATACCTGCCGGACTGATGGACTACAGAATGTAATTGTAGGACTACAAAGTCCACCTACACAGTAAGTGAAACTGAGAACATGGACAATAAGTGGAGCAAAAAGGGGGCGTGCCAAAATTTTTTGACTAGTACTGAATATTTCAATTCTGCACAAATTCATTTTCCCTATTTGCCTCTAAAGTTTAGAAATTGCACCTCATAATATTGACGTGAATGTGCACCCCACCAAGCACGAAGTGCACTTCCTCCACGAGGACAGCATCATTGAGAGCATTCAGAAGCACATTGAGAGCAAACTGCTGGGTTCCAATTCCTCTCGCACTTACTTCACCCAGGTAAATAGAACCCTTTCTGTGTCCCACATAACCGATCCAATGTGTCTCACCGCTCCGTCCTTTCAACAGACCTTACTCCCGGGATTGTCTGTACCTGTTAGTGACGTAAAGAGCTCCACCGCCTCCTCAGCAGACTCCACTCAGCGTGTGTACGCGCATCAGATGGTCCGCACCGACAGCAAGGTCCAAAAACTGGACGCTTTCCTCCAGCCAGCCGTTAAGTCCTCTGCAGTTACCTCCACATCATCACGTCCTCCTCCGGAACACTCGCAACCCGCTGTTGATGGTCCTGAAGAGAAGGTTGAAGACCCAGTCGAGCTGCAGACCAACAGTATGGTGGACACTCCAAGTCGTGACAGCAGTCTCCAATCCGAAGCTCCTCCGAGGTTAGAGTTCATGTTCTATTGTATTTGAACAATGGAGGGGAACAAATTGATCCAACATGGTTTTTATATATATAAAATAGACCTTTTTGCTCCACTTATTGTCCATGTTCTCAGTTCCACTTACTATAAAAATGCACTTTGTAGTTCCATCTGTTTTTGGACTACAGTACATATGGTGTACTCTGTTCTATAATGGTCAGGACGCTAATAGTACCACCACAGAGCAGGGATTAATTGATCAGTGCATTATTCCTATCCCGGCAGTGTCACTGAGGTGGAGAAATGCTGCACTAAAACCCCCTCACCACATCAGTGTCACTGCAGAACTGCCAATAAACAATCCACCACCCAAATGATACCTGTTCTGTGATGCTCCTGACCAACAGAGAACAGAGAACCAACAGGGGACTAACAACAACAAAGAAAGCAGAAGGACTAGTGTCTGTAATTATAAAGCTACAAACCTCATCTATATGATAAGTGGAGGACAATGGAGCAAGAAGTGGGTGTGGCCAAACTTTTGTCTGTACTGTAGATACTCGGTATATTAACTGATTCTTTTTCAGAAAAAGGCCCCACGTCGATGAGGAAAAAACAACTCCAGCAGGACCCTGCACTCCCGGGAGGCGCAGCATCAAACTAACCAGTGTGAAGGCCCTGCGAGAGGAAATCACACAGGACGTTCATAAAGGTGCGAAGGCACTGCAATAGTGATCAGTGGATTTATTCGGAATGAGACTGTTCGATTCTGCACTTGGGTCAATATGCCAACTCTTAATTTAATCAGCAATATACACAGTTGCAGTTTGGCCACGCCCCCTTCTTTCTCCATTGTCTATTTCCTCCACTTACCATATAATTACAGACTGTAGTCCATCTGTGTTCTTTGTTGTTGTTAGTCCCCTGTTGGTTCTCTGTTGGTCAGTAGCATCACAGAACAGGTATCATTTGGGTGGTGGATTTTTTATTGTCAGTTCTGCAGTGACACTGATGTGTAGTTTCATTTAAATACCTCAGTGACACTGCTGGGATAGGAATAATGCACCAACCAAATAATATCTGCTCTGTGGTGGTACTATTGGGGTTCCTGACCATTAGAGAACAGAGTACACAGTATGTACAGTAGTCCATAAACAGATGGACTACAGGCTGGAATTGTAGAACTACAAAGTCCATCTTTACAGTGGGTGGAGCACAAAGGGGCGTGTCCTTTTAACTTGTACTGTACAGAGGATGTAGAACATGATGGAGGTGACTTTTGGAAAACCAAAAACCACAGTTCTTAAACCTGGAGCACCATATATGGGCATAAGAATGGGCATAAGGAGAAGCAGAGTGTAGCTTCGTGTGCATTAAATCTACCTGATGTTGAGTGGAACGTCTTTACAGGGTTGCAGGAGCTGCTGCAGAATCATTCGTTCGTTGGATGCGTCAGTCCTCAGTGGGCTCTCGTGCAGCATCTCACCAAACTGTACCTATTAAACACGACCACCCTGAGGTATGAACAATGTGCAACACCTTTAACAATCGAGTTCATCACAGCAGTGTTTCAGCCAATCACAAGGTCGACGTGTGAAACTAAAGCGGTTGTTTTTCTCAGTCAGGAACTTTTTTATCAGATTCTGATCTACGATTTTGGGAACTTTGGTGTTCTGAGGTTGTCGGTAAGTATGCTGCGTGTTTGCTCGCAAAAACAAACGTACACACACTCAACTAACAAACTGTTGTTTCAGTTCCACTGATTATATAGATGGACGGTAGTTCTGTAGTCCATCTGTTTATCTATATACTGTGTTAGTCTGTTAGTTAGTTAGTATGTTCTCCGATGACCACTTCTCAGGGGAGATATTAGGGTGGGGGATGATTCTCAGTACTGCAGTGATACTGACATGGTGGTGGTGGTGTATTGGTGTGTGTTGTGCTTGTATGAGTGGATCAAACACTGCAGTGCTGCTGGATAGAGAACATACTCTAGTACCATCATCCACCACCCTAATACCTGCTCTGTGGGGGGTCCTGATCATCAGAGAACAGAGTAAAGGAGATGAACAAAGTACACAGACAAACAGATGGACTACAGTATGGAATTGAAGAACAACGTCCATCTACATGATGAAGGGAAACTATGAGCTGTACCTAATAAAATGGCTGTTGAGTGTTATATATTCATAACATCTCTTGGAGCTCTTTGACTATTTAGACACTTTACCAACACCAGATCTCATCTCCTCTAAAATCTAGTTTTATTGGTCCATCATGGACACGCCATGAAAGCTCTGATCCTAATTAGGCGTTAAATTTAATTAATCTCAGAATAAAGACTCATTTGGTCTTACCTGCTGAAGGTCGCCGTCCGCTTTTCTAAAACCCTCATTCTGATGTTCAGAGTCCCGCTCCTCTCTACGACCTGGCTATGCTGGCTCTGGACTCGGAGGAAAGCGGCTGGACGGAGGAGGACGGCCCGAAGGAGGGGCTCGCCCAGTACATCGTGGATTTCTTAAAGAAAAAGGCTGAAATGTTGGAGGATTATTTTTCCATGGAGATTGACGAGGTGATTTCAAAAACCATTATCCCCAATTGTTAAGAATTTGTTGGACGGCCTTTAGCTTTGATGTTGAGTGTTTTGGGCGCTGGGCAGATACACCCAGGACAGAGTGCCAATCCATCAATGGGCACACGCTCACACAGAGACACAAATACTATATTGGGGCAATCAATTCACTTTGAATCCAAGTTTTTGGACACAGGGAGAATGTTGCAACTCCACCCATATCAGGAGTCGAACCTGGATCCCCAGCACAGGGGCGGTTATGTGGGCAGCTACAACACTGTGCTGCTCTCCATTTGTAGCATTGATCCTTTTATTATGTTCCGCTTAAGCCTTTATATATATATATATATAATAAGTATATATATTTATATATATATATATATATATAATAAGTATATATATATATATATACACTATATATATATACACTATATACTGTATCTATATACTATCTGTATCTATATACTATATACAATCTACGGCAGCAAATCTCAAACCTGCATTCTCAGCATTAAGAGGCAGCCATCCTGACCACTATGCCACCATTTGCCCCCACTAGGCAGGCAGTGTATATAGCAAACAGAATGCATATAATGAACCTTCTGCCCACTCCACCTCCTCAGAATGGAAATCTGACTGGTCTTCCACTTCTGCTGGATAATTACACCCCCGCCATGGAGGGGCTGCCCCTGTTTATTCTGCGCCTAGCCACCGAGGTCAGTGATCATGCATTGTTGGTTAACTCTGTGGACCCACTTCTCTGAACAGGACTCGAGGTTCCGCCGTGTGTTACAGGTGAACTGGGACGACGAGAAGGAATGTTTCCGTGACTTCAGTAAAGAATGCAGCGCCTTCTACTCCGTGAGGAAGCAGTACACGCTGGAGACGGACGACACAGCAGGCTCTGGTGTACGTTCCGATTTTTAATCCGTTTAATCCCGCGATGCATTATTAACGCCGATGTGGTTGCAGGAGACGGAACCGACCTGGCAGTGGAAGGTGGAACATGTTCTCTTCAAGGGGTTCCGTTCCCTCCTCAGTCCTCCGCAGCGCTATAGCGAGGACGGCAGCGTGCTCCAGATCGCCAGCTTGCCCGACCTCTACAAGGTGTTTGAGCGATGCTGAACCACGCCGGTGAATCTCAGCAATGCCATTTCACGAACACTGATTTACATCGTAGCTTCTGATCGTCGACGACGTCTTCCGCATCAACTGAAAGTTAAAACGAGATGGGGTCGTTAATGACCAATTCTTTTGTAATAAATCCTTAAGTGCTGTAAGAAAGTTTGGACTGGTACTATACCTGTAATGTTGGAGACTGCTCCATGCTGCCATACTGCCAAGCGAGAGGAGACGAAATGGGACCCAGCCCATTTTTCCAGCTAAATACCTATGTTTACTATTTTAATATGCAAATTAAATAGCGTTCCGTGGCGTTGGACACGCGCCTGTGTTAATGATTCAGTGCCAAGATAGCGACCGACTTCTGACTGTTGACATCTGTCAGCGGTGCACCTGGGTTTCCCGTCACCAAGATGGCAAAATGCCAGAAATGTACCTTAACACACCTTATTTCGAGATGGCCACGCCCATCGGGTTAGATATACTCACAAGCAGTGTTGCTATTTAAATGACGCAGATGGAAGGTGTCAAAATAGACTGTTGGCGGGGTGTGAGATTGCAATAAGCGCTACATTGTTAAAATTAAACACACACACAAAAACAATGAAAGCTATAATCTGTTCAGTTATAAGGAGATTTAATACAAATGATTCAACTTCCACCAGTCACACTGGCAAAGACAAAAATATGTGGCTTGTGCATTCGACATTTCCTTACAAATGAACCCCCCCCCCAAAAAAAGCAAAACAAAAATCATACTATTGATTTCTTTAGGATGAGAACATGCTTTTAAATATCTTACTTTTCATAAGCAACATCAAAAAGATCATTTACAAGCCAAAACAAACGAAAAACAAGAATGAGTGAGTACATCAGTACCTTTAGTGGGTCTATAGTGCACTGTGATCGGTGCCATGCCATTGCAATACATATAGTGGCATTAACATTACAATGGCCTTGACGGTGTACAGGGCTTTTATTAAATATACTGATCATCATGACTCACTCATAACAAACAAAAAGAAAATTAAATCCCAACGTTCTGTTAAAGCGCTGCCTCTGTGGCATCAATGGATTTCTTCAAAAGTTAAGATCTGCTATAGAAAATATACTTTCGAACAATTTGACATTGGAAATAAAGCACCCAGAAAGAAAGTTCTGAAGGTGAACGTTAGGTGTCGGTGTGAGTGAGTTTAGTTACGTACATTCGTTCCAAGAATCGCTACAAAATTAGATTTGAACAGAAGGTGCATTGAACTTTACACTGCAGAAGATAAAATCCAAGGCTTTATGGTTTCGAGAGGGGGTTTGGGGCGTCGGCTGCATTGAGTGATTTAAAGGGGATCTTTATACTTTTGTCATTATGATGTAGCTATTAGTAATGTGTGCTGAATAGTCCATTAGACTCAAATTCACAAGCCAAACGTGTTGGCGTATTGCCAAAATAGAAACCTGTGCAAATTGCGCTCATTGTTAACACTTACGAATGAAATAAAATATAGTACGTTTGTTAATGTTAATTAAATGGGGCATGTATTAACTGTAGTATCACAGGTGTGGGAGATAAAGAATTGATTAATTAAAGTCATTTTCAATCCCATGTAGATTAAATTTAAATCCTGACCTGACCAAACAATGGCTTGATAAGCGGACGTGTGTCCAAACTTTTGACCGGTACTGTATTTGTTTGGACGAAATTATACAGAAATTAGGCATATTATACAGGACGTCTTTATAAATATTAGAACCCCACTGTTAGCACTACTGTCGGTATTTCATTATAAATAATATATTATTTGCAGCACAAAACAAAGGAACACAAACCTACTTCATAAGCGCTTAAATGAATTACGGGTCATGACGCAAACTTGAGTTGCGTTCCTATGTATACGAGCTGGAGCTGGAGGATCTGGGTGCAGGGAGGCCCTGGGGCCGGGAGTTCTGTGGCGGCGGGTTGCTGTGCTGCAGGTCGGACTGCTCTGAGCCAGGACTGCCCTCTCGGACGTCGGTGTCTAGCTGAGCTGGGCACTCGAAGTGGACGCAGTGGAACACCTGAACCGAGGGGTTGAGGAATGAGAGTGAACCCCAAACCCAGTGTGCAGCTGCTTTTAAGTTTAAAAACACAAGACCTTCGTACCTCATTTGCGGTGTTGTGTGTCCCAACGATCCGAATGAAAGCCGCCGACTGTCTGTCGAAGTGCAGCGTCTGCCACGACCTGCGACGGAACATGGCGTGTATGATTAAATGGACAGTAAGTGCAGAAATGCAGTGAATCGGTCATTCACATTAAACCCATCAGTGCGGTGAAACACACACACACACACACACACACGTTATGCATGTTTCATAATCTGCCATTGGATGGCTGTGTTGTCTGTTATTGGGGGAGAGGCGGGCTCTTTGAATGTCAACCAATCGGTAACACGGACGCATGGTATATATATATATATATATATATATATATATATATATATATATATATATATATATATATATATATATATGGCGGCACGGTGGCTTAGTGGTTAGCATGTTCTCCTCTCAGCACTAGGGATTTCCGGTTCGAATCCCCATCTGGGTGGAGTTTCCATGTTCTCCCCGTGTCTGCGTGGGTTTCCTCCGGGTTCTCCGGTTTTCTCCCACAGTCCAAAAACAAAGAACAAGTCAATTGAGTTCTCCAAATTGCCCCATATAGAGTGTGTGTGTGAGTGAGTGTGTGCCCAGTGATAGATTGGCGCCCTGTTCTGGGTGTGTCTGCCCAGCGCCCGAGATGTTCTCCCCTGGATGGGCATGGGAAACCCCACCGCGACCCTAATAGAGGACAAAGCGGAAGATAATGAATGAATATATATATATATATATATATATATATATATATATATATATATATATAAATAGATTCGTTTATTTATTTATTTTTGTTATTTTAGACTATCCATTGGTGTCCCACATTGTCCCACACAAACATAGACTTTGTCCTACATCTGGTGAATTGGAATCTGGTCACCCTAAAGTGAGCACAACTGCCTGGAGCGTTGGGCAGCCCTCTATATGGCACCCAGGGGTTAGGTGGCAATAGGGGTTAGGTAGCACTTCAGTCATAGTACTTAGGGGGGACAGAGGATCAACCCGGGGATCTTCAGGTTACAAGGCTGGTCTTTTAACCACAAGTCTTCGACTGTCCCAAATAAAGGGGTCTATCTGAATTACATCATTAACCCAGCATTCTGCTTAGAAACCTGATATAGAGTATTACAAATTCAATAAAGTGAGGGGCAAATTCGAATGAGTGACCCACCTGCATGCCACTCTGGTGCGATCGATCACTCTGACCCACTGCTGTTGGTTGGTTGAGAGTTCTACATAGTAACTGTAACTTCGCTCATCACAGTCCCACAGCAGCAACCTAAACACACACAGAATACAATGTAATTCAGAACTGATAAATAATCAAGAGCAAAAGGCTTTATGTACGTTATCCTTACATTCATCCTTGTTTTATCCATCCATCCATTATCTTCCTCTTTATCCTATATTAGGGTCGCGGGGGGGTTCCCCATGCCCATCCAGGGGAGAACGTTTCGGGCGGTGGGCAGATACACACAGGAAAGGGCGCCAATCCATCGCTGGGCACACACTCACTCACACACACACACACTCTATATGGGGCATTTCGGAGAACTCAATTGACTTGATCCATGTTTTTGGACTGTGGGAGGAAACCGGAGAACCCAGAGGAAACCCACGCGGACAAGGGGAGTACATGGAAACTCCACCATGCCACCCATCCTTGTTTTATTATAATTTTTATTATAGTTTTATTATAATCAAGTTGTACATGGGGCCGGCATGGTGGCTTAGTGGTTGGCCGGTTCTCTTCTAAGCGCTAGGGATTCCTGGTTCGAATCCGAGTTTCCATGTTCTCCCCGTGTCCGTGAGTTTCCTCCGGGTTCCTCCCACAGTCCAAAAACATGGATCACGTCAACTGAATTTTCCAAATTGCCCCATATAGAGTGTGTCTGTGTGAGTGATAGTGCCCAGCGATAGATTGGCACCCTGTCCTGGGTGTATCTGCCCAGCGCGTGAAACGTTCTCCCCTGGATGGGCATGGGGAACCCCCCCGTGACCCTAACATAGGACAAAGCGGAAGATGATGAATGAATGAATGTTATATCCCATTTAGAAGGTCAGTTTGTTTATATTTTGTAATCTACGCTACCACTGATGGCCTCCAACACCGTTTTTTAAAATTACCCGTATCCCGAGACCCTTTTATGAATTGTCTCGGTTTCTACCTTCTACGTTTACCATGATGAACCTGTATTAATCACATGCTCATACCTCATGGAGCTCAGTAAATAAGGCTGAGCGAGCTGGATGACGATGGCGCCGGAGCCGAGCTGGTGACATGTGTAGCCCGAGTCCCAGTCGTAGTGGCTCGTGTCTCCGTTCAACAGGGCATTTCGGCAGCGACTCACGCCTTCCACCACGCTCGCACATGCCTGCACAGTTGCTACATTTTCTTTAGGAACTGCAGGGAAAATGTAAAAACGGAAACAGGAGAGAGGGAGCGATGAATAAAGACATGAGACATGATTAGATATATTGCTCTAGTATATTTAAATAGTGTTCTTC
>JAFMOD010000510.1:53044-142099 GCA_019802435.1 Corydoras maculifer
ATACAGACACACTCTATATGGGGCAATTTAGAGAATTCAATTGACCTTAATCCATGTTTTTGGACTGTGGGAGGAAACAGGAGAACCCGGAGAAAACCAATGCGGCACGGGGAGAACATGCACCCAGATGGGGATTCGAACCGGGAATCCCTAGCACTGAGAGGAGAACATGCCAACCACTAAGCCACCGTGCCGCCAGCAGGAGTCCTACAGTCTAAAAATACGCTATTTAGGAAATCTGAAATATATATATATATATATATATATATATATATATATATATATATACATATATATATATATATATATATACATACACACACATACATACAAACAGTACCAGTCAAAAGTATGGACACACCTCCTTTTTGCTCCACTTATTTTCTATGTTCTCAGTTCCATTTTCTGTCAAGATGGACTTTGTAGTTCCAGACTCTAGACCATCCATTTGTGGACTACACTACATACTGAATTCTGAAGCTCTACTCACGAAGCATGCCGCGGTAGTTCAACTCCATGTCTCTTCTCTCCGAGCGAGTCTGGATAGCATCCAGCAGCTCGTCCGCGCTGAGAAGGCCGGAGGGTCGGACCACGTTCAGCATCTCGGAGAGGCTCATGAGCGGCAGCCGTACGGCCGCCATCACGTCTCGAGCGTTGGGGTCCTCGGTGTTCTGCCTGCACCAGTGACAAAGGGCCTGGAAAATCTCCCGCTCACTGGCTGCGAACGAGTCCCGGCGCACCACAGTCAGCAAGGCGGACTTTAGAAGGAGAAGTTTGAACTGCATTAGATTCAATAATAAATAATAACAGTATAATTATATCTATATTTATATCTTTTGTTTTATAGATATGCATATGTCCATTCATTCATTATCTTCTGCTTTATCCTCTATTAGGGTCACGGGGGGGTTCCTCATGCCCATCCAGGGGAGAACGTTTGGAGCGCTGGGCAGATACACCCAGGACAGGGCACCAATCTATCGCTGGGCACACACTTACTCACACAAACACACTCTATATGGGGCAATTTGGAGAACTCAATTGACTTGATTCATGTTTTTGGACTGTGGGAGAAAACCGGAGAACCCGGAGGAAACCTACGCAGACACAGGAAGAACATGGAAACTCCACCCAGATGGGGATTCGAACCGGGAATTTTATGTTCTTTTTATGTTCTTTTTAAGTTCTTTTCAGTTAGCACTGGTCAACGCAAGTTGTGTTTAGAATGCTCTATAAATAAAAGTTACTTACTTACTAAAGATCCTTCTATTTAGGTTCTTACCAACAACCTGGCCGTCTGGTTCTGAAAATACACACTGGCTGTTCTACACACACTGTGCATTAAGCTGTTCATCCATCTATTATATTCCGCTTTATCCTATATTAGGGTCCTATATTAGGGTTACACACTCTATATGGGGCAATTTGGAAAATTCAATTGACTTGATCCATGTTTTTGGACTGTGGGAGGAGAACATGCTAACCACTAAGCCACCGAGCCGCCGCATTAAGCTGTTTAATTAGTATAAATTCACTATAGAGCATAAAGTAATCCTTATCTTCTTCTGGTTAATCTACTGCAATATTAATCTTCCAGTCTTGAAACTCACCTTGGACAGGGTTAGAAAGCCGTCGGATTTCAGCACGTCGACGGCATGGCGGTCCATGTACGAACAGCAGGCCTCGGCCAGGCTGCTTAGGTGGTACAGACTGGCCACGTCGAATATCAAACTCACATTCTGGGCGTTGAGCAACGTGCGTAGGTAATCGCAGGTGGAGGCCTCCAGAGGCTGGAGACCGTAACGATGGGCTAAGCCCAAAAAGTCCAGTAGGGTTTCCTCCTTGACCTCACTCAGATTAGCTCTGCCAGTATAAAGGTAGCGGAGAAGCATGGAGAACGCTTCCGCTCGAGTGTCTTCCAATCGGACCTCCGCCTGAGGTTGAGATTCCCTCATTCCACCGTATAAAAGAGCTCTGGAGGAGAAGGATCACTCGTGAGTTCAAGTTTATGAGTGAAAAATCCAGATGCTCAATATATTTCAAAATAAAAAAAAAAACTGTAATTAGATATAGGGTACGAGTGTAATGTTTGGACACGCCCCCTTTTTTGCTCCACTTACTGTAAAGATGAACTTTGTATTTCTACAATTCCAGACTGTAGTTCCTCTGTTTGTGGACCACTGTACATACTGTGTACTCTGTTGTAATGGTCAGGACCCCAATAGTTCCACCACAGAGCAGGTATTATTTGGTGGGTGCATTATTCCTATCCCAGCAGTGTCACTGAGGTGTTTAAATGAAACTACAGCCGCACTGCTGCACTAAAACCCCGCTTAGTGCATCAGTGTCACTGCAGAACTGACAATAAACAATCCACCACCCAAATGATACCTGTTCTGTGAAGTTCTGATCAATAGAGAACAGAGAACCAACAGGGGACCAACAACAAAAAAAGAACACAGATGGACTACAGTCTGTAATTATAGAACTACAAAGTCCATAAATGATTGTATTTTCAGTATTAATTACCTAAAGTACTGACATCGAGCTGCCAGAATAACCCTGTGGGCAGGAAATCGCTTGTCCTCCACCAAGAAAGTGACATCACTATATTCCTCTGCAGGTACCAAGGCAGCCAGTTGCTCAGAGAGAAGGTGCATGTGATCGACTTCAGCCGCAGAGCTCAACGAATGCAATGGGTGACTGTCACTCATGGCCGACCTGTGAAGAGTCGAGGTCAAGACCAGAACACAGTTTATACCTTTATTACTAACCCCTCTCTATTACTAACCCCCATTTAATACTAACCCCTTATCTTTTTGTCTCTGGAAGAAATCTATCTTAAGTACTCATCTCATTTGATTATTTTCTGCTTTATACTCTACTAGGTTCATGGGGGTGGGGGTGGGTTCTCCATGCCCATCTACGGGAGAACATTTCGGGTGCAGCGCAGATACACCCAGGACAGGATGCCAATTCATTGCCGGACACAAACATATAGACACAATAGAGACAGCTTAGATAGGGACAATTTAGAGTAGCCATGGAGTGGTTAGCATGTTCTCCTCTTAGCGCTAGGGATTCCCAGTTCGAATCCCAATCTGGGTGAAGTTTCCATGATCTCCCCATGTTCCCATGGGTTTCCTCCAGGTTCTCCGATTTCCTCCCACAGTCCAAAAACATACACCAAGGTCAATTGAAGACTCCAAAATGCCCCATATAGAGTGTGTTTGTGTGCCCAGTGATGGAATGGCACCCTATCCTGGGTGTATCTGCCCTGCACCCAAAACGTTCTCCCCTAGATGGCCATGGAGAACATGCCCATGAGATAAGATCTTCAGTGACTTCACGCTGTTCGCGCTGTAGCGACCCCTAACGGCAACGGCCGAGACAACAGCATGGTATCGGTTTGACTAATCTATATATAACAGCAGAAAAAATATAGAATAAATCATATTTCAGGCTTGAAAACGTAAATTAACACAATCTATGGTTGTAATATCCAAATTCACATGGCATTTTTCTGGGTTATTAAGTGACCACGAGTTGGTGCGCAAACGCTAACAACACAGGAGTGACGTTTGTCTTTCTATTTGTTTTTTTATCTTTAGATACACGCTTATCGCCAGGTTTTCCATACAGCAGTTAATGCTACGTCGTTAAAAAATTACAATATAAACACAAAGACAATATAAATAGCCCAAAAGCTGCTTTACAGAGTGCTACCGCGTTAGCGTGTCATCGTTAGCAACGAAGCTCGGTGTAATACCGCTGGATAAAAACATCCCACTAAACTACAACTAACAAACAATGTCTGTCGTGATATTATAAACCTGAACACAATGAGGTTAAAGGTTTAAAACGGGAAAACGGGGCATTTAAGCCCGAAAACAACGCACATAGCCAATTCTGTCTTACCCAAACAGAACCGCTGCTCCCTTTAATCCCGATGCTGTCGAATCGAATCAGCTCCAGATTAAAGGCCCAGATTAAAAAATTCAGCAAAAAGCGACTCGAGCTGGAAACACAGACAGTGGAGTTAAAGGTTAACCGGGTTCGTTTTCACTGCGAAACGTGAACCGGATGTTTTCAGCGGCCACCGACGAACCTGACACTCCCACTCGACATGTGAACAGTACTGGCAACCGAGCTGTACCGGGTGGAGGTTGCCAGTACTACATAAAACCATACATCCATCCACCATCTTGCGCTTTATCCTATATTAGGGTCGCGGAGGGGGGTTCCCCAAACCCATCCAGGGAAGAACGTTTCGGGCGCTGGGAAGATACACCCAGGACAGGGTGCCAATCTATTGCTGGACACACAGACACTCACTCACACACACACACTCAATATGGGGCAATTTGGAGAACTCAATCGACCTTGATCCATGTTTTTGGACTGTGGGAGGAAACCGGAGAACCCGGAGGAAACGCACGCGGACACGGGAAGCACATGGAAACTCCACCCAGATGGGGATTCGAACCGGGAATCCCTAGCTGAGAGGCCTGTACTACATAAAACCCCTTTACTAAACTGTGAGGACTAGTTTTGATCTAGTTGAGTTTGTTTAACAAGTATTAGGAGTTTAAGTAGCATAGTATGTAATAACTATGCAAACTCGGACACATCATCCATCCATTATCTTCCGCTTCATCCCCTCCTAGGGCCGCGATAGGGTTCTCCATGCCCATCCAGGGGAGAACGTTTCGGGCGCTGGGCAGATACACCCAGGACAGGGTGCCAATCTATCACTGGGCATACACTCACACAGACACACTCTATATGGGGCAATTTGGAAAACTCAATTGACTTGGTCCATGTTTTTAGACTGTGGGAGGAAACTGGAGAACCCGGAGGAAACCCACGTGGACACGGGGAGAACATGAAAACTCCACCCAGATTGGGATTCGAACCGGAAATCCCTAGCGCTGAAAGGAGAACGTGCTAACCACTAAGCCACCATGGCCCCCTCTGACACATCATCCATTCATCAATTATCTTCTGCTTACTCCTATAATAGGTTCATGTGAGGGGTTCCCCATGCCCGTCCGGGGGAAAACATTGCTTAGTCATACTTGGTGCCCTGTTTTGGGTGTATCTGCCCAGTGCTTAAAACTTTCTCCCCTGGAAGGGCATAGGGAACCCCTCGCATGACCCTAGTATTGCATTATACTAGTATTGAGCGCTGGGCAGATACAACAAAAACAGGGCATCAATCTATCGCTGGGCACACACACACAAACACACTATATAGGGGCAGATCCACCCAACCCATATAATGCTTTGCACACTCACTCACACACACTATATAGGGGAAATTTAAAGCAAGCCAATTTACCTTGAATTCATGCGTTTGAACTGTGTGAATTGGCTGCTCTGAATTGCCCCTATATATTGTATATTCCATGTATGTGTGTGTGCCCAGCGATGTATCTGCCCAGCGACCAAAACGTTCTCCACTAAATGGGCATAAAGAACCCTTCTCCCCACAACCCTAGTAGGAGGATTAAGTGGAAGATAATGAGATGAGCATTTACGACTACGGTTTGCCCAAGTCCCCACAATTTATAAAAACAAGTGTGTGTGTGTGTTATAAAACTTAAGACATCTCATGGGTAAATGTTTGGTTTTATTGACCTAATCGTGTGAAAAATATACTTTTATATTAAATAATTTGTAAGAAAATGGAAATCAGATGTGACACCTATGTAAACACCCAGCAGGTTACACATAGCACTGAGGTCTTTAGCTTTGTTTTGTGAGGTTTATTATTTAGTGTGAGGTTCTCAGAGATCCGTTCAGCACTTCGCTGCAGTAGGTTCAGCCATTCAGTACAAGCCACATCATCCAGACTCTGCCCCTGCCTGCTTGAGCAAACATCAACCTGCGATTGAACGCGTTATCTCCGAATGCATCTAGTGTACTGTAGATGACTGTGGGCCATTCCTTAGGAACAGATGGAAACCATGTTGTTCGGGCTGAGAATTTCAATCCAGTAGCCATCAGGATCCTGAACGAATGCCAGACCCTTCATTTTACCTGAGAGAGAGAAAGGGGAGGAGTGAAATTATTGATGTAGCATCATCGACACTGAGAACACACCCACAACGTTCTCCCCTGGATGGGAGTGGAAACCCAACCCCCCCACCCCTAGTAAAGGATTATGCTAAAAATGATTAGATAAGTGTAGTGGAAATTCATCATGTATTATATTAAACCGGGGCGGCACGGTGGCTTAGTGGTTAGCACGTTTGCTGATGATGATGATGATGGGATGGAATGTGTTGGGAGGATGTTATTTCATATAAGCAGGTACATTGGGAGCGGGGTAAGAAAGGGTTGAAGCCTTAAACCTCTCTTACACAGATGCAAACAGGATGTGAAGGGTTGGAGCCCATATATGGTATAGCTTCCTCTACACGTGTTCTTTTATGCATCTGTTCTTCTTACATCATTATTGGACAGAAACAGTATTATCTATTTTTCTATTGGCTGTGTTTTTTGTATAAATACTGAGGCTGAGCAGTCGTAAGCTCAGAAGCTTGCAACAACCTCCATTCGATTGTTTGTCCGGTTTCTCGATTTGCAAATCATTCATTCATTATCCCCCGCTTTATCCTCTATTAGGGTCGTGGTGGGGTTCCTCATGCCCATCCAGGGGAGAAAATCTCGGGCACTGGGCAGATAGACCCAGGACAGGGCGCCAATCCATCACTGGGCACACATTACCTCACCACTCTATATGGGGCAATTTTGAGAATTCAATTGACTTGATCCATGTTTTTGGACTGTGGGAGAAAACCGGAGAACCGGGAGGAAACCCACGCAGACATGGGGAGAACATGGAAACTCCACCCAGATGGGGATTCGAACCGGGAATCCCTAGTGCTGAGAGGAGAACATGCTAACCACTAAGCCACCGTGCCGCCCGATTTGCAAATCATATTAAATCATTTTTACTTTAACTGTTGTTCTGTCATCTGATTATTTACCACCACAATAAGCACATAGGGCACAGACAGGCTATTAATCTAGTGCATCTCTGAGAATGATTACCTACCCCCCCCCCAACGGATAGGTCACTGGTACTACTGTTTAAGCAGCAGGGCTTTATGATCTAACAATCTGCTATTACAAAACCGATAAGCATTTAGAAATATAAATCGGCTGGAAGAAAATACCATCATCGGGCTTCTTGACGAAAGTCACTCCCTCTTCCTCAAACATCTTGCAAGCCACATAAACATCTGGTACAGCAATTCCCAAGTGGCCTGAAACAGCAACAAGGACATGTAAATGAATGCTCAGCATGCCAGGATACTTGTATATTACTGAATCACAAGGACATTCACAACAGAAGACGATCACATGAAATTAGTAGAGTACTAACGAGCACGACTGATAAAGGGCCCGATATTAATCGATCTTCAGTGAGCAGTCAAGCATGCACTGCGCAGTTTGATTAAGAACATGTCAGTGTGTCTTTGTTATTAAAACAATGGGAATAATATGGCTTGCATGGTTCAAAACGTACAAATTTACTTAATCAGTCATGGGTGTGTTTTGGGTATCACGTGCAATTAACCAATCAGCATGACACTTGCCTTTCCCTTAAAATAGCAATCCTCCAAAGTCACCTGGTTCTTTTGAGTAATGAGAACCCACAGTATTTCTTCCGGGTTCTCCGGTTTCCTCCCACAGTCCAAAAACATGGATCAAGTCAATTGAGTTCTCCAAATTGCCCCATACAGAGTGTGTCTGTGGGAGTGAGTGTGTGCCCAGTGATAGGTTTCCACCCTGTCCTGGGTGTATTTGCCCAGCGCCCGTAACGTTCTCCCCTGGATGGGCATGGGGAACCGTGACCCTAATATAGGATAAAATGGTAGATAATGGATGGATGGATGGAGAACCCACAATATAATATGGACCAAAGATTTGTATTCTCCGTCCAAATGCAGTTAGCTGTAATAGCGTTCAGGACTATTCAGCTTTCCATGGGGTTGAACACACGTCTGTGTTGATGATTTAGCGGAGAGATAGCGACGAACGTCTCACTGCTGACATCTGGAGAGATTGTTTTCAGTCAGCGGTGCACCTGGGTTTTTTATCGTCAAGATAGCGATACGCTAGAAACGCACCCGAACACACCTCATTTCGAGACGGCCATGCCTTTGGGATGAACAAAGACTCATACATCCGACTTAATTTGACTGATGTACATAACAGCAAGCCAGGAATATGCACTGAAAGAGTTCCTTGATAAGCAGTATTTAAAATGCAGGAAAACACACAGGATGCGACTGTTTAAGGTGGAACCCACCGAACCCTCGAGGGTCTGTGTTTCCATTGTGGTACGACTGACTGTCATCTGCCTCCGAGCCCCAGTTACTGGAAACAAAACAAAGAGCTGAAAATAGCAAATTATATAAAATACAAATTCTTTCATTATTTATTTTTATTTACGAGAAGCCAAAACTAAAGAACAAAGTTTTCTAGATATTCAACTGTATTAAGAGTTTAAAATGTTTAAGTAGTTAGCCTCTCAATATGGAATCCACATTCGAATCCTGATCCCGGTTTCCTCCCAGTCCCAAAAAATGGATTCAAGGAGAATTGGCTGCTCTAATTTGCCCCTATATAGCGCATGTCTGTAAGAGTGAGCTTGTGCCCAGCCACCACAATGCTAGTACTGAATTAAGTGGAAGATTATCATTAATTAGATGAGAAATTACAAAAAAGGCAGTTAATGGGGGACGGATGGACGGACGTGGCTTGGTAGTTAACTTGTCCGCCACTCTAAATCCTGATCTGGGTGGAGGTGGTTCTCTGGGTGTTCCTGTGTCCATGTTGGTTTTCTGTTGGCACCCCGGTGTCCTTGCACAGTCCAAAAACATTGATTTAAGATTAATTGGCTGTTTTAACTTGCCTCTATATATAGTGCAGGCATGGGCATGTGTGTGTGTGTACTTGCACCATCACAACACACACTAACACACCACCACAGTCTTTCTCACTGACAGATTATAATCTTTAACTTTAACTATAATATAGAACTAAATCTGCTAAAAAAGAAGATTTATAAGCAAGATGTATTTATTTTTCATTCATTAGTCATATTGTTGAGGTGAGTGTGGATCAGGAGAAAGTCATTTCTGACAGTACACAACTTACTGCGTGAGCTCAATGGTGGCCCGGCGTGAGAAGGTCCACGCGGTCCTCTCCTGAAGATCCACCGGGATTTCCTTCTTATCCTCATAACCCAAAAAGTACAGCGTGAAGCGCATCGAGGGGAAATCAAACTTCTGTAACAGGCTGGAAAATAATACAAATTAAAACCTTATCACATTAAAAATTGCACATTGAGTAGTTAGGTTCAGGGATCACGCTACTAAACGCTTAAGCTTGGTTTCTATAAGATTTATACCTCAGAAACAAGGTTAAAAATATACCACTCATAAGGGGACTCATCTTCTTTGATTTTTTGTTCACATAGACCACAAAATGAGCCTCTCTATCTCTGTTCCTATGTAGACAATAACACTGAGTAGAAGAGGAAGATATCTCATGTGACAGTAAGCATAAAGATAAAGAGATAGTAGAGGTCAGTGTTAAAATCACTGAACATTCAGTGTTTCTTTTTTATTATAAAGCAAACAGCCACATGGCCCGAGCTTGTGATGACATTTCCCACAAATGGTGTAAACATTGTTACGCGTCATTGGACACACTGCGCCGTTGAACTAGAAATCCACCAAAGTCAGACCGCACCAGGCTTTTAAAGGAAACGGCAAATGACACGCCGATTGGTTTATGGCGCGTGACGCTCAAAACACACCCATGATTTAATTTGTCACGAGAGCAGAGACACACAGTCACACCCTAAAACCAAGCTGCGGGCCTGTGTTTGAGTAATTGCTAAAGATCAGTAAAATAAAGCCCATTTACAAGGTGGAGCAAAGAGGTGGATGTGTAAATACAAGGTTTAAAAACTGACTGTTGTCTCTGAACCAGCACCATCCCCATAACCTCAGTGTCACGGCAGTACTGAGAATCATTCACCACCCAAAAAATACCTGCTCTGTGGGGGTCCTGATCATCTAAGAACAGAGTTAAGGGACTAACCAAGTACGTAGAGAGACAGAAACCACAAAGACCATCTATATAGTAAGTGTAGCTATTATAATGGAGAATAAGTATAGAAAATGGGGGTATAGCTAATGGCAAGTGAGTGTGTGTGTGTATATATTTATCCATCCATCATCTTCCACTTTATCCTATATTAGTGTCACAGGGGGGTTCCTCATGCCCATGCAGGGGAGAACGTTTTGGGCACTGGGCAGATACACCCAGGAGAGGGCGCCAATCTATCGCTGGGCACACTCACTCACACAGACACACTCTATATGGGGCAATTTGGAGAACTCAACTTGACCCGATCCATGTTTTTGGACTGTGGGCGGAAACCCGAGAACCCGGAGGAAACCCACGCGGACATGGGGAGAACATGGAAACTCCACCCAGATGGGGATTCGAACCGGGAATCCCTAGCGCTGAGAGGCAAATGTGTTAACCACTAAGCCACCGTGCCGCACTGTGTATATATTTAGAATCTTATAAACACAATGGCACTCGCAGAACCAACTGGCTTTCAGGGAATCACTGTAATCTGTAAAGAGTCAGCTTTATTAAAAGAAAAGCTCTTCAGGACAAGGCTGAGCATGATGGGACACAGCAGCCTTCCTATTTAATCCATTCCAATGGCTGAGGTTTGCTCAAATAACTGTACATCAGATGTTGGAACAGGCAGTCTGTAGATCAAGTGGAGCAACATTCCACCAACGTGAAAGAACAGAAGAACTGTTCTCAACGGTTCTCCAGAGAACAGGAACACACTGTGCAGTCATCCCATACACAATGAACAAAATCGAAATATTATGAGTAAGCACTAAAGTGATTTTAAGAAAATGATACGCACTCTCACTGACACTGCCTCATTACAATTTAAGCTTTCTGAACTGTTCTAAAATTTAGTAGTATTAAATTAAAGTTAAATTCTTGCAACCTAAGTGTTACGTCAGAAAACAGTGGTCACTGTCATTGTTTCCTCTTTCTTTTAGGCTTTTAAGCTTATGATTGACAAAAAATAAATAAATATGCAGTCAAGTCTGGACCCATCCCCTTCTTGCTCTAATGTCGGTTTCCTCCACTGAATATATAGATACACTTTGTAGTTAACAGGCTGGAGTCCATCTGTGTTGTTTTTGTTTGTCCTCTGCTCTCTGTTGGTGAGGACCCTCACAGAACAGGTCAAATTTGCGTGGAGGACTGTTTGTCAATTATAGTACTTGTAAGTCGCTCATGTCAGAGAAGTACTGAGAATGATCCACTAACTAGTTTATAACTGAACTGTGATAGTTCTGATTACTGAAGAAAATTCTGTATTTCTAAGTATTAAGTATTTCTATTAATTAAGTGGAAATTATGGACTTAAAGACAATAATGTTAGATTTCAAAGGTCATAAATATGAAACTAATTAAGAAATGCTTGTAACTTGAAATCGGTGGCTTAGTGGTTGGCATGTTCTCCTCTCAGCACTAGGGATTCCCGGTTCGAATCCCCATCTGGGTGGAGTTTCCATGTTCTTCCCGTGTCTGCATGGGTTTCCTCCGGGTTCTCCGGTTTCCTCCCACAGTCCAAAAACTTGGATCAAGTCAATTCAGTTCTCCAAATTGCCCCATATAGAGTGTGTTTGCGTGCGTGTCTGCGTGCGTGTGCCCAGCGATAGATTGGCGCCCTGTCCTGAGTGTATCTGCCCAGCACCCGAAACGTTCTCCCCTGGATAGGCATGGGGAACCCCGACGCGACCCTAATAGAGGATAAAGCGGAAGATAATGAATGAATGTAACTTAAAATACCCCGACCTATTTATCCAGTACATTCAGATTTCTTTATGGATCAAGTCTTACTTTCCAAAAATCAAAGCAATATGATGTAACAATGTTAAGACTGGTATGATCTTTGACTCACTTGACGAAGGTATATTGTGTTTTTAACACCATATCAGCACATTTAGACTATTTAAATGGTGGTACATAGATTATATCTTACGTGTACCGATTTGAATTAAGTTATAAAAGACGGTTTAAGTTCATTGGTGGCGGAGAATTCAGTATTTTCTCGGGTGATGATTCAAACAGGCTTTGCAAACCGTTTTCACCCAATGTATTATATCTTTTAGTGTTCAATGCTGGATATATGGCAATGTAAACAAATAAATCCAGACACTGAAAGATATTTATGTTTTGTACTTATGTTGTCATGGAACGGATGGCGAAAACAAAAGAGCTAAACCGATTGGTTGGTAAGGAACCAAGGTGAACTATTGTCCACCGTCCAAGGCCTTTACCCTCAATTACATCTCTGCTTCCTCTGCAAGTCTCTCTGCATCAAGGCATCCGCTAAGTTCTGTAAGGGGAAATCAGGTTGTACGACATTCTACAGTTTTGTGAACGGCCTCATCCACACTCACGTCATTCCGAGGATACGGGTGTAGAAGTCCAATGACTTTGCCGGATCTTTCACCCTCAGCATTGTCTGCTGCATCATGAAGTCCTACGTTGTAATGGAAGAGAACACAGACAGTTAGGTTTCAGACAAGCCTGAATAAAAAATAAATAAATAATAAAAAATAAAAAAACACAGAACGTCCTTTCTGTTTCTCAGCAGACGTGCTGCTGTTATAATCCTCTGCATAGATACAGAAAGGCCTGAAAGTGAAGCACATTTTTTCTTTATTTATAGATTATTTGCTTAAGCTGCTGATTTCTATAAGCCCTAGCAGTGTGTATACATGATACCAAAATCAAAGGGACACCTGCATATTACGCCTACAGGTGCTTTTATGACATCCTATTATACGCTGGACTTCTATTTACCACTTTAAAAGATTCTACTCTTCTTCAAGGTCTTTCCACAAGGTTTTGGAGCCTTTGTGGGATTAATTAGATTACAACATAATGTTAGACAAGAAGCCATGGATTAAAATGCTTGGTGTAGTTAACCTGGGTATTTGATCTGATTGAAGTCAGGGTAGCATGCGTCAATATGCTTCCCAAAAACAAACATACTATTAAGAACTGCTTTGTACACGACCATATCAGTCATGCAGGAGTCTTGGTTAGGCTAGGCCTTCCCCAAACTGTTCCCACAGTCGGTGATTGGTTTTACACACGTTGCATTACAAGTAAATACTATTCCAGGCAAAAGTTTGGACAAAACCTTATTTTGGAGAGTTTGGAGACCCCTCTTTCTTGCGCCAATATCGAAATCCTCCACTTACCACATAGATGGACTTTGTAGTTTTACAATTACAGACTGTAGTCCATCTGTTTTCATTGTTTTGTTAGTCCCCTGTTGGTTCTCTGTTCTATACAGAACAGGTATCATTAGGGTGGTGGATTGTTTGTCACTTCTGCAGTGACACTGATGGAGCGATGCTGCTGTAGCTTCATTTCTCCACCTTATTGACACTGCTGGGATAGGATTAATGCACCAACCAAATAATACCTGCTCTGTGGTGGTACTATTAGGGTCCTGACCATTAGAGAACAGATTCCACAAGCAGATGGACTACAGTCTGGAATTGTAGAACTACAAAGTCCATCTTTACAATAAGTGGAGCATAAAGGAGGTGTGTCCAAACTTTTGGTACTGAAACACACCTGGCTTCTAAATGAACAGGTGTTCCAATACTTCTGTTCATACAGTCATTTTTATTTAATTAAAAATGTGCTACATTCACTAGCCTCATGCTGATTTACAGCTGAAATCACGGCTGGGGATGATTCAGCACTTTTCCCACTAAAGGCTGAGCTTTGCGTTTACAGCCGTTAATAAAACCCAAGTGCAGGTAGTAACCCTAGAACGAGTTGCCCTACCTAGGGCAACTTTATAGACTGTTTTCAGGAAAGAGAATTAAAGAAACCGTACAAACACCCTGAAGCTAGCTCGCTACATACCGCTGCATCAGGCCCTGCCTCGGCGTTAGCGCCTCATAAAGCCCAGCGGTACGCTTCGACGGAACGGACGTTCTTACTTTTGTTATCGGGTTTCCATCTTTGCAGGCGGCCGCGGCGGCGTCGTCCGTCAGTCCCTGTTCGTTGGAACTCATTGCGTCTTTGAAAAACAGCAGAGCAGCGAGAGATGAGTTCAGGAAAGTTAACCGAGCTTAAAGCAGGGCAGGACTGACAGATGGGCGTGGCTCAGCGTGCACGTCACCAAAAACAACGCCTGACTCCGCCTATTTTGACTATCCACGCGGCGACACTAATATACCTTTTAATGATTGTTATTCATTCATTCATTATCTTTCGCTTTATCCTCTACTAGGGTCTCCCATGTCCATCCAGGGGAGAACGTTTCAGGCGCTGGGCAGATACACCCAGGACAGGGTGCCAATCTATCACTGGGCACACACTTACTCACACACACACACTCTATATGGGGCAATTTGGAGAATTCAATTGACTTGATCGGGCGGCACGGTGGCTTAGTGGTTAGCACGTTCGCCTCTCAGCGCTAGGGATTCCCGGTTTGAATCCCCATCTGGGTGGAGTTTCCATGTTCTCCCCGTGTCCGCGTGGGTTTCCTCCGGGTTCTCCGGTTTCCTCAAGTCAATTGAATTCTCCAAATTGCCCGCTATAGAGTGTGTCTGTGTGAGTGAGTGTGTGCCCAGCGATGGATTGGCGCCCTGTCCTGGGTCTATCTGCCCAGCGCCCGAGATGTTCTCCCCTGGATGGGCATGGGGGACCCCACCGCGACCCTAATAAAGGATAAAGCGGGAGATAATGAATGAATGAATTGACTTGATCCATGTTTTTGGACTGTGGAGGGAAACCGGAGAACCCGAAGGATGTGTACAATAGTGCCAAAGCATTATAACAAAGAAAAAAAAAAAAATTATAATAGTCGGGCGGCACAGTGGCTTAGTGGTTAGCACATTCGCCTCTCAGTGCTAGGGATTCAGGTTCGAATCCCCATCCGGGTGGAGTTTTTATGTTCTCCCCGTGTCAGCGTGGGTTTCCTCCGGGTTCTCCGGTTTCCTCCCACGGTCCAAAAACATGGGATCAAGTCAATTGAGTTCTCCAAATTGCCCCATATAGAGTGTGTGTGTAAGTGAGTGTGTGCTCAGCAATAGATTGGCGTCCTGTCCTGGGTGTATCTGCTCAGCGCCTGAGACGTTCTCCCCTGGATGGGCATGGGGCCCTAATTGAGGATGAAGCGGAAGATAATGGATGGATTATAATAGCCTCTCTTTGTAGTTCTACATTTACATTTGGTCATTTAGCAGACGCTTTTATCCAAAGCGACTTACAACGTGAGCACAGGGTTAATCACAACATCTCTGGAGCAATGAGAGTTAAGGGTCTTGCTCAAGGACCCACATTGGTAACTTCAGTGGACCTGGGATTTGAACCCCCAACATTCAGATTGATAGCCCAACACCCTAACCATTGAGCTTTCTTGCCCTGTTCTACAATTCCAAACTGTAATCCATCTGGTTGTAGACTACAGTACATACTCTAGTTAAGAACAGAATATTAATATACACCTGTGTGTTTATTGAGTATGTTTGCTTAATATGCTGGTCTGAGGTATATACTGGCCAGAAAATGGCTTTCACCAAAGTAAAGCATACAATGTTCCAAAACGCAGGACTAGACCTAATACTTTCATTCATATAGTGTACAACTTACTAGAGACATTAAAAACACTTCATGCACATGTTTTATCTGGAACACAACCAACAGCACGATACCATCCATCCATCCATCCATCATCTTCCGCTTTATCCTATATTAGGGTCGCGGGGGGGGGGGGGGTTCCCCCATGCCCATCCAGGGAAGAACAACTCGGGCGCTGGGCAGATACACCCAGGACAGGGCACAAATCCATCGCAGGGCACACTCACTCACACAGACACACTTTATGTGGGGCAATTTGGAGAATTCAATTGACTTGATCCATGTTTCTGGACTGTGGGAGGAAACGGGGAGAACATGGAAACTCCACCCAGATGGGGATTCGAACCGGGAATCCCTAGCGCTGAGACGAGAACGACAGCACGATACCGCTTCTTTGAATTTCCCATCTTCTCCACAAGGGGGCAGTGTTGTATTACAGTTGCACCCACCGTGCACTTGGTTTTGGTCATTATTGGAGCTGTGCTTCGGCCTCGAGGAGCTGGATTTGCTTTAAGAGACTGTAAAAACACAAAGCAAACACTTGCAAAATGATGCCTGACTGAACTGCGAGGAGGTTTTGCATTTTTTCATGCTGCAGTGGCCTGCGCTCGCATTAATCCAATAAAGCATTTGTTTAATTTTTCATTAAAGCGTTTTTCATTTTCTAAAGCAGAACAGCTCCAATGAGAAAATGAGAAAAACTCCATTGGAGAGGGAGGGAGAGAGGGAGAGAGAGAGAGAGAGAGAGAGAGAGAGAGAGAGAGAGAGAGAGTGAGCAATGGATAAGAGGGGAAAAGAAGAGAGAGGTGAGAAACCGAGTAAAAATGAAGATTTGAGAGAGCACTCGAGTGTGAATCCATTCCTCCTGGGCTCTCTCTCGCTCTCTCTCGCTCTCTCTCTCTAAGAGAGCTTTATTGGCATGACTATGTGTACAATGTTGCCAAAGCATTACAACAAAGAAGAAAAATAAAATAAAATTATAATATCATCTCTGGCGGCACTTTGGCTTGGTGGTTAGCATGTTCTCCTCTCAGAGCTAGGGTTTTCCAGTTCGAATCGCAATCTGGGTGGAGTTTCCATATTCTCCCAGCGTCCGTGTGGGTTTCCTCCAGGCTCTCCGGTTTCCTCCCACAGTCCAAAACCATGGATCAAGGTCAATTGAGTTCTCCAAATTGCCCCATATAGAGTCTGTCTGTGTGAGTGAGTGTGTGCCCAGCGATGGATTGGATCCCTGTCCTGGGTGTATCTGCCCAGTGCCCAAAACGTTCTCCCCTGGATGGGCATGGGGAACCCCCCCGCGACCCTAGTAGAGGATAAAGCAGAAGATAATGAATGGATGGTAATAATAAAACAAGCACCTGAAATGTTCTCCTCTAGATGGGCATGCTAAAGATGACGAGAACATTATTTACTTTCAAGCAAATATTTCTTTAAGTTTAACACGAATCCAAAGACTTTGGTTTTTGCTCTTCTGGGAACTTCACCTGCTTATAAAGGAAACAAAAGCAGAAGTGTTTTATATACACGACCTTCAGTTATACTGACTGTGTAAATATGATTTGTGCTCTGCCAGTGAACCGGTGCATAGGCTAATACTTCACCTCAGCGTGGCATCAAATCACTTTATGAATCCTTTACTACTTGCCAAATGGTGAAATGACCCACTCAGTATTATCCATAATGCAGCAGAGTCATTCAGCATCTTCAAGTAGCACTTGAAAAAAAAACAGCGAGTACTTGCTCTAACCTTGTTTTTCTTTCTTTTTTAAATAAAAATCACTAGGGGGATGGGATTTGCCTGGCAGTAGATCTACCATATCTACAACATATTTCCATAAACCTTTGTACAATGTCTATCCATCCATTATCTTCCGCTTTATCCTCTACTAGGGTCATGGTGGGGTTCCCCATGCCCTTCCAGTGGAGAAAGTTTCGGGCGCTGGGCAGATACACCCAGGACAGGGCGACAATCTATCGCTGGGCACACACTCACTCACACAGACACACTCTATATGGGGCAATTTGGAGAAGTCATTTGACTTGATGCATGTTTTTAGACTGTGGGAGGAAATCGGAGAACCCGGAGGAAACCCACGCAGACACGGGGAGAACATGGAAACTCCACCCAGATGGGGATTTGAAACGGGAATCCCTAGTGCTGAGAGGCGAACGTGCTAATCACTAAGCCCCTGTGTACAATGTATGTCAATTTACAGTTTCCTTCCACAGTCCAAAAACATGGATCAAGTCAATTGAGTTCTCCAAATTGCCCCATATAGAGTGTGTCTGTGTGAGTGAGTGTTTGTGTGCCCAGTGATAGATTGGCGCCCTGTCCTGGGTGTATCTGCCCAGTGCCCGAAACGTTCTCCTAGGATGGGCATGGGGAACCCCCCCCCTAACCCCCCCCCCCAGCAACCCTAATATAGGATAAAGTGGAAGATAATGGTTCCTCCTTCGACCCCCATCGTTCTCCTCGTTGCCTCTTTACCTTCCGTCTTCATGTTTACCTGTCTATCTGTCTCCGTCTTGCCTTTTCTTTCTATTTGTCTTTGTAGCTTTTTTTGCTTTTTCTTTCTGCCTGTCTGTCTTTTAAAAAAAAAAATAATAATAATAATATATATATGTATATATATTTATATATATATATATATATATATATATTTATTTATTTATTTATTTATTTTTATTTTATGTTTCCTTCGTCGGTTCTCGCTTTTTTCTTGTCTTTTATTTGGAATGAAGTAAGATTCAAGAATACCAGGTCATTTTAAACTTTATTTTTTATAGTAGTACATTATAGCAAAGCAAACATCAAATTATGAAGGCATAAGTTCTCATATCGCTATGGCACCATTTTAAGTGATTAATGACTGATCTATATAACGATAATGTTGTTTTTTACCAAAACATCCCAAAAACATAAGAAATAATAAAAAAAAAACAATTAAACTTAATCTATTTAATCCATCCGCTGCATTTAGGCAAAGACCTCTCCTCTCGTAATTGTACCGTCACCGTTCTGTGATCCAAATAAGGCAAATTTTCGGAAACCAAAGGAGAAAAAAAATGGAAAAAGGAAAAAGAAAAAATGCAAGCATGCAAAATCAAAATCAAAGAATGCTCCCTAAACCGAAATCATCAGTGAAACAATGTTTCTCTTTCTTTTTTTTTCTTTCCGAGTTGGAACCGGTGTGGTGTTTACCAGTTTATCAGTTGAACAGTGCGAATTAAACCAAATACAGTAATGCGAGCGGATTCTGCGATGGACTGGTGGCATGCTGTCAGGACCGACGACTATTAGAATTCACTTAGCCGAGAAAAAGAAACACGGACATTAAGACGGCGGTGCACGTCCCATTTTCCACTGCAGTTCACGCGGTTCGGCTGTTACTAAGAGCCCAGTGTTTGTTTTTCAACTTTGTGACCGGCATTCGAATGCGATGCACATATTAATATGCACTTTTCCAAATGTTTTGTTTTCTTAATCGTGTCGTTGCATATTCATACACATGCCCAGGTGCAAACATTCATACTGACATCACTTTAGATGGAAATGAAATGAGAGGATATTGATATACACTTGCAGTTTTTTTTTATTTTGTTGTTTTTTTTTTTACCAGGCCTGGTGCGGAGCGTAGAGAAACGTGGAACATTGTTTATGAGGATCGTCTAAGAAGCCGTCTAACCTCCACCGTTAATTCTTTAAACCCGTTTTAATTCCGTCAACAGAACCCCTGCGTGAAGTGAATGATCAAGCAGCAATTCAGCGAGGTAAAGCGTCACCCCATCACCCTTTGCAAACTCGATATGTTTCATTAAATGCAAAATCAAAAAAAAGAGGGGGGGGGGTAAAAGAAAAGAGGGGAGATAGGAGGGTGGTGACAGACAGGGTCTGCCCCGGGGTTTTGATGGGTTCCTCCTCTAGGCGGTGTCGAGTTCACCTTCGCACAGTTTGCCGGTGCGTGGACCTACAGGACTGATTGTCAGCTCACTCTTTTGGGGCGCTCTGTTCCGCTGGAGCATCTGAGGAAAAGCAACGAGACAAAGGACAAAGAAAACGTTAATCAATGCTTTTTTTATTGCTGTCTGTCTGTCCCCATGTTTTCTTAGGTTCCATCTGCCCTCCATCCCTCCTTCCGTCCATCCATCCATCCAATCTGTACGTCTGGTTTGCTGCTGAATGTCCATCTGTCTGGATTTTCTTTCTCCAGCTCTGTCTGTCGTCCTTCTCTACGTCCGTCTGTCTGCTGTATTCAGATTGTCACCACCTGGCTGTTTGTCCTGCTCCTTTTTTACATCTGTCTTCCTTCTCTTTCGTTTGTCCATCCATCCATCCAATATGTCCGTCTGTCACTCACTCAATCTGTCTGGCTTTTTCGATCTGTTGCGATCCGTCTGTCCCCGTTACTTTGTTCTGTGTGTCCTTCTTTTTTGTTTGTCCATTGTCCGTCCATCCATCCAATCTGTACGTCTGGTTTGCTGCTGCATGTCCATCTGTCTGGCTTTTCTTTCTCCAGCTCTGTCTGTCGTCCTTCTCTATGTCCGTCTGTCTGCTGTATTCGGATTGTCACCACCTGGCTGTTTGTCCTGCTTCTTTTTTCCATCTGTCTTCCTTCTCTTTCGTTTCTCCATCCATCCATCCATCCATCCATCCAATATGTCCGTCTGTCACTCACACAATATGTCTGGCTTTTTCGATCTGTTGCGATCCGTCTGTGCCCATTACTTCGTTCTGTGTCCTTCTTTTTTGTTTGTCCATTTGTCCGTCCATCCATCCAATCTGTACGTCTGGTTTGCTGCTGCATGTCCATCTGTCTGGATTTTCTTTCTCCAGCTCTGTCTGTCGTCCTTCTCTATGTCCGTCTGTCTGCTGTATTCAGATTGTCACCACCTGGCTGTTTGTCCTGCTTCTTTTTTCCATCTGTCTTCCTTCTCTTTCGTTTGTCCATCCATCCATCCAATACGTCACTCACACAATCTGTCTGGCTTTTTCGATCTGTTGCGATCCGTCTGTCCCGTTACTTCATTCTGTGTGTCCTTCTTTTTTGTTTGTCTATTTGTCTGTCCCTCCATCCAATCTGTACGTCTGGTTTGCTGCTGAATGTCCATCTTTCTGGCTTTTCTTTCTCCAGCTCTGTCTGTCTTCCTTCTCTACGTCCGTCTGTCTGCTATATTTGGATTGTCACCACCTGGCTGTTTGTCCTGCTACTTTTTTCCATCTGTCTTCCCTTCTCTTTCGTTTGTCCATCCATCCATCCAATATGTCCGTCTATCACTCACTCCATCTCTCTGGCGTTTTCGATCCGTCGCAATCTGTCATTCTGTCCCATTAATTCTTTTTGTGTGTCTTGCTTTTCTGCCCACCCATCCATCCAATCTGTAAGTCTGATTTGCTGCTGCATGTCCATCTGTCTGGCTTTTTGTCAGTCTCTCTCTTCTCAAGCTCTGTCTGTCTTCCTTCTCTACGTCTGTCTATCTGCTGTTTTCCCTCTGTCACCACCTGTCTGTTTGTCCTGCTTCTTTGTTCTGTGCATCTTTCTCTTTGTATTTCCATCCATCTTCCTTCTCTTTCGTTTGTCCGTCCATCCATCCAATATGGCCATCTGTTTTTTTTCTGTCCATCTGTCTACATCTTGTTTCTTTTTCTCACATCTTTCAGTCTCCATTTGTCTGTCTGTCTTAATTTTTAAAGTTGTAAGTTGCTTTGGGGTGAAAAAAGGGTACAAATGCAAAAGCTAGGTGCTTCTAAAAAGTCATAAGAAGCCACAACACTGAATAAGGTTAAAAGGACAGTTCTGACGTCTAGAGTCCTTCGAACTCCACCAAGAACCAAGTCCTCTGAGATTTTCAGATGGCAGGTATCCTCAGCATTTTAAAGGCATCCACTTGAAAAATATCTCCATGCACTGACTTCGAGAGGACCGTTGTCGGTGACAGTTTTGTTGTCATTTTTGAATTCTAGTAAGAAGCCTCATCTAGCACTTGAAGGACTAATCATCCCAAAGAAGCATCCTTGACCTTGAGAAATACCCCGTCTTAGGTAGGTAGGTAGGTAGGTACAAGGCATGGCCAAATGTATCTGAAGATCATCACATCCTTATTCACGAATTAGATTCATCCTGATGATGTTAAGAGGATTGAGGGCTTCAGTCAACATCAGGGTCAAGGTCGAGTAATGTAGGACAAAGTCATGCTGATGGAGAAAAAGGATCTAGAACAGGGTCACATGAGAACCCTGGACTGTCTTAAAGTCCAAGAGCCGAAGCAATCAAAATAAAAGCCCTTCTGAATTGCAGACATGACATACAGTAGAGTGCACTCTTCTACATGCGGTACAACTGAATTGCTGTTATTTTAAAGGCAACTTCTATTCATGTGCTTTAGAAATCCAATGTAAAGAAAGAAATTTGCCCTGGACAAGGACAGCCAAAGTGCCAGCAATGGCCCTGGGGCAGTAAAATGCCTGGGCCTGATTCAGAATATGTGTAATGAAGACCACTATGAGGTGGCACAGTGGGATAGTGGTTAGCACATCTGCCCTTTTCAGTGCTGGGGATCCAGGTTTGAAGGTGGCACGGTGGTTTAGTGGTTAGCACGTTCGCCTCTCAGCGCTAGGGATTCCTGGTTCGAATCCCCATCAGGGTGGAGTTTCCATGTTCTCCCCGTGTCTGCGTGGGTTTCCTCTGGGTTCTCCGGTTTCCTCCCACAGTCCAAAAACATGGATCTGCTAACGGTACACTACGCCTTCCATATAACTGGCAATGGGTTCTACACAACGCTGGTGACTACTTTGACGGACAGTAACAGGTGCAAACATGTAACTCTTTTGGATCGGTTGTGAAGAAATAGTTGCCACTATTTAAGTTCCAACCCTCGTATAAAGGCCAAATGGTTATTACATCCCCTGACCAAAATGGCGCCATTCCTCCTATGAACCTAACTGCCCAATGCCCATCTTCTGCTTTGGTTTGGATTTTCAACCCGGAACAATAAAAACCATCCAGCATGTCTTTAAAAAATGAGAGGAAACTTTCCTAAGTAAACCCACTTAGACATGGGGAGGACATGCAACATTTGTAGAAATCAAGCCTCCAGTGACCCGCTGTGACCCGCTCCCAAGGAGATATTAGTGGCTTATTCTATACAATCTAAAACCCAATGATTTGTCCAATCCAATACAAATAAAAAATATAATGAGTCCTATATTTCATTTTGGCTAAAAGAGGCCAATCAATACCACTTTAGATAATTAACTGAATTCTGTGGTGTTTGACTGGAAGTTAATTGGTGGACTAGAGAGATAGAAAAATATTTGATATACCTTTAGACTGAACGGTGTCCTTATTGGTTACTAGATTTGGCTCCTTTGGGGTTTCATCCTGATGTCCAGTGCCATCTAGTGGAAAAAAGAAGATATTTAATATAATTGGTATTAGAACAGGGTGGCACTTTCTTCTCTCAGCGCTAGGGATGCCCGGTTCGAATCCCCATCTGGGTGGAGTTTCCATGTTCTCCCCATGTCTGTGTGGGTTTTCTTCGGGTTCTCCGGTTTCCTACCTAAAACATGGATCAAGTCAATTGAATTCTCCAGATTGCCCCATATAGAGTGTGCGTGTGTGTGTGTGCCCGCCCAGCGATAGATTGTCACCCTGTCCTGGGTGTATCTGCCCAGCACCCGAAACATTCTCCCCTAGATGGGCATGGGGAACCCCCCCCTCCAAATTAGATATAATTCCAAAATTCAAAATGATTTAAGTAGTTTATTAGTAATTAATATACAAAAACAACTGAATTTTAATATTGAACACTCAACACTGGGACCACAACACTGCAACCCCCTCTGAAAGATAAAAAGTCTCAAAACAAAGATAATACAAACTCAGTGAGGTAACCATCTTCTTTGGGCGGCTGTTCCCAATAGGTGTCCAGAGCAGATCAATATTCTCCACCATCACCATAACAACCCACATGTCCTACTTGACCACATAAATGTCCTTTTTGAACTTCCTTCTCTCCTCCTGCCTGATGCCTCCATCCTCAGCATTCTTTTACCAATACAACCCGTCTCCATCCTCAGCATATGTCCAAACCACTTTAATCTCACCTCTCTATCTTTGCATAAAAACATCCTACAAGTACCATTCCTTTAAAAATCAATTTTTTTTCATTAACTTCCGCTTTATCCTCTATTACGGTTGGGAGGGGGGGGGGGTTCCCCGGGGTTCCCGTCTCGGGCACTGGGCAGATACACCCAGGACAGGGTGCCAATCCATCGCTGGGCACACACTCACTCACACAGACACACTCTATATGGGGCAATTTGGAGAATTCAATTGACTTGATCCATGTTTTTAGACTGTGGGAGGAAACCAGAGAACCCGGAGGAAACCCACGCGAACACGGGGAGAACATGGAAACTCCACCCAGATTGGGATCCGAATCGGGAATCCCTAGTGCTGAGAGGAGAACATGCTAACCACTAAGCCACCCTCCTTTAATCATCCTGTGTAGCAAATATCTAAAATTTGTCTCTTTAAGCTTCACACATCTAGATTAAACAAAAGTTTATACGAATGCAGCATTTGCTGTTCTGGACAAAACGTCTGTTTAAATATTCATTCATTCCTTATTCATTATCTCCCGCTTATTCTCTATTAGGGTCGCGGTGGGGTTCCCCATGCCCATCCAGGGGAGAACGTCTCGGGCGCTGGGCAGATAGACCCAGGGCAGGGCGCCAATCCATCGCTGGGCACACACTCACTCACACAGACACACTCTAAATTGGGCAATTTTGAGAATTCAATTAACTTGATCCATGTTTTTGGACTGTGGGAGGAAACCGGAGAACCCGGAGGAAACCCACGCAGACACGGGGAGAACATGGAAACTCCACCCAGATGGGGATTCGAACCGGGAATCCCCAGCGCTGAGAGGCGAATGTGCTAACCACTAAGCCAACGTGCCTCTGTTTAAATAGTTTTAGAGAATTTAAGCCACATTTTAAAGTTCTGGTTCTTTTAAACAAGTTCTCTTCTTTATTTTGCTCTTTAGCTTTGCGGCACAACATTGAATGCAAACAAAAAGAGCCAATTATCCCGGTGAACCGAAACTTGTCCAGATGACTCTCCAAAACCGAGAGGAACCAGATTCATTCATCAGGTTTCTGCTAGAATGAAGAAAGTCAAAGACTGAATCAGTGGGAGAAGAAATGGGCCGGTGGCTTGTTGCAACAATACTACCTGATAAAAGAACTCATGAAGTCGTAAAAGAAGACGAATAGGTTTGAAAGAGATACACTGGTTGGACAAAAGTCCTGGGACACACCTCTTAATCAACCCAAGGTGGATGATATCAAGCAGAAAGTAAAAGTGCACATTACAGAGCCCCGTCTCCGGCACCGGAGCATAAAACCTAGCTGGGACCCCTGTTTAATAATGTAATGACCCTCATATGGCTGGTATTCATCGTATTTATTAACTCTCTAGGTTTATATAGCTTTAGAATCGTGGGACATGTTACAACTATGTCTACTATCCATCCATCCATCCATCCATCCATCCATTATCTTCCGCTTTAAGTTAAAGTTAAGTTCAAGTTATTTATTTATATAGCGCTTTTTACAACAGTACATTGTCACAAAGCAGCTTTATCCTCTATTAGGTTCGTAGGGGGGGTTCCCCATGCTTATCCAGGGGAAAACGTTTCGGGCGCTGGGCAGATACACCCAGGACAGGGTGCCAATCTATCACTAGGCACACACTTACTTACACAGACACACTCTATATGGGGCAATTTGGAGAATTCAATTGACCGTGATCCATGTTTTTGGACTGTGGGAGGAAACCGGAGAACCCGGAGGAAACGCATGCGGACACGGGGAGAACATGAAAACTCCACCCAGATTGGGATCCGAACCGGGAATCCCTAGTGCTGAGAGGAGAACATGCTAACCTACTAAAAAATTGTTTAATGGACAAGCAGTCTGTATTATATACATATGTGGTGTAGGGGATGGCACGGTCGCTTAGTGGTTAGCATGTTTGTCTCTCAATGCTGGGGATCCAGGTTTGAATCCCGATCTGGGTGGAGTTTCCATGTTCTCCCCATGTCCGCGTGGGTTTCCTCTGGGTTCTCTGGTTTCCTCCAAAAACATGGATGAGTTATATGCGCTAAATTGCCACATATGGGAGGCACGGTGGCTTAGTGGTTAGCACGTTCGTCTCTCAGCGCTAGGGATTCCCGGTTTGAATCCCAATCCGGGTGAAGTTTCCATGTTCTCCCCGTGTCCGTGTGAGTTTCCTCCGGGTTCTCCGGTTTCCTTTCACAGTCCAAAAACATGGATCAAGGTTAATTAAATTATCCAAATTGCCCCATATAGAGTGTGTCTGTGTGAGTGAGTGTGTGCCCAGTGATAGATTGGCGTCCTGTCCTGGGTGTATCTGGCCAGCGCCCGAGACGTTCTCCCCTGGATGGGCATGGGGAACCCCACCACGACCCTAATAGAGGATAAAGCGGAAGATAATGGATGGCTGTATTGTCGTGTATTGTTACACAAGGCTCTTACCCTCAAGGTTGTCCTCTATGTTGGACACAGTAGCTGTGGAAGGTCCCTCATGTGGACTCCCTGAAATACAGACGATTAGTATTTTAGCTTTCTTATATCACAATGCCATCTACAAATAATATGAAATTTCGTGAAGCTGTCCAGTTATTTATTGCAAGCCATTATTATGTAGCCAGGGGTGTCCAAACTTTTCCATAAGCCTGTACTTCGTCCTTCTCTACCTTAAAACTACTTACAGTCATAAACCGTACTTTCCAGTAATAAGATTGCAGGGCCATTGTCACGTGACTGGTTCTTTTCCAGTTATTTTGAGATTCTTTACAGCACGGTCGGTTGCAGGCAGGGGGGGCATAAGTCATATTCATATTCAGACAAGCAGAAAATTAGATCGGCCCTCTTCCATTTGCTCAGGAGGTGGTGGGAGCTACAGGATGTACTGTTAGGCAATCGACTGTATCACAAATAATGGGTAAGCATGTCAGAGCCGAGTCAACAGGCTTCTTCAGCCCATTTTTGGGGCCAAGCACAGCAACAGCATTGGCTGGATTTGATTTAAGGATGGACTGCATGAAAATTTGAGAGCCATGCCTCACCGACGATCCCAGTCTGTGGCTCTGGTTTATATTTTCAAAGTAAAGTAATAAATCCAGAATAGTGCAGGGGTATGTCTGATCTAGAACAAATAGAGCCCCTATTTTAACTGGGAGAACTTTCTAACTGGGGTAACTTTGTGGGGCTGATGTTGGATATCGAAAGCCTCACGAGCTGGATAGTGAAATATGCACATACACGCACACACACACCATATATGTATATATATATATATATATATACACACACATATAGACAGTGCCAGTCAAGAGTTTGGACTAGGGGTGGGACAATTACATCCATCCATCCATCCATTATCTTCCGATTTATCCTCTGGGGGGTTCCCCATGCCCATCCAGGGGAGAACGTCTCGGGCGCTGGGTAGATACACCCAGGACAGGGCGCCAATCTATCGCTGGGCACACACTCACACTCTATATGGGGCACTTTGGAGTACTCAATTTACCTTAATCCATGTTTTTGGACTGTGGGAGGAAACCGGAGAACCCGGAGGAAACCCACGCAGACACGGGGAGAACATGGAAACTCCACCCAGATTGGGATTCGAACCGAGAATCCCTAGCGCTGAGAGGCAAATGTGCTAACCACTAAGTTACCGTGGCTCCCGGGATAATTACAGTATTATTATTATTATTATTATTATTATTGTACAATAATTAACTTATTGTAATTATTGTGGTTTAACTAATAAGTTAAACTTTCAACCACTAATAAAGTACTAAGAATCACTTTTGCACAATATTAACACTAAGTATTTGTAATTCATTAAATTCTTTCATTAAATATAAAAAAAGTCCCTTAAAGTACATATTTATATCCATTTGGAAGAAAAAAATAGTTTTCCTGTAACGACAAAGTGTAGCTTGTATTTTTGTAAATCGACAAGTGTATTTTTGTTTCGTGTGAGTTCCGCCATTTGGTCTAAAATTCTGTCGACTAGCATAATACATTTTTTTCTTTTGTTTTTCATGAATGTAGTCATGATTATGTTAAGACGCCCTTACAATTAATTACTTGTAGTATTTTTATTTGAGCTTAATTGCAAAAATAATTATTTGTCTCATCCCTAGTTTGGACACTGCTGGGATAGGAATAATCCCTGCCCTGTGGTGGTACTATTGGGGTCCTGACCATTAGAGAACAGAGTACACAGCACGTACTGTAGTCCACAAACAGATGGACTACAATCTCTAATTGTAGAACTACAAAGCCCAGCTTTACAGCAAGTGGAACTGAGAAAATGGACAATAAGTGGTCCAAACCTTTACTGGTACTCTATAATTATACAATAAAAATTGCGGTGATATTTGATATCATACTGCCTCTGTAAACACTGCCAAACTGCTGTCTTTGTAAAACTAGAAAGCACACTGTAGGCATAACTGTCCACTTTGCCATTTAGATTATAAATATATATTAGATTACTGAATATTACTATATGTAGGGAATATAAGTCTTATTGTTTATTCTATAATCCATGAAAATAAGCGGTAAATGTATGTTGCTGCATTTGCAAGACTGTCAATAAAATCTCTCTACACTCCAGAATATGAATAATTAAGGACTTTAGTTATAATTGCAGTGATATTTTTTAATGTCCATCTTTATGGTAAGTTGAGAAAGTAGACAATGGAGCATGAAGAGGGTGTATCCTGATGGTACTGTATCTTCTGAGTTACTTCAGGTAAATTATTAATGTTCTTTTTTAATGGTTTTTAAAACATAAAACTGATCCTGCCTCATTATCTGTGTATTTTAAATGTCTGCCCTGACACATAAAGCAGAGCGTAAACTACTCACTAGTTGCAAATGATGATGATAAAATGGACCCTTTTAGTTTGGATGATGGAGGTTGTTTTGCATCGTGCACCTCGGGTAATGTCTGTGCATCTTGAAAACAAGCCTTTATCCCAAAAACAACTATTACGCCACACTCCATAAACTGATATCATTAACTATTATAATGTAAATGGAACGGATCCAGATTCAGATCACATTTGCATGTCTGACTCTCCATTTAAGGGGGGGGGGGGAGAGCTCAGCTTAAAGCTGCTTATCAAATACAGCTGCATCCACTCTGCACTCCCCTGACCTCATCACACCATCTTAAAAGAGAGCACGCCACACTCGAACACACCCACGCTCTCAGTCAGCAACGAGTGCCAAGGGCCACAGCAGCCAGCCAAGAGTGCACTACAGAAGTGCCACAGACTTTCACTTAATGGCTACTTCCCATGTATATTCACTTTAGAGTCTTTAATAAAAACTCTGTCTGAGGCACTCTAATCCATCTTTGTCTCTGGCTCTGTGTAGACGCAAGAGCCGAAATGTTTAAGGCCGATGCTGCTAAGCCGCACACTGGACCACAGACATTTGGGATTATTAAAATCAGCTCACACTATTTAGGCCTGCAGCTGAGGCTTAAGGTATAATAACCTCCTTGTGAATGTGAATACCGGTCCTGATGGGGTCTTAATGGGATGTTTGTGTAGTTGTTGGTCAAAATAACTCACGGTTTAGGCACAGCCCCTTTCTCATGTCTGTATGTACATATAAGCTTTATGAATGTGTTTATTATGCATTATGAATACCGGATGCCTTTCGGTAACATTTTCTGGTATTCATAACATGTTACAAACACATACATGAAGCTTAGGGCAGTACGGTGGCTTAGTGGTTAGCACATTTGCATCACAGCGCTAGGGATTCCCGGTTCGAATTTCTAGGTTCGAATCCCCATCTGGGTGGAGTGTCCATGTTCTCCCTGTGTCCGCGTGGGTTTCCTGTACTTATTGTGGTGGTAAATAATCAGATGACAGAACAACAGTTAAAGTAAAAATGATTTAATATGATTTGCAAATCGGGCGGCACGGTGGCTTAGTGGTTAGCACGTTTGCCTCTCAGCTCTAGGGATTCCCGGTTCGAATCCCCATCTGGGTGAAGTGTCCATGTTCTCCCCGTGTCCGCGTGGGTTTCCTCCGGGTTCTCCGGTTTCCTCCCACAGTCCAAAAACATTGATCAAGTCAATCGAGTTCTCCAAATTGCCCCATATGGAGTCTGTCTGTGTGAGTGAGTGTGTGCCCAGCGGTACATTGGCGCCCTGTCCTGGGTGTATCTGCCCAGCGCCCAAGACTTTCCCCCCAGGATGGGCATGGGGAACCCCCCCGCGACCCTAATATAGGATAAAGTGGAACATAATGAATATATAAATGAATAAGGCACAAAAGGTTGTTTATTATAGTGAATAACTCACGGGAAAGACATGTAACTGTCCTCTTCTGCGTGTCAGGGCTAATAAGATCTCTTTATATGATTTAATTTAACATTAATGCTGCCCTCCTGCAACTTATTGCTTTAATAACAGAGGCTTATGACAAACATTATGAAGTATTATAATTATTTTTATGAATACCGGGTTCATAGAAAGTGTTACTGGCGTCAGCCCTCAATCAGCTGTTTGGTTTGTCTGGTTTTAAAGTGTGTAGGTGCTGTAGATACTGTATTATAATGAGAAAATCACAAGTTTATGATAAAATGTCTACATTAAGATTATATTCTGCCCAGCGATGGATTGGCGCCCTGTCCTGGGTCTATCTGCCCAGCGCCCGAGATGTTCTCCCCTGGATGGGCATGGGGAACCCCACCGCGACCCTAATAGAGGATAAGCGGAAGATAATGAATGAATAAATGAAAAGATTATATTCACACATTTGTTTTAACAATCCCTGAGTCATTATTCATCAGTTAGAACGAGACCAGCATTATAAAACCTCAACAACATCGATATGATTCAAGATTCAAGAAAATTTTACTATCATTAATATCACATGTGTCACATGAGATAAGAACGAAATTATGGGTCACGGACCCTGATTACCCAGTTATAAATTTTCGTTTTTCAATTTAAATAAAAATTTTAAAGAAGAAAATGAGAATTACACATATCGCTATGTGAAATATAATATAGTATACAACTATGAATATATATAATATATATAATATACCACTACAATTATAAATAAAATATAGAATATTTAACTATAAATATAATATATAAATATATGTATATACAGCGGCACGGTGGCTTAGTGGTTAGCACGTTCGCCTCTCAGCGCTAGGGATTCCCGGTTCGAATCCCCATCTGGGTGGAGTTTCCATGTTCTCCCCGTGTCTGCGTGGATTTCCTCCGGGTTCTCCGGTTTCCTCCCACAGTCCAAAAACATGGATCAAGTTAATTGAATTCTCAAAATTGCCCCCTATAGAGTGTGTCTGTGTGAGTGAGTGTGTTCCCAGCGATGGATTGGCGCCCTGTCCTGGGTCTATCTGCCCAGCGCCCGAGATGTTCTCCCCTGGATGGGCATGGGGAACCCCACCGCGACCCTAATAGAGGATAAGCGGGAGATAATGAATGAATGAATGACTGAATATGTATATACAGTATATAAAATAAATTTAAGAATATATATATATATATATATATATATATATATATATATATATATATATATATATATATATATATATATATATACACTATATATAAAAGTAGTATAGAATAGAATAGATATAAATATAGAATATAAATATAGCAGCATATAAAATGTGTTTAACGGTACATGTGAGATGAGATGTTTGTATTTCAGAACTGTGAGCCATGAAATGGAGTTGTATCTGTAATCACCTCGACTCAAACACTTCAAACACGACTCAGAGGATCGGTTTCCGTCCTGCCACAATAGCATTAGCGAGGTCAGGCGGTAATGCTTGGCAGTCATGCCCGGCTCTTATCCACTTTCCAATTCCTCCCAAAGCTAGTGGAAAGGGACACGGGGGACGTGATCAGGCTGTTCCGAGTTCCCTTCTGTTTATCCAAATCGAATCCAAAGGCATTTATGTATGAAGCTCACTTTTGTACTACTGCACAGGGACCATGACACCTCACACAACTGTCATTTCCTGCTTCACCTAACCCGCCATAATATCAACAATTCCATTATGTTGTGGCCTTTTAGTCTTTATTGTAACTCTGAGTCCGGGTGTCAATTTTTTGGCTTTCTTACAACATTCCTGCTCTAATTCAATTAACTGAAATCAATTTCTTGTCGTTATTTTGCACACACTGCCACCAAGCAGTCATGCGTTTATCTGGAACTCGTTTATAGCCAGTTCTTTTTGTCGATCGCTTACCGTTAAGTGTTTCAGCAAGAGCCTGCACTTACATAGTAAAGTAAAGCACCCCAATCTGGCTTCCCACCCATCATTCAATTAATTTTTAAGATTCTTTTCTGAGGCAGAAGACAGGGAAGGCTCGTGGATCTCTGTCCACCAGAGTGCTGGGTACCTTTAGTCCATCCAGCTGTAGCAGCTATATGATGGAGATGTCTCCACCCTGTGGGCAGACAGGCAGACGAGCTCTCTGCAGAGGTAGGAAAAACTTTGGGTAGCACTTTCCCCTAAATTCGGTATTCATAATGCAATAACACACTTATAAAGTATGCATAATGCTTTATAACACTTGTCATAAACCTTTGTTAATGTCCATAGATGTGCATAAGCACGCTCATAAAGTGTTATAATAACACGCAATAAGGCTTTATAACACAAAGTGACATAATGCCTTATAAATTATATATTTTAACCATTCAACTTATTATAGAGACCAGCGACATAAAGCCTTATAACGTTTGTTAACGAGCACTATTCCTGAAAATGAATTTATAAGTGCTCATAACTGTTTATAAAAACTCATAAGCTCTCTTTACAGGCATAAAGTCTTTAATGACCTTGGATGGTACTGCATACATAGTAGTACATAATGCCTTATAAAAGCTTATAAATGCTCGTTACAGACTTTAATAATCAACATCTATGTACATTAATGAAGGCTTATGACAAATGTATTAAAGCATTAGGAATACTTTATAAAGCTTTATAAATGTTTATCATGTGTCACTGGTTTGATTACCTGCACCTACTTGCAGCTTACGTCCCTGATGCATTTCTCATTTCTTTTCTCCGTCGTGGCTGCATAAGCTGAAAATGTTCACGGGCCATTTATAATGCATTATGAATAACGTATTCATAGAAAGTGTTAACAAACTTTGTGTTTCAGTGTTCATTTCTGCAGCCTGACACTTGTTTTGTGGCTTATTGTTTCCGTCCGTTCATTATCTCCCGCTTTATCCTCTACTAGGGTCGCGGTGGGGGTTTCCCATGCCTATCCAGGGGAGAAGGTTTCGGGCACTTGGTAGATACACCCAGGACAGGGCGCCAATCTATCGCTGGGCACACACTCAGTCACACAGACACATACACTCTAATTTATACACATACACTCAATTTGGAGAACTCAACTGACCTTTATCCATGTTTTTGGACTGTGGAAGGAAACCGGAGAACCCAGAGGAAACCCACACGGACAATAGGAGAACATGGAAACTCCAACCGGATTGGGATTCGAACCTGGAATCCCTAGTGCTGAGAGGGGAACATGCTAACCACTAAGCCACTTATTGCCGCCGGCTTATTGTTTACTAGGTATTATATTAGATGCCCAGTATAATAATGGCTACTTATCCTGTATACCATGCTGTAAAATCGATTGTGATTTCTATGTGATCTCGTTCAGATCAATAAAGTTCCCCGTGAGTCTGGCACATCCCTGGTCATAAATGGAATGTTGGCATCGCAAACGCAGCCAGGTTCCACCTATCAGATAGTAATCACCTATGTCTCAGGTGTTAAGTGTACATTGTTTCTTCAATCTATCAAAAACCTGAACTGTGGCCTTTGCTTTCATGACACTGGCCCGTGAACATTTTCTGCTCGCCGAGTTTCGGCTTATCCAGCCACGACGGAGAAAAGAAAAGAGAAACACATCAGGGACGTAAGGTGCAAGTAGGTGCAGGTAATCAAACCAGTGACACGTGACAAACACCTCGGTGGATCCCTTTCAGACCTGACTCGCGGGGTTAATCGAAAAGTCTTTCTCTAAAATGAGCCGAAGATGCGATGCTTTGAGGCAGGCGCAAAAAAACCCATCATCCACGTATCGAACAAAGCCGCTCAATATTTCACGAGGCAACCAGTTCTAACTTTTCATTTTGACAAGGGAGCCAGGAAACAGCGAGGAGAGAAATACAGTTTACTCATGAGATGGGGGGGGGGGGGGGGGGGGGGGGGGGGGGCTGTGATGGGCACGAGGGCATAATGATGCTCATCAGCTCACCATAAGGTTCGGGTCCATGACCAGAGCTTTTATTTCATCAGTCAACAAGATCTAAGGTTTTTTCATACCACTTTCTATAAATGCATAAGCGCTTCATAACACGTGTCATAAGCCTAAGTATATAAATGCTTCAGTTATACCACTTATAAAGCGGTATAACAGTATGCCTTTATAAAACAAACTGACATAATACATCATAATACAAACGGATTTCAGACACTCTTACTTTTACTTCATCTAATGCAGGTAAAGAGAGCTTATAAGCATTCATAAGCAGCAATAAGCACTTATACAGTCATTTTCAGGTAAAACATTATTTGGTAACACTTGACCTAAATCCAGTATTCATAATGCATTATTAATGTCCATAGAAGTACATAACCATACTTGTAAAGTGTATGGGGCTTTATAACACAAAGTGGCGTAATGAATTATAATGTTTAATATTTAATAACAGTATAATGAATTATAACGTTAATATATTATGTTAATACTCTTATCTAATCAACATTTAAAATATACATTTTATACTGCATCGATATGGCATAAATGCTTATACGGTTAATGTTTACAACACTAAGTGACATATCAATTAGTGTTATAAAGCCTTATAGCATTTTCTTATAAAACTAACATACAGTAAATGGGGTTTATAAATATGTATATGCATTAAGAAAGACAAGTGTTACAAAAGGATTATAAAGAAAAGCTTTATAAAGCTTTAGGAATGTGTTTATAATGCATTATGACCACTGGATTAATAGAAAGTGTTACCGTTTTATTATTCCTATTAATTTTACATTATGCTTGATGTACTTATTAAAACAAAGGAAGCGAGAGCCCAGTAAGGCTGCACTTTCTAAACAGGTAGCTTTTAGAAAGCAGCCTTTGTCCAGAGGATCTTATTGAAATGCTGTTTTCCCCTCAGCAGGTATTTACCCCGGCCTACTGCACTAGAATATCAAGCAGATTAAAGCCTGTTGAGACCTATTATAAGTAAACAGGGAGGGAAACATGGTGTACAAGGTGTCAGTCCCTGAAGAATAAAAGAATTGAAACTGGTAGTGATGAGCACTACGTTTTAAACGCTTGAAAATCAGGCATAAGGGTTTTTATTATTTGCAGTGATCATTCACCTAATTCGGACATGAGTCTTAGGGTTGTGTTTTAGGATGTTTTACCCCATCAAAGCTTAACATTAAAACTGGGTGTATTATTTTAGTCATGTCCAAATTTTTGGATAATCTACATTTAAGTTTACAATGATTCTAATTCATAGTTTCATGGTGGTCGGTCTTTAGGATGTAAGTCTCAACTTAGTATGTATATATATATATATATATATATATATATATATATATATATATATATATATATATATATATATATATTTTCCATCCATCCATCATCTTCCACTTTATCCTCTATCCTCTAAAGTTTCGGGTGCTGGGCAGATACACCCAGGACAGGGGGCCAATCTATCGCTGAGCACACACTCACACAGACACACTCTATATGGGGCAATTTGGAGAATTCAATTGACCTTAATCCATGTTTTTGAACTGTGGGAGGAAACCGAAGAACCCGGAGGAAACCAATATGGACACAGGGAGAAACTCCACCCAGATTGGGATTCGAACCAGGAATCCCTAGTGCTGAGAGGCAAACGTGCCAACCACTTAGGCACCATGCCGCCCCTATATATATATATATATATATATATATATATATATATATATACACACACACTTTATGCATAATGCATGTAATTATATACATCTATATACATTATCAGAGGCTTATGACAAATGGGATACAGCATCATAAATACATTATAAAGCTACATGAATTGAGCCATTAGAAATGTTAACTTTTTCTATGAACCCTGTATTTATAATGCATTATAATCAAATCAAAGATTTTTTTTAGAATGCTTTATAAGCCTCTATTAATGTACATAGATGTTCATAACCAAATCTCTAAGGTGATATAAGGCTTTATAACTCCAAGTGACATAATGCATTATAAAATGTATATAACAGTTCATTACCTCAGTGTAAAGACCAGCGTCATAAAGCTTTATAACCGTTGTGTTAAATTAATTCCGTCCCTGCAATTGTCTTTATAAGTGCTCATAAGTGTTTATTAACGCTTATAAGCTCTTTTTACCGGCATTAGGTAAAGTGCTGTCATTTTTTAACTGCATTAATAGCAGTATTAAATGACCTAAAAGAGATTATAAATGCTCTTTACAGACATCAAATAAAAGTGATATCATCATTAAGTGAGAATGTCTAAACATGCAAAGAATCCAAAGCTTCAAAAATAAAGCCTTATGTCATATTGTTATAACAATGTTTGTGACTGTGATTCTAAACATGTATGTACATTAACAGAGGCCTACTTTTTAAAGCTTTATAATGCATTATGAATACCGGATTCATGGAAATTGTTATCGAAATATTATATCCCAACTAATATTAGCTTTCGTTAAATGATTCGCTATTTTACATGCCAGTCCTCCATCCTGCTTCACTCTTCATATATTATTGGATCAGAGTGTTTAACCTTTTATTTAAACATTCCCAGAGCCTCCTATGATTCAGACAACCTTTGAGAAGAGCCAGAGGCCGCGGAGTTAATGAAGTGCCAAACATCAAGAGCAAACCCTTATTTTCATGTGCAAATACTCCTGATCTTAAGTGGCCACGGTGCCAAAGAGTGAATAGCAAGCGGGGGGCATTCCGCAACGTGCCTGGTTATCCAGAAGAGTTTTAGACCCCACTCGGATTTTCATTGCTGTGAAATGATAAAGCTCAGGACAATCGAAGCCAATTAAAACCTACTGAGCTGAGAAGCAATTGAGGTCGGGGGTCATAAATACTGCAGATGCTCGTCCTTTCAGCGGAAAGAAAGTGACCTTCTTGTCTGTAGTCGGCCTTTTGTCATGCGAGTAAAGCGAAGAGGGCGAGGGACAAGAGACGGCGCTTGAGAACCGAGATGCTGGAAACAGCTCGGGACTCCTTACATCACAAGACACACATGACGGGCTTCGAATTATGAGAAGAAGTTCTTTAAAGTGTCCTTGGCAGAAAGACAACAGATGCTTTAAATTCACTGGGGTGGTCAGTACATTCAACAGGCTCAGGATGTGAAGGGCAATTTGCATAGTATATAATAAATATTGGGGGGAAAATGAGGAATGATGTGTATAACATAACTGAAATTATAAAGTCTGTTATAAAAGCTGAAATGTCAGCATTGGTCATGTGATCAGGATATCCACAATCTGCATATAAGCGCAACCACACACCGTTGTTTATACTTAATATATTTTTAATATACAGTATATATATACATACACACACATATGTGTATATGTTTGTGTCTATCCATCCACTAATTCCTATACTTGGGTCACGGGTTGGTTCCACATGCCCAACCAGAGGAGAACAATTTAGGCACTGGGCAAATACACCCAAGACAGGGTTCCAATCTATTGCTCTGCACACACTTACACAATACATGGGGCAATTTAGAGCAGCCAATTCACCATGTATTCATATTTTTGGACTGCGGGAGGAAACCAGAGAAAACCCACACAAACCGGAGGAAAACATGAAAACTCCACCCAGATCGGGATTTAAATCTCAATCAGCAGCACTGTATACATGTACACACACACACATATATATATGTGTTTAACACGGCTTAGTGTTTAACACGTTCGCCTCCCAGCAATAGGAAATCCCCATCTGGGTGGAGTTTCCATGTTCTCCCCGTGTCAACGTGGGTTTCCTCCGGGTTCTCCGGTTTCCTCCCACAGTCCAAAAACATTGATCAAGTCAATTGAGTTCTCCAAATTGCCCCATATAGAGTGTGTTTGTGTGCGTGTCTGTGTGTGTGAGTGTGTGCCCAGAGATAGATTGGCGCCCTGTCCTGGGTGTATCTGCCCAACGCCCGAAACGTTCTCCCCTGGATGGGCATGGGGAACCCCACCGCGACCCTAATATAGAAAAAAAGCGGAAGGTAATGAATGAATGAATGAACGAATGAATAAATAAATGAAAAAAAAATTATATATATATATATATATATATATATATATAGAGAGAGAGAGAGAGAGAGAGAGAGAGAGAGAGAGAGAGAGAGAGAGAGAGAGAGAGAGAGAGAGAGAGAGAGAGAGAGAGAGAGAGAGAGAGAGAGAGAGAGATAGATAGATAGATAGATAGATAGATAGATAGATAGATAGATAGATAGATAGATAGATAGATAGATAGATAGATAGATAGATAGATGGATTTAGCGCCTGTCTTTTTGCTTGTTGGTCCCACTTTTATTTATATTAATAAAAGTATGAACAAAGAAAGGCACGATTGTCAAGGAGAAAAGAAAAACAAAAGTCAAGCTACGAAGTGACCCACATACATTCTGTCAGAGGAAGCCAGGCTTTCTTTCAACAATAAGCGGAATACTTTGCATAGTACACGCTTGTAGTTGTTTTCCAAAAAGTCTGTATAGGTCAGAGTTCAAAAGCAAACACAAATGTCAAGTAAGAGAGGCAACAACACAGTCCAAAATAATCAACTCAGATGCTCATGTTAGGACCTTTCTCAAGAATTATAAAACGCTTGCGGCTAATTTTCCACTAAACATTGCTTTGTTTTATTATCATAAATATTTTATTTCTGTAGTAGCGGGATTTTTTTGTATCTTTAGCTACACAGCAAAAAAAAAAAAAAAAATATATATATATATATATATATATATATATATATATATATATATATATATATATACACACATATATATATATATATAATTCAGGGCGGCACGGTGGCTTAGTGGTTAGCACGTTCACCTCTCAGCACTAGGGATTCCCGGTTCAAATCCCAATCTGGGTAGAGTTTCCATGTTCTCCCCGTGTCTGCGTGGGTTTCATCCGGGTTCTCCAGTTTCATCCCACAGTCCAAAAACATGGAACAAGTTAATTGAATTCTCAAAAATTGCCCCCTATAAAGTGTGTCTGTGTGAGTGAGTGTGTGCCCAGCGATGGATTGGCGCCCTGTCCTGAGTCTATCTGCCCAGCGCCCGAGACGTTCTCCCCTGGATGGGCATGGGGAACCCCACCGCGACCCTAATAGAGGATAAGCGGGAGATAATGAATGAATGAATATTTAATTCAGATCCATCCTACAATGATGTCATGGTTAAGGGATTTGCTGGTGTCATGTAAACTATGACCAAAGTGAATGCTTAAAGGGTAAAGGGGATGTGTAAAAGGACTTTTCACCCTATAAGACCTCATTTTACACCCTGTGCAAGATGCATCACAAAGCTTATTACTATCTCACACCCCCCACCAACAGACTATTATATTTAGTTTAATGTTTAACAGACATAGTAATATGCCATTTAAATAGCAACGCTGCTTGTGAATATGTCTAACCTGATGGACGTGGCCATCTGGTTTTTAAAGGGAACAGCGAGTGACCCGCTGATTGGTTTATTGTACGTTATGCTCAAAACACACCCATGAGTAGAGAAAGGGATTTAGTACATGACTTTTGCGTGGTTCCCGTTACGCTGTGATTTTCCTGCTGTTACAATAGCATTGATGCCCAACACGCCCAGCTGCACGGTGCATGGTTGATGGCTTGCTAAAGATAGCTAAAAAAGCTAACCAATATAGCGGCCATGATGACAGATATGTATATATATATATCTGTCATCATGGCCGCTATATTGTTTAGCTTTTTTAGCTATCTTTAGCTATCTTTGAACCATCCAGGAGATGTCTACAAAATCCTGATTGGCTGCTGCTGACTATATATATATATATATATCCATCCATTATCTTCTGCTTTATCCTATATTAGGGTCGCAGGGGGGTTCCCCATGCCCATCCAGAGGAGAACGTTTCAGGCGCTGGGCAGATACACCCAGGACAGGGCACCAACCTATCGCTGGGCACACACTCACTCACGCAGACATACACACTCTATATGGGGCAATTTGGAGAACTCACTTGACCTTGATCCATGTTTTTGGACTGTGGGAGGAAACCGGAGAACCCGGAGGAAACCCACGTGGACACGGGGAGAACACAGAAACTCCACCCAGATGGGGATTCGAACCGAGAATCCCTAGTGCTGAGAGGAGAACATGCTAACCATGCCGCCCACTATGTATATATAATATATATACAGTCACTATATAATATATATATATATACACAAACACACACACACACACACACACACATATATATATATATATATATATATATATATATATATATATATATATATATATATATATATATAGACATCTCCTGGATGTTTCAAAATTGGTGTCCTGTAGCAATGAGAGGCTTGACATTGATGCAATTTCCAACAACTATGTACGAAAGAATAACGCTTACCTTCCGGCTCTGTGCCCTCCTTCAAACCTTGGCTTTCTTTATTCTTTGTTAGGTCTGTGGAAAACAAGAGACAAACACAAAGATTAAGACAGCTGGAGTGTTTATTCACATCGTGGATTTCATTCAGGGTTGAAAACGACACTTGCTAATCAAGACGGTTTCGTCGCAACCTTTAATCCCCCCCCTTTCCTAAAAATGCAGAGGGCAACTAGCTGTGGTGGGCATTGCAGTGCTTGGGATTGTAAAACAAAACAAGACAAAGAGGGAGGTTAATCAAGCATGACAAAACCCTGTTCTCTGCATAATCGAATGCAAATAGCCCAGCCTCGCTTTCTTTGCACACTGAGCATATTCACATGCGTTCGCCTGGCGATGTATTGCTCCCTCACTGTGCCTAAAGCTCAGCCTGAAGGGTAACCAAGAGGATGAGGGCACTGATCAAAAGCAGAGCTTCAAAGCTCCACTTAGAAACATAAGTCCCTTCCATCTTCCCCCAACAAGAGCCTTCTCCTTCATCGGCCACGAGGCTGCAGGTCGCTCGCTTCGACACAAATGTGCACGGGTTCGTCTGTGTTCATGAGGGAAAACATGGGTCTAGCTGTCTGTCAGCTGTGGATGCGCTGAAGACAGCCATGTTGTGTTCGCGGTTCATGTTTGGTGGAGGTGGAAGTTGGGGTGGGTATATTGGGGTTATACATATTTATTCATTATCCTCCGCTTTATCCTATATTGGGGGGGGGGTTTCCATGCCCACCCAGGGGAGAACGTCTCGGGCGCTGGGCAGATACACCCAGAACAGGGCGCCAATCTATTACTGGGCACACACTCACTCACACATACACACTCTATATGGGGCAAGTTGGAGAACTCAATTGACTTGATCTATGTTTTTGGACTGTGGGAGGAAACCGGAGAACCCGGAGGAAATCCACGCAGACACGGGGAGAACATGGAAACTCCACCCAGATGGGCATTCAAACTGGGAATCCCCAGCACTGAGAGGAGAACTTGCTAACCACTAAGCCACCGTGCCACCCTATATATATATATATATATATATATATATATATATATATATATATATATATATATATATATATATATATATATATATATATATATATATATATATATATATTCATTTATTTATTATCTTTTGCTTTGTCCTATATTAGGGTCGTGGAGGGGTTCCCCATGCCCATCCAGGGGAGAACGTTTCGGGCGCTGGGCAGATACACCCAGGGGAGGGGGCCAATCCATTGCTGTGTATATATATATATATATATATATATATATATATATATATATATATATATATATATATATATATATATATATATATATATATATATATATATATAGATGTTTCAAAGATAGATAAAGATAGCTAACCAATGTAGTGGCCATGATGACAGATATATATAATTTAAATTCATCCTACAATGATGTCATGGTTCAGGGATTTGCTGGTGTCACTGCGCCACCATGCTGCCCCATCAATGTAGATAAAGAATAAAGAACTGTACCGTTGTCCTCGTCTTTTGTTATTCCTGCAGGAGGCTTCTGAGGCTTCTCCTCTTCAGTTGTCTCCTTTTCTCGTTCCCCTTGAGAATGAAACATGGATTCAAAAACGAAGCGAATGAAATGATTCACCGGGCGAACAGTTCTAAAGCCAACAAATTTCGTTTTGCTTAAATTCATAATTCAAGAAGCCCAACAGCCTTTCGCTTTTTTATTAGCCCATTCGAAGGCAGGCAGACTAAATTGCATAGCCAGTAGGCAGCCAGATTACAGTTATCATTTAAAATAATGGCGTCTGGGACGAGTTTAAACACTGCTTATGAAGGCAAAGGAGATATCTGCGCCCCGGTTTAAGTAATCCATCAGGTGAACCAAGGAGGGCAGGCTGTCGATACGAATGCGCTTCACCTGACGGGTTGCCCAGGCGCATAGACGCAGCCTATAAAGATGCAGCGTAAGTGCAGTGGCCGTTCGGCAGTGTATCGGCGTCAGATACAGAAACGCAGAGATTAAAGCTCCCACCGTTCCGGGGTCGATAAATCAAAGCAGGCACGTTATTAAAGCCAAATAATAAAAAGATGTCTCTGAGCGGCCCGGCTATAGAAGTTAGGGCTTTCATTATGGGAGTCTACAGTTAGCACATTGGATAATGAGTCAAATAATAAAGCACCAAACGTTATTGGGTTGGAATTTTTTGTTATTGCTTCCAGCTTCCACAAAGACCTCACCAGCTCCATCTTCTTGTCCTCCCTTCTCTTCCACGGGCTTCTCCTCCTGCTCGTCCATGTGTTTGCCCTCGCGGGCTGCCTCCTCGTTCCGTGCTAAACAAAGCCGGAGGAGAACATACCAAATATGCCTCATAGAAAGCTTTAATTTAAGTGACATTTAAAGTGTTAGTATAGAAGCTTAGACATGCAAGAGCTCAAAGGGACATTGTGGCAAAGTACAAATTATTTTCATTATCTTTAAAAATAGTCAAGGGTATGGCAGCTCAGTGGTTAGGGCATTGGGCTGTCAGTCTGAAGGTTGTGGGTTCAGATCCCCGGTACACTGAAGTTACCCATGTGGGTCCTTGAGCAACCCTTATTGCTCCAGTGGTGTTGTACCAACCCTGTGTTCTGACTCCAACCAAGTTGGGATAAATGTCGCTGTGGATAAATGACTAAACCTAAATGTAATGTAGTCAACACCCACATCAACAGAGGTATTCAAACGTTGCTATTCATGCCCTCTTGCCAGTTTTTGGAGAATCAACCCTGCCCCAACTTATTAAAATATTGGCGAAACCATCCCATTTGCCCAAAAATTTAGGGGTCCTAAAAAAACACCCTTGCAATGTTCATTGCTATCTTACACCCTGCCAACAGTCTATTTTCACATCCCCCCACCTCTGTTGTGTAAATAGCAACGTTGCTTGTGAATATATCTCCCCTAATGGGCGTGGCCAGCTTGAAATGAGATGTGTTCAGGTACACTTCTGGCGTATTGCTGAAATATCATGGCGACTGGGACACCCGATCTGGGTGGAGTTTTCATGTTCTTCCCGTGTCCGCATGGGTTTCCTCAGGGTTCTCCAGTTTCCTCCCACAGTCCAAAAATATGGATCAAGGTCAATTGAACTGTCCAAATTGCCCCATATATAGTGTGTCTGTGTGCCCAGTGATAGATTGGCGTCCTGTCCTGGGTGTATCTGCTCAGCGTCTGAAACGTTCTCCCCTGGATGGGCATGGGGAACCCCACCCGTGACCCTAGTAGAGGATAAAGTGGAAGATGGATGGATGGATGGATCATGGCGACTGAAAACCCACTGACCACTGACTGAAAACAACCTCTTCAGACCTCAGATGTCATGTCCAACGACACTGAATGCTCCACTAGGTCTACACTATACTCTGGGTTCCTCATTGACAGTCAAACGCAACACGATTTCTCCAATTTTACTGCACCGTTTCCATTTTTTTTACTGCTTTTATCATATTGGAACAAAATGAATCATAAACCATGGCCTGTAACAAAGTAATAGCACATTTTACACTTACTCCTCGATTCATTTTCCAATCCATTTATTCTTATCAGCTTCTCAAGGGTGTATGTGTGTGTATTGGAGGTGGGTGGGGGTTGTTACTAGAGTGCTTTTACACAGTTTCAGCCCCTACTGTGTGAATCATTGCTAAATAGACATACTTTAGTTATATAATTCATTCATTCATTATCTTCCGCTTATCCTCTATTAGGGTCGCGGTGGGGTTCCCCATGCCCATCCAGGGGAGAACATCTCGGGCGCTGGGCAGATACACCCAGGACAGGGCGCCAATCAATCGCTGGGCACACACTCACTCACACAGACACACTCTAAACGTGGCAATTTGGAGAATTCAATTAACTTGATCCATGTTTTTGGACTGTGGGAGGAAACCGGAGAACGCGGAGGAAACCCACGCAGACACGGGGAGAACATGGAAACTCCACCCAGATGGGGATTCGAACCGGGAATCCCTAGCGCTGAGAGGCGAACGTGCTAACCACTAAGCCACCGTGCCGCCACTTTAGTTATATAATTACTGTATATATAATTTACTTTTTTAGTGTAAAGGTATAACACTGAAAATTAAACAGTGTTTCTGCATGAAGACTCATAAGAACCTACAGCTCAAACGTTTGGCCACGCCTCCTTTTTGCTCCATTTATTGTTCTCAGTTCCACTTACTGTATGGATGGACTTCAGACTGTGGTACATCTGTTTGTGGACTATGGTACATACTGTGTACTCTGTTCTCTAATGGCCAGGACCCCAATAGTACCTCAACAAAGCAGGTATTATTTGGTGGGTGCATTATTCCTATCCCAGCAGTGTCACTGAGGTGAATAAATGAAACTACAGCAGCACTACTGCACTAAATCGCCCCCACCGCATCAGTGTCACTACAGAACTGGCAAACAATCCACCACCCAAATGATACCTGCTCTGTGATGGTCCTGACACAACAGAGAACAGAGAACCAACAGGAGACAGATGGACTACAGTCTGTAATTGTACAACTACAAATTCCATATATATGGTAAGTGAAGGACAATGGAGCCACAAGGGGGCGTGTCCAAACTTTGGACAGGTGCAGTATTTATGAGTTTGTGGAATAAAATTTAATGATGTCATTAAGGAGCTTAGATAAAAAAAAAAACAAAAGAAACTTTAGGTCGTTAAATGCAGCTTGTACTCATTTTTCTTGATTATACACACATGCATATTAACTTTAAGTTCAACATTTACTTCAGCTTTTTCTCTTTGTGTGTTTATAAAGGTTTTTTTAAAACCCTGTTATTAATTTAACTTCGTTGTAAATGATCTAGAACCACACCAGCCCTGGTGCACATCCCTGCTATGGGCTCTTCATCATGATAAAGCATTTTCATTCAGATAAGAACCCAAGCGAGTCCATTTTAAGTGTGGCATTTTTACCTGAAACGCCGTGTTCTGCAGCTGCTTCCTTCGCTCCAGTCGGAAAACCGTTATCTGTTATAAAAAAAAATATTACAAATCATTCAAAATTGCTTTTTTAAAACTAATAAAAATACAATGAAAAAGTATTTGGGCTGAAAAACAAATGTATACGAAAAAAAAAAAATCTAAGTAACCCATTCATAATGAATTATTAACACATTCATAAAGCCTCATACATTATTCATGAAGATTTATTGCACTTTATTTACACATTAGCCTCTTTTAATTTACACCGATGTTCATAACCAGGCTCATAAAGCATTATAAGAATATACCATTAGAATTTATAATGTATTGTGACTTATAATGCATTATAACATGTATATTTTCATTTACAAATTGCGGAAACTAATGCCATACAGCTTTATAATGTTTGTGTTCAACAAATTGCGCCAATGAAAAGGACTTTAATAAGTGCTTATAATGACATCTTATAAACACTTTGATAACACTTTCTATGAATTCATAATTATGAACATCTATGTACATTAACACAGGCTTATGACGGATACTGTAAAAACCTTATGAATACTTTATAAAGCGTTATAAATGCACTTATAATGAATTATGAATACCAGATTCATAGAAAGTGTTACCAAATACTTTAGAAGATGTCATTGTAAGCACTTATAACAATTGTTATAATTTCTGACTATGCTTATATTCATAGTCAGAAAATGTTATGACAGTTTGACATAAGGCTATATATGCATTATAATCTTACTTTAAGACATCATACTTAAAACAAGATGATTCCACTTTACTTTAAGTCTGTAAAGAGCATTTATATGCTTTTATGATCATTATTTCTAATTAATTTGTAATGCATTATGCCATTGTGTTATAAAGCCTTATGTCTTATTTTTATAACATGAATGTCGATGTACATAAACAGAGGATTATGACAAGTGTCATAAAGTGTTATAAATACACTTATAATACATTATAAATACCGGGTCTAAGTGTTACCAATGTTTTTTAATGGAATATACCCAAGTAATGCAATGCATGCAGGAGGTGCCACGCAGACTCTGTCTCATTTTAACTAATACTGTTTCACCCTCGTTTTTATCTTATTTTTATCTATTTTAGAATGTTTGCAAAGAAGTTTGTCTCTTCCTGGTGCTCAGCCAAGTCATACATTTACTTTCCTTCTTTTGGCCAGAAGGCAAATCCAAGAAACAGGCACTTCAGCATGCTGATATTGACGTAGATGTCAATGCTGGGAAAACAAGTCTAAATCACACTGAAAGGTAAAACACAGACACACACACACACATACACACACCCACACCTTCGGGCTGCTGCTACGAGGTATGTAAATGCTGATCTGTAGCCACTAGCCGCAGAGTGGAACAGACGCTGAAGGCGTTTGAGATACAAATACGTTGTGGCCGACTGTCACTTCTGGGTCTGAGAGTAATTGTTTCATCTTATAAGCTGAATGCTGTGAGGTATATGGTGTGTGTGTGTGTGTGTGTGTGTGTGTGTGTGTGTTTGTGTGCTGCAGTTAATGTGACTGAAAGCATCAGTACGCTAGTGAAATATCCAAGTCGCCTTTACGCAAATGAGCAAATGAGCAGGATTTTGACCTCCACGGTGGAGAGTCTCATTAAACAGTTATTCATACACATTCTATACAAGCTTTCTATAGAAAAGATTTCCTAAAAGCTTTTTCAAATGTATGAAGAACCATGTGGCGGAGTTTGAGAGGAAGCGTTTTCCTGATAAGCAGGTGATGGACCAAGTATTTCACTTATTTATTTAGTCCCTTCTTTGCTTGGATAGTTATAAAATGATCTATTTTGCCTACAGAGCTTTACTCACAAATGAATCTGTCCTCCACGTTTAACCCAACCGTGCAGTGAAAGTCAGCACACTTGCCCGTAGAGGTGGGCAGCCTTGGATTTAGAGCCTGGGCAGAAATTGAGATTAGATGTCTTCAGCCATAGTACTTGGTGGAACTGAGAATCAAACCGGGAACCTTCATATTTCCTTACATATTTCCATACAATCCTATGACTGCCCATTCTTGGTGGGCTATTTTGGAAAAAGAGACTATATTTGACTGACTGCACCATTAAAATAGCAATCCGCCAAAGTCAGAGTGCACTTGCTCTTAAAGGAACAGCAAGTGACATGCAGATTGGGTTCCTGCATGTGACACTCAAAACACACACATGAATCACATCGTCATGATGGAAAAGACGAAGAGTAAATATGTCCAGAATTTAGATTATATATATATATATATATATATAAAATCTGAATGTGATTATATATATATATAATCTGAATGATGTGTATATATATATATATATATATATATATATATATATATATATATATATATATATATATATATACACATCCATTATCTTCCGCTTTATCCTCTACTAGGGTCGTGGGAGGTTTCCCATGCCAATCCAGCTTCGGGCGCTGGGCAAATACACCCAGGACAGGGCGCCAATCCATTGCTGGGCACACACTCACACAAACACACTCTGAACACACTCTACTATGGGGTAATTTGGAGAATTCAATTCACCTTGAGCCATGTTTTTGGACTGTGGGAGGAAACAGGAGAACACAGAGGAAACCCACGCATACACGGGGAAAACATTGAAACTCCACCCAGATTGGGATTTGAACCAGGAATCCCTAGTGCTAAGAGGTGAACGTACTGACCACTAAGCCACCATGCCGCTGCTTAAATATATGTATATATATATGTATATATATATATATATATATATATATATATATATATATATATATATATATATATATATAAAAGTATGAATGTTAAGGATGTTTTGGAATATCCATACCTGGTTCCTGACTCTGTGTTTCAGCATTCATGTCACCATCTATATAAAAACCGGGGAGGAAAAAACAGTTGGTTATAATAAAATCATTAAAACTAACCAGCAAAGCAGAAAGTCAGATTTGCATATGTGTGTGTGTGTGTGTGTGTGTGTGTGTGTGTGTACACGTGTCTGTGTGTGTAAAATCTCACAGCAAAGCTGCCTGGATCAATAACTAATCAGACTTGCAGGATAGAATTAAATCTCGAATGCGAAAGTGAAAATGTGCTTTTCACTGAGCCGGCAGATCCACGCTGTATTCATCACGAGGTTTCTCTGCACACTGCGGTGACGCGTGCCGACATGTTTCAGTTACAACTGCCTCACAGAGGATGGAGGTATAAACCAACCCGGCGTGGTTTTATTAATGCAGACATTCTGTCGTGGTTTAATGCTATAGAAATGCATAGCTACAGACTTCACACTGTTTTAAAGGAGAGTTAGATGTTATGAACTTAAACACACTGTTGTATAATTTATGGATTCTCGTTGGAGGAGTCTCTGGGTGCTGATGTGCATTTAGCTGTATTCTGTTATATGGATCCTAATGCATCTTCATCTTTGCTGCCATCCGAAGCATAAGCACTGCAACTCTCCATCCATCCATTACCTTCCGCTTTATCCTATATTGTGGGGGGGTTCCCCATGCCCATCCAAGGGAGAACGTTTCGGGCGCTGGGCAGATACACCCAGGACAGGGCGCCAATCTATCGCTGGGCACACACTCACTCACACACACACACACTGTGGGAGGAAACTCGGAGAACCCGGAGGAAACCCACGCGGACACGGGGAGAACATGGAAACTCCACCCAGTTGGGGATTCGAACCAGGAATCCCTAGCGCTGAGAGGTGAATGTGCTAACCACTAAGCCACCGTGCCACCAGCACTGCAACTAGATTTTATTTACTGGATTTTATAAAACGGGTCGCTCCAGTTCTTCAATCTGATTGGCTGAGCTGTTTGTCGAGCCGTGACATTATTGACAATAACACACACCTCTGAGCGCTTCACATTCGTATCAATGTGTGATATACAAGACATTATTGTAAATCATGTCCCATTAATGGAAATACAGATTCATATAAATTATTAATTTTTTATAAATTATAAAAACCATTAGAGACACCGGTATACTTTTACTCAGCGATCAAGGTTCACTTTAAAAACCCTGCCTAAACAACTAGATACCATAGCGCCCAAGACGTTCTCCCCTGGATGGGCATGGGGGACCTCCATGCGACCCTAATAGAGGATGAAGCGGAAGATAATATATGGATGGATACATGTATAAATCAGCTCACTTGACTCTCCCAGGCTCTCCATTTCAACGTCATTTTCGTATTTCTTAGTATCTGAAATAAAAAAAGGATGTATTAAAGATATCGACAGTCTACAGATATTACAGAAATAGTCTATTGTAAATATGGGGCATGTACATTGATGTTCTATTTTAAAGCGTTGTCTTTATGCTGCATACACATATGTTTTGCATATACACACACTCACACAAAAATATACTACATGAAATGATCAACATTTGGATTTGTCTGTGCCCTTCTCACCTAACAGAGCATTTTTATGGTCAACACTAATTAGATGTTAGATGTTAGTTGAAATGGCCTGACATAAATTACATACTTATATATTTATGGACTTTGGCTTTGCAAACTAAGAGCAGTCATGATGAAACAGAAAAGAGCCTTCCCCAAACTGTTTCCACTTAATGAATATTAAACAATAGTCCAATAGGTGCTGGAGTGCTGGAGCATTAATACTTAATTCAACTGGAACTACGAGGCCTGAGTGGCCCAAATGAATTATTTAAATGTAATATATATATTACCCCCCTAATTGAATTACCCCCCTAAAACTATGGTTGAGGACAGCCTTGGTGCCCTACCACAAAAAATTTAACTCTATAAATCAGAATCACTGCAAAATGGAGTATACTGTAGACTTCCCATCCATCCATCCATCCATCTACCTACCTACCCACCCACCAAACTACCTACATACCTAACCATCCACCCACCCACCTACCTACCTACCTATCCATCCATCCATCCATCCATCCATCCATCCATTCATCTACCTACCTACCTACCCACCCACCCAACTACCTACATACCTAACCACCCACCCACCCACCTACCTACCTACCTACTTTTCCACCCACCCACCCATTCACCCACCTACCTGCCTACACACACACACACACACACACACACACACACACACATACATACATGCATTGTGCTAAATCTAAAATGGTTTAATTGCATGTAATACGAATACGAAATTGACCTAATTTTTTATTTTACGGCAACAATAACAAAATTGCATTGTCAGTTAAACAGGTTTTCCATATAATAACAGAATTTCAATATAAATTTTTTAAATCTAATTTAAAGGTTAACAAATACATACAGAGATCAACTTCACATCTTAATTCCATTTGGCTGCGTAGAGCCAAAGCATTAGGATATTTACATCTAACAAAGACTTTGTTCTACATTTTTTTCATACTCGTCTTTGTCAGTTGAGTTCCAGAAGATTCAGTAATTCCAGTTTAAAGAACAAAAAAGTCAGTGATGAGATTTACTTTTCCATTTAAAGTACTTATTTCAACCTGTCTTGCACAAAACCTGCAAATTGGGACATGTCATTTACACTGGTTGATTCTGACATTAAATAAAGGAATATCAGTTGCTTTGTCATTACGCTCACTCAAAGTCATATTCTAACCTGTTTTTTAAAACTAAAATAAAATGGTGCATGCAACCATGTCAGCTTACCCGGCTCTCCCTGGCTCATCATGTTCACGTCCTCGGTGTCGCTTATCTTAGAGTCTGGAAAGTAAAAAAAAAGCTTTTAAATATTCTCAGAAATACAAATACTTGGCACATTGTCAACGTAAAAACAACTTAAAAACACAATAAGAACTTCAACTTTAATGTGTCTATAGTATGTGCACTGTCTAAAGCCTTAAAAAAACCTTAATATAAACCAAAAGCAACCATATGAATACATTTAAAACCATCCATCCATTATGTTCCACTTTATCCTCTATTAGGGTCGCGGTGGGGTTCTCCATGCCAATCCTGGGGTGAACGTCTCGGGCGCTGGGCAGATACACCCAGGACAGGGCGCCAATCTATCGCTGGGCTCACTCACACAAACACACTCTATATGGGACAATTTGGAGAATTCAATTGACCTGGATGGGGAGGAATTGACCTGGATGTGGGAGGAAACCGGAGAACCTGGAGGAAACCCACATGGACACGGGGAGGACATGGAAACCCCACCCAGATGGGGATTCGAACCAGGAATCCCTAGCACTGAAAGGCGACCCTCTGTGGTGCTAACCACTACGCCACTGTGCCGCCCACTTTAAAACCATTCATATTTATATAAACCTGATTAAAAATCAACATTCGAATTCCAGTCCCCCACTGAGCCTTGGTCATCCCAAGGTTTCTTGCTTAAAATAACAACATAACAGTGAGTTTTTTTTTTTCCACTGTCGCTTTAGCTTGCTCTTTGGGGGTTTAGAGGCTTACAACAATGTTAAGCTGTTTTGTGACAATGTACTATTGTAAAAGGTGCGCAATAAATAAACTACATCCACTTGATTTCAGATCAGGGCTCTGAATTCTGACAATCGTTTTTGAAGACATGGGGCTCACACCCTGTACAAGCGATGCTCTTGCTATCTCACACCCCGCCAACAGTCTATTTTCACCCCTTTTCGCCTGCGCTGTTTAAATAGCAACGCTGTTTGTGAATATATCTATGCCGATGGGTATGGCCGTCTCGTGGCTGGACGATTTCTGTGCCACAGGCATGTGTCCAACACCACTCTACACTATACTGTGGGTTCTCCATTCACAGTCAAATGGACCACGAGAACCTCGTAGACCAGTGCATCGAGTTCAGGTAGCTGCACCGCTGAAATAGCAAACTTATATTATTTTGCTTGTGTCTGTCACAACCTCTACAATCTCTGAAGCTACTACATCCCCACATATAAAATTGCCACAATTTTTTAATAATCCCTCAGAAAAATTGGTTGCCACAACTACAACAGGTTTTTTAAAAATGTAAGTTTTAGTTACAAGTTATTCATTCATTCATTCATTCATTCATTCATTATCTTCCGCTTATCCTCTATTAGGGTCGCGGTGGGGCTCCCCATGCCCATTCAGGGGAGAACATCTCGGGCGCCGGGCAGATAGACCCAGGACAGGGCGCCAATCCATCGCTGGGCACACACTCACTCACACAGACACACTCTAAACAGGGCAATTTTGAGAATTCAATTAACTTGATTCATGTTTTTGGACTGTGGGAGGAAACCGGAGAACCCGGAGGAAACCCACGCAGACACAGAGAGAACATGGAAACTCCACCCAGATGGGGATTCGAACCGGGAATCCCTAGCGCTGAGAGGCGAACGTGCTAACCACTAAGCCACCGTGCCGCCTAGTTACAAGTTATTAGCATATAAATATTTCATCTACACAAGAAAGCATTTCATTACTTTTTATGAATTCTGATGATATAAAGCACCGGAGAGAGTTCCTACCAGCAATAGAATGCCCCACTTGTCTTTTCTTTATAACTGATTATTAATATCCATATACTGCATAAGTTGACATTTAGGACAAAAAATGGAAATGAAAACCATGACACCAATATCTTGCTCACCATGACACTCGCATAACTGAGTTTTTATTAACAATAATTACAAATGGCAGATTTTATTAAATAATGAACCTACTGTTTGTTTTAAATTAGTAAAAAATTGCAATCTTATATATATTTAAATATTTGTAAAACGTGTGGATACACCCCTTTGTGCTCCTTATTTACTCCACTTGTCATATAGATGGAATTTGAGGTTTACAATTACAGACCGTAGTCCCCTGTTGGTTCTCTGTTCTCTGTTGGTCAGGAGCATCACAGAACAGGTATCATTTGGGTGGTGTATTGTTTATTGTCAGTTCTAAAGTAACACTGATGCGGTGAGGGGGTTTTAGTGCAGCAGTGCTGCTGTAGTTTCATTTCTCCACCTCAGTGACACTGCTGGGGTAGGACTAATGACCCAACCAAATAATACCTGCTCAGTGGTGGTACGATTGGGGTCCTGATCATTAGAGAACAGAGTACACGGTATGTACTGTAGTCCACAGGCGTGTCCAAACTGGTACTATGTGTGTGTGTATATATATATATATATTTTTTTACAACATGGTAGATAAACATGTCTGTGTTGAGGCTAAAAGTTCAGAGTAGTAGCGTTTATTTTGATGGTTTATTGGTGCACTCGACCAATCGAGGCGTAGGTGTATAAACGTCCCTGATGTGCACAAGTGTGAAAGTACAAGTGTTTTAGTTCTGTGATGTGCGTGGGTGGCGACTGGACCGTTTATCTGCACTCCCCATCGACTCCATTATCATGCGATTATTATCATGATTAGGTTTAATGGGAATATTAACGCTGCCCCAATTTTGCAGAGGTAATTTTATTGTTTAATTCTGTCAACGTTATTATTATTTATTCTTTCACACTGTCTTGTATTTGTAAAGCTTTTTAACTGTCCCTATACACACACACACATATATATATACACAATATACAATATATTACACACACTATATCGGCAAAAGTATTTGCATGTCTGTGTACTTCACTGACATCCCATACTTCATTCATGGGGTTTAATACGATGCCCTATAGTGTGTGTGTATCTCTCTCTCTCTCTCTCTCTCTCTCTCTCTCTCTCTCTATATATATATATACATATATAGACATATATAGACATATATATATATATATATATATATATATATATATATATATATATATATACACACACACTATAGGACATCATATTAGACCCCATGTATATATTTATCCCCATATATCCATTTAAAGCATCCAGTGGGAGGACATTGGAGAACCCAGTACACACACACACACACACACACACACACACACACACACACACACACACACACATATATATATATATATATATATATATAGGGTATACAAGGCACATATTTAACTAATTGTACGGTATAAATTTGCCTGTATCTAATGGGCTTCAATGTTTTTATTTTTAAATCCCAGGTGCGGTAACAGATTTGAATGGAGGAAGCTTTCATCCATTAAACTGCTTGATTTTACACAGACATTGTGATTTTAACCAGACATTGTGATCTTAACCTCCTCGGAACCCTGCCTCCGCACACAATCTACCATTCCCAAGCAAAGCCAGCTCAGCTCTGCCAGTAGATGGTAGCAGCGCACCAGGGTTCCCACCCTCCACCTCACAAACCTCTGATGCATGCAGTTATTAAAACTTAACATTTCCAGGCACCCGGCTTTAAGAGCTGCAAAAAACGAGAACAGTTTAATGGCATGTTTTGAGAACCAGGCTGTTCATAGGTCTTTTTTCCATCATCTAGTGGAGCTAATAGAGGAGCTAATAGTTAAAAAAGCAGCCACAGCCCCTTTGCTGCTGTGGGCAGTCACACTTATCTGACCACCTAGGTACTGAAAAAGCAGAAGCATGAAATATTCATGAGACATGAAAGAAGAAGGAGAAGTGAGTGACGGTGTCGGGATCAACAGCTGTAGCTCTCAGGCTGGTACTCCACGCATGACGGGTGTCTGGGGCCGCCATCCAGGAGGGCGGAGGAAGAGGGGGTGAACCTGAAGTTGGTACAGTTCTAAAAACATAACCTGTGTGGATGCAGCTGAAAGCTAGGGAAGGTTCTAACCTCAGAACATGTGCTCCGTACAGCCACACTACCCGATGTTCCGGTTTAATCACAGTCAGACGCACTTCTGTTCCTTCACTTTATTTTCCCCCATGCTCTTTGGACATGTCCCCTTAGTGCGCTTTATCCTCTGAGCACACAGTTAACAGACTGACCTTAAGCCCTACATCTTGATCTGCTTGTCTATCTGGCTACCTCTTAATCCCTCAAATGCCAAATCATACACAACTGGCACGATAGCCATCCCAGACGGCTTCCTATTTCATAAAAGCAACATTTTTCCTTTTCTTCTTCACGTCCAGTGTATCTCTCTCTCTCTCACTCTCTATCTTTGTATATAAATTCTTTCTTTTTGTTAGGGCCCTTTGCACTGTAAACACAAGGATCTGTAACACACACATGCTGGTTTTTATCCATTTTGCGGACTTTGTGGACACTTGGGGACTCCATTCATTTCATCTTAGCTTAATGATATATATATATATATATATATATATATATATATATATATATATATATATATATATATATATACACATATATACTACTATCATTATATACTCATAAGCTAACCATACCATAATCTAACATAACTATAACTTGGTGCCCCCAACAAAGTTATATATACCTACACACACACACTATATATATTCATTCATTATCTTCCGCTTTATCCTGGTGGTGGGGTTCCCCATGCCCATCACTAAGCCACCCTATCTATCTATCTATCTATCTATCTATCCACCTATCTATCTATCTATCTATCTATCTATCTATCTATCTATCTATCTATCTATCTATCTATCTATCTATCTATCTATCTATATATATATATATATATATATATATATATATATATATATATATATATATATGAGTGCACGTTCGTGTGTGTGTGTGTGTGTGTGTGTGTGTGTGTACACCTTTCTATAAAGTGTGCGCCAAATCCAAATCAAGAAGCAGCAATATCCTAACGACATGATGTGCAGATAATCAGGTTAGTGTGTGCATGCAACCTGACCTTCTCTCTTGTCTATCATTTAATCTCTCATTAAACATGCTTAACGAAACAACCGTGAATGTGACCTGCCTCCGCCCGAACCCAGAGCGAGCTGAATCAGTGTGTTCAATTGGGCTTCTTATCCAACTCGGATTCAATTCNTTAGTATCCATTAAACAGTCTATTATTACATTAATAAAAGAAAAGTAACAGACACTCTGACCAGACTGATTTCCAGCCCACACTTAATAATCCAGTCACAAACTATATTCCTGAAACTTTTCATTGTCCAAGTTACTGATTATTTAAAAGACATTTTTATCCATCTATCTATCCATTTAATTCTTTGCAAGGGTCTGGAGGGGGGTGGGGGGTCCCTATGCCCATCTAGGGGAGAACGTTTAGATACATCCATCTAAGGCGCCAATCTATCACTGGGCACCCAATCACTCACACAGACACCTATATGCACTATATAGGGGGAATTCCATCCATCCATCCATTATCTTCCACTTTATCCTATATTAGGATCTCGATGGGGTGGCTTAGTGGTTAGCACGTTCTCCTCTCAGCGTTAGGGATTCCTGGATCAAGTCAATTGAATGGTCCAAATTTCCCCATATAGAGTCTGTCTGTGTGAGTGTGTGCCCAGTGATAGATTGGCGCCCTGTCCTGGGTGTATCTGCCCAGCGCCCGAAACATTCCCCCCTGGATGGGCATGGGGAACCCCCCCCACGACCCTAGAAGTAACACTCTACACAAATAAACCAGACTTTAACGTAAGGATACGTTATTGTTTTACATTATTTTACAGCCCGTGTTTGTTTGTCATGTGGACACCTCTTTGTTAGACCCCCCGCGTCCCTAATATAGGACAAAGTGGAAGATAATGGATGGATATATATATATATATATATATATATATATATATATATATATATATATATATATATATAAAGTGAAATAAAACCCCTATACTTCAGTTTAAATCACCTGTCGACATTGTGTTTACTTTGATTCGTCTCAGTGAGACATGTTGGGTATCGATCATTTATTAAGACAAGTTGAATATTGAAATAAGACTTCAGCAAAGACTTAATTTCCCAAAAGACACCATCTTAATTGACTCCTAAGCAGTAACGGGCCCTCTGGCTCTTTGGCGTGTGGACAGATGAATCCGGTGTCACATGCTAACCAACAAGCTGCAGCCTCTGGTGTCCAGATCGAATGAACTTTTGTCTTATCTTATAAATGAAGCTTCTAATTGTTCACCTGTGGAGAAAGCTGACACTGCAGGATTGCAGGACTGCAGGACAGTCTGGATGGCTTGGCTCCCATCTACGGAGCCCATGACAAGAAAATTAAAAATGTATACATCAGGGCCGTGTTCTAATCAGTTTCATACAGGATTTTGGAACGTCTGCACTTTTTGCGGATTCATGGCCATGATTATGTCAAATGATTATGTTTTATTCATTGGTTTCAGATTGTTTAAGTGATTCAGGCTCATAACAGAACTCATCCAGGGTTTGAATCCAGTGATCTATGATGTCTACAGTGTTTGCACACAGAGGAATTGGTCCTTAACATTTAACCTATCTGTAGAGTGAAACACACACACACACACACACACACACACACACACACACACGTGTGTGAAGTGAACACGCGTGACGGTGCGGTGGGCAGCCTTGTAAACGGCATCCGGGGAGCAATTGGGGTTAGGTACTTTTGCCCAAGGGCACTTTGGTCATAATACTTGGTGGGACTGGGAATCGAACCGGGGGCCTTGAGGTGGGTTCTTTAACCACAAACCTACAATTGGCCCGTCGAATCATTTAATGAATTGTAATAAACGCTCAACCAACTGAACCGACTTTAAATAAATTAGTGAACCTCATTTTTTTGTTTCATTATGCCTTATATAATATAAAATATGATATTTATGTCTGGGTTTTTTCTTCAAACTAATATTAATGCCATAAATAATTTATTAAATAAATGGTGTTTCATTATGCTATGAGATTCACTTTAGACTCTTAATTACTATTTAGTAACTTCTGATCACACTATTCATTATACCCAACACTATACTGGTTGATGCAAATTGTACAGCAGTTAATAAACACACCTCTTTATGTGTAATTAGATGTAAATATATAAATTAGATGTAAAATATATAAATTGTGTATATAATAGCATAATTCATAATATATATTATTATGAATATATTCATTATATATATTTTTTTGATCCCACTTTCTATAAATCTGATATCCATAATGCATAAGCGCTTTATAACACTTGTAATAAGCCTCTGTATATAAATGCTAATAATTCCACTTATAAAGTGGCATAACAGTATGCCTTTATAAAACAAAGTGACATAATACATCATAATACAAATGCATTTCAGACATTCTTACTTATAAGCATACAAGCATTCATTAGCAGCAATAAGCACTTGTACAGTCATTTTCAGGAAAATTATTTGGTAATTCACATTGTAATTTAATGTAAATTACAATGTGCAGTTATGTGCACAATGCATACTATTAGTATACTATGAATATGTATACATACTACACTGGCTTCATGTTAAACACACTACTTTAAAAGTTATTTTAGCTACAAATCAAACATCTTATTCCAGTCCTGACTGTGAGGTTAAATTTTTAAATACCTTAAAGTGTTTTATTTCTCTATACCTACAGCTTAAAGTCAATATCCATCTATAATACAGGAGGTCCATCCACATCGGACCTGGAGGTTTAGAGTTTAGTATCGTGCTCATCTGCACTGATTTCTAAAAATAAAAGAAAGAAAGAACAAAGAATGGTGGCACAGTGGCTTAGTGGTTAGCATGTTCTCCTCTCAGTGCTAGGGATTCCTCCGGGTTCTCCGGTTTCCTCCCACAGCCCAAAAACATGGATCAAGTCAATTGAATTCTCCAAATTGACCCATATAGAGTGTGTCTGTGTGAGTGAGTGAGTGGGTGCCCAGCGATCGATTGATAGATAGATAGATAGATAGATAGATAGATAGATAGATAGATAGATAGACGTTCTCCCTTGGATGGGCATGGGGAACCCCACCGTGACCCTAATATAGGATAAAGCAGAAAATGATGGATGGTGTTTTTATTCCTAAATGTAGTATATGTATATAGACGTAGCTAAGTTTATTTTTAGAAGTCATACTTTATTTTAGTTTATATTGAAAACACAAGGGCACGGTGGCTTAGTGGTTAGCATGTTCTCCTCTCAGCACTAGGGATTCCCGGTTCGAATCCCCATCTGGGTGGAGTTTCCATGTTCTCCCTGTGTCTGCGTGGGTTTCTTCCGGGTTCTCCGGTTTCCTCCCACAGTCCAAAAACATGGATCAAGTTAATTGAGTTCTCCAAATTGCTCCATATAGAGTGCGTCTGTGTGAGTGTGTGTGTGCCCAGCGATGGATTGGCGCCCTGTCCTGGGTGTATCTGCCCAGCGCCTGAGACGTTCTCCCCTTGATGGGCATTGGTAACCCCCCCGCGACCCTAATAGAGGATAAAGTGATGAAGTGGATGAAGATAATGGATGGATGGAAGTAGCCAAGAATAATGTGATGTTCCATTATGATGAAAAGAACTTATTTGCACACGGAAACTAGATGCAAATCGTCTCTGTACCTAACATAGTTATAAAAAGTGACTCGGCTGACAGACAATTATATCCTGAATGGGTTTCGACTCGAGTGGATGTTTTGGGAGTTGTAAGGAGGCAGGAGTCAAAGTCATGAACAGAAAACCGAAGTCCTGATCAAACTTTCAATTACTTTTCCCCGCAGTCTGTAACAGATGTGGAGACGGGTGCTGAGCCCGGTGAGGAGCTTTTCAGAGATCTATTGTAGAATTGCATCTCTCTTTAAAGCATTCGGTGTAAAAATAAATAGTAGAATTAGTAACACACATGGTAATCATTGGCAAAAAAGGTCAATGGCAGCAAAGGGAAGTTGATTACACTCTGGCTGATTTACTGCGAGCCAGAATAAACAGAACTAATTTGCTGGAGCAGTCAAACAGCCCGAGCGGTCATTTCGTGGGTGATTTACTAAAGGTTACGGTGAGCATCCCTAAAAAGAATAACAAAACCAACGTGAATGAGGTTGTCCGCGTGAACGCTGTGAAGTCGAACAAACTGTGTACGGCAAAGAAACATATGTGGAGAATTAAATGTATATGGATGGACCTGTTTGCATCATCATAGAACAGGTTAGTGTCCCAAAAACACCTAAATAACTACTTAACACACACAAAAAAACTAAAAACATATTAATGAAGCTTTATAATGTATTTATAAGCCTTAATAATACTTAATAAGACTTAATAATATTCATTCATTCATTATCTTCCCCCTTATCAGGGTCGCAGGGGAGAAAGTCTCAGGAGCTGGGCAGATATACATATGACAGGATGCCAATTTATCACTGGGCACACTCACTCACACACACACACTCTATATGGGGCAATTTGGAGGACTCAATTGACTTGATCCATGTTTTTGGACTGTGGGAGGAAACCGGAGAACCCAGAGGAAACCCACGTGGACACGGGGAGAACATGGAGACTCCACCCAGATTAGGATTCGAACCGGGAATCCCTAGCACTGAGAGGAGAACATGCCAACCACTAAGCCACCGTGATGCCTTGATAGAAATAATATTTATTATAACACTTTATGCATTAGTAACACATTTCTAAAGCTTTATGAAGTATTCATAATGATTTATAATACTTGTCATAAGCCTTTGTTACTGTCCATAGATGTACATCACCACACTCAAAGTGTTATAAGAACATGCCATAAGGCTTTATACCACAAAGTGGCGTAATGCATTGCAAATTATATATTTCATCAACTGGTCATATAGAGACCAGCGACATAGAGCCTTATAACGTTTGTTTGTTTAACAAATGCTTTTCCTGAGAATGACTTTATAAGTGATCATAACTGTTAATAAAAGCTTATAAGCTCTATTGACAGGCACACAGTGGTGTCATTAATGACCTCTTTGGAAGAGACTACATACATAGCATAGTAGTACATAATGCCTTACAAAAGGTTATAAATGGTCTTCACAGACTTTAAGTAAAGTGGAATCATCTTGTTTTAAGTCAGAATGTTTAAACATCTACGTCCAATGTCCCTTTGTGTTATAAAGCCCTATGTAACATTGTTATAACAATTTATGACTATGATTATGAACATGTATGTACATTAACAAACACTTATGACAAATGTTATCAAGTGTTATGAATACTTAATACATCCTTAAAAATGAGGCATTATGAATACCAGATTCATAAAAAGGTGTTATGCATTCGACTGATTATGAATTTTATAAGGACTTATGTGCATCCACAGAGGCTCATGGCAAAAGTTATTACGCGTTATAAATACTATATTTCTCCCAAAAAATACTATAAATACTATAAGTATCGCCAAAACCTTTATTGGGTAATAAAATACAAATAGCAGAGTGACCAATCAAAAAATCTATATGCAATTGTTAATGCCAAAAAACTATTTTATTGTCACAGACTGTGACAAATTTCAGGCCCTACATCTTAACAATCCTAGAATTTTCATAACCGGCAGTGATGTGAGGCACCGTGGGTGTCGTTGGCCGACTGGTATTAAATCTAGATGATGGAGGGATGATGTTGAGCCCTTTCTTCGTAGCTTTTGTGGGCATGATGGGTTTAGGCACGGATTTAGGACCGAGTTTAGGAATTAGCTCGGCCTAAGGCAAAAGTATCAGACCGTGTACAGTGTTGTAACCGATTACATTTGTATTCAATTTCGGCATCTCTTTGTGAAAGGCGTTATGGAGATTCAGCCGAAGGCATGTAATCTGTTTCGCGGACGAGACAATGAAGATGACAAAACCCTCCGAATGGCAGCCATTTAGGTTGGAATGTGTAGCTTTTAAACAATGACATCCCCCCCCCCCACGGAATCCACCGAGCAAATGCCTTTCCAAATTGGTACCGCTCAACCTCTCTGATTCCCGCACAAAGCATCGCAAGCATCTGATTAGCATTCGGTCAATCCGTCTTTCGACACCAGCCATAATTCTATTTCAACCGCAGAACGTCGCCGCCAGTGGCGCGTCTCAATTAGCAAAATTCCAGCAGAAGCCCTGCAAGCTCAGCACTCATGTAGCCAAATACTATTCCAAAGATCTAAGAAGAAAATGCAGACTCTTGATTTCTTGTTTATTGGTAATTGCACAGCTGGCATAAGGAACCAAAAGCAAAATTAATCCTAAATTGCTTTGGCATGGAAGAGGGCATTCTTGGCAGTGTGATTTGCTTTTTAAATAGGGGTGTCTCTGTTGGGAAACAGGAAATGATCACTCACCGTCCTCCGCTTGGGCGGCGTTCGCCTCCTCATGTTCGTCTTCGTTTCCTGTACAAAGGCAAACAAGTGGATCAGAATTAAATAAACCGTGCTGTTTGACCCATTGGTCTACATACAGATCCAAACTTCATAATGTTTTCGGAAAGTTCACAACACATAGAAACAACTTGCTAACATTTGGATCTGAAGCTTTTATAGAGTTTTTATTATATACATTGTTACAGAACAAGCCATTCAAACCTCCAACAGTCAAAATATCCACCATTATTTTATATAGATGGTATTTAACTTATAAGGACTTAATAAGGACTTATGTGCATCCACAGAGGCTTATGGCAAAGGTTATTACGCGTTATAAATACTTTCAAACATTCAACAGCCAAAATATCCACTATTATTTAATATAGACGGTCTTTAAGTGTGTATTTCTGCAAGTATCTGCCGTGCCATGTTTTCCAGCCCTGTGCAACGTCAACCTTTGCAAAATTTGCATTTGGAATTTTGTGTGTACACTGCCTGGCCAAAAATGTCTGATATTTGGTTGGACCACATTTAGCTTCGATAAAGTCGTGCAATGTCCATCCATTCACTATCTTCCGCTTTATCCTATATTAGGGTCGCAGGGGGTTTCTCCATGCCCATCTATGGGAGAACTTTTTGGGCGCTGGGCAGATACCCCCAGGACAGGGCGCCAATCCATCACTTGGCACAATCACTCACACAAACACATGGGGCAATATATATATATAATATATAATATATATCTATATGGGGCAATTTAGAGAACTCCATTGACCTTGATCCATGTTTGTGGACTGTGGGAGGAAATTGGAGAACCGCGCTGGGCAGATACACCCAGGATAGGATGCCAATCTATCGCTGGACACACACCCACTCACACACACACTCAATATGGGGCAATTTGTAGAACTCAATTGACTTGATCCATGTTTTTGGACTGTGGGAGGAAACCGGAGAACTCAGAAGAAACCCACTCGGACACGGGGAGAACATGGAAACTCCACCCAGATTGGGATTCGAATCGGGAATCCTTAGTGCTGAGAGGAGAACGTGCCAACCACTAAGCCACCGTGCCTCCCCGACATGCAATGTCTCAACATTAATATCCGTCCAGTGTTATATTTTCTCTAATAACTTGTATTAATGTTTATTGGCTTTTAACTCCGTAAAGCTGCTTTGAGACAATATACTGTTGTAAAAATCACTATATAAATAAATTACTTGACTAAAAATGACTTGAATTACTTGACTTGACTTGTATTGAGGACTGAGATTAGGATCACTGCACAAAGTCTTCTCCAGCACATCCTAAAGATTCTCTGGGGCTAAGGTCTGGAATTCTCATGCTCCCTGAACCACTTGGTCACAATTTGAGCTTAATAAAACCTGCCATCGTCATCTTGAAACATGTCTGCGTCATCAGAACAGCACAAGAACAGATCCATTAATGATTGATTGATGGAAGATTGATGGTGGTTCAGCATATTCAGGTCAGCTGTATCACGCAGCGATTGCTGAACCCAGACCTGACCAACTGCAGCAATCCCAGATCAGAGGTACATCCTTATGGGAATCTTTTCTCCGACAGTGTATTAGGCCGGGCGGCACGGTGGCTTAGTGGTTAGCATGTTCTCCTCTCAGCGCTAGGGAGTCCCGGTTCGAATCCCCATCTGGGTGGAGTTTCCATGTTCTCCCCGTGTCCGCGAGGGTTTCCTCCGGGTTCTCCGGTTTCCTCCCACAGTCCAAAAACATGGATCAAGTCAATTGAGTTCTCCAAATTGCCCCATATAGAGTGTGTGTGTGAGTGAGTGTGTGCCCAGTGATGGATTGGCGTCCTGTCCTGGGTGTATCTGCCCAGCGCCCGAAACGTTCTCCCTTGGATGGGCATGGGAAACTCCCCCGCGACCCTAATATAGGATCAAGTGGAAGATAATGGATGAATAAATGTATTACACCAAGATCATAATCTGAAGAAATTATGTTTGTGTGCCAAAATATGAAGTTCAATTCAAAACCTATTGTTTTTCATATCTATAAATAACATTACTTATGGGAAACCTCAGCCTCTTAATTAAGCCAATAGCCAGGCTGCTAAGACAAACCTACGCGCGCGCGCACGCGCACACACACACACACACACACACACACACACACACACACACACACAGAAAGAAAAACACAAAGCCTCTAGCTGACACTAAAGCTTTGACGAAACTAGTTATGAGTTCCAGTGAGACAGTCTTCAATAACGCTCCCTCCAGCTAAAGGAGACAACCTTCTCCTTTTGTCTGATGCCTGAAAAAAAAGGATGTCGTGTCTGTTCTTTGAAGTTTCTTTTTCTCCCTTCAGTGTAGTCACATCTCATTTTTGATATCTGCATTCCCGTGACTGTATAAAAAAGGTCATAGCGTTCTTAACATGCTTCCTCCTTTATCCTCACAGTGTCGATGGCGTCGTGTTATTATAATCCGTGGCACTCTATTCCAGACTCTGACCACGTCCACGGTTGGTACAATGAACTGCGAGTAAGGGTCAACGTCGCACTGGGAGTGAAGACTCCACAATCTGGCCTCCGACTCGTCAGACAGACAGCTCTGTTACAGCTTTACGGCTGTAGAAGTTACTTAGTTTTTTTAAGCTTGCCTTGTTCTCAGCACTTCAGTCTATTTTTTTTTTAGCTCATCCTCGTTATACGGTTCAGCTTTACGTTTCCATTTAGTCATTTAGCAGACGCTTTTATCCAAAGCGAGTTACAAATGAGAACATAACAAGTCAGAAGTTACGGAGAAAACCAACTATACTGTAAAATCATCAAACCTGATTGTTATTTGATGCTGTGCCCCCCCCCCCCCCCTCTTTTTTATTTTATTTTTTACAACAGGTATTTGTTAAAGAGATGAGTCTTTAGTACTTTCTTAAAAATGCTTAGTGTGCCTTACGGACAGAGTTGGGAAGATCCTTCTGTAGACTCCATCCTTCATTCTTTACATTCTTTATCCAACTTTGAAATGCAGTGTGGTTATATGTACATTTACAGATGCTTATGAAATTGTCATAAAGCATTTGGAATACTTATAAGCTTTAGGAATGTGTTTATAATGCATTATAAACACTGGATCAATAGGTTTAAAGGGTAACCAAGATTTGCACATTTATAGAAATAAAACCAAGCAACAAAACATGATATATAAAGTTAAGTTTAAAGTTTTGGAAAAGGGTTATATTTCCTAAAAGTCTTTCAAGATGTTGCAAGCAAAGTATTGTGATTGATCCAAACGTACCAAAAAAAAAAAAAAAAAAAAAAAAAAAAAACTGCAGTAAACAGCTCGTGTTTTCATGGAGACGTACAGCATTTAACAACAAAAGAAAAATAGTAACAAATGTATTGACAATAAAGTCCAGGTTTATTGATTTCTATGTCATCTGTTGGCTGTGGGAACGAAAACAATAAACCTTTCCCGGTAAAACCTCTCGGCTGGACTGTTCTGTTCCTCTTAAACGTTATTTGGTAACGACCATTGTTCAGAACGTGATTAAAACTAATGGTCGTCCTTCAATTACATTTTATTACAGACTGTTTATTCTCAGCCACTCCTGTCCAAAGCCCCCATGCTGGGACAGGCGGCACTCTCCCTAAACCCCGGGCCCGTGATGTTTTTCTGACTCACACAGTGTTTCTACAGGGAGGAGAGTGAGAACGAGACGTTCTCAGCCTCCATTTCCGATCCGTTTGGCAACCGGCTCCGTCCTGTCGTCGAACATGAGATGGCATGTACACGCCTGCTAACAGCTGGCTTTACAAATGCTAGCTTTACTTCGGCACAAACCTCCATCTGTCCATTATCTTCTGCTTTATCCTATATTAGGGTCGCGGTGGGGTTCCCCATGCCCATCCAGGGGGGAAGTCTTGGGCTCTGTGCAGACACATCCAGGGCAGGGCGCCAATCTATCGCTGGGCACACACTCACACAGACACACTCTATACGGGGCAATTTGGAAAATTCAATTGACATGATCTATGTTTTTGGACTGTGGGAGGAATCCGGAGAACCGGGAGGAAACCCACGCAGACACGGGGAGAACATGGAAACTCCACCCAGATTGGGATTTGAACCAGGAATCCCTAGAGCTGAGAGGAGAACGTGCTAACCACTAAGCCGCCTTGATAGAAATAATATTATTTATTATAACACTTTTTTGCATTATTAAGCTTTATGAAGTATTCATAATGCTTTATAATACTTGTCATAAGCTTTTGTTCGGGGGATTCGATCCGGGAAGCCCTAGTGCTGAGAGGCAAACGTGCTGACCACTAATCCACCATAGGCACAAACACTGGTGCTAAAGGCTAGTAATAAAGGGGTGTTTGTGGTAAAGTGGGAAAAACCCTATTAAAATAAAACAGCGTTTGAAAGAGAAACAAAAGTGCAAGGACGGACAATGGCGGCATTGATCTGGCTAATTGACCAACATATCCTGAGTGAAAGGCTAGACCTAATTTATAGACCATGTGCAGTAAAGCACACCCACACCCTTCCCAATTAAGTCCTATTAGAATTCATTTACAATTTTACAGCTGATGAATTACCTCAGGTCTTCACTCCTCTGACAGGAGGCTACAATGACTTTTAGAGGATCCTACATTTTACCTCTTCGTCCCCTTAATAGATAAAGCTCGGGTTGTTGCACATAGACAGGTTATATTAAAAAGGCAATAATAATAATAATAATACCAATCTGTTGGCTTCCCAAGCCCCTATCTTTAGAAATCTAAGAGCTATTTGAAGAATAACAATACACAGCTAACACTTTCTATGAATCCAGTTGTCATAATACATTTAGCGGCACGGTGGCTTAGTGGTTAGCATGTTCTCCTCTCAGTGCTAGGGATTCCCAATTTGAATCCTAAATGTGAGTGGCGTTTTCATGTTCTCCGTGTCCGCATGGGTTTCCTCCGGGTTCTCCGGTTTTCTCCCACAGTCCAAAAACATGGAATAGGTCAATTGAATTCTCCAAATTGCCCCATATAGAGTGTGTCTGTGTGAGTGAGTGCATGTCCAGCGATAGATTGGCGCCCTGTTCCCTGAATGGGCATTCCCCCGCGACCCTAAGAGAGGATAAAGCCGAAGATAATGGATGGATAAACCTCACAGCACAATGAGCTTTATGATTCAACACAATCCAAAAAGTAAAACTCTTTCTTGCTTTAGAAAAGACTAAGGACCTATTAAAAAAAAACAAAACGCTACAGTTCTACCATAGTCTGCACAAATTACAGATAAAAGAACTCCCCCGCTTGAATTTGTGTTAATATTAGAACTTCAGGTCAAGAAAGTGTTTCAGAGTTAAGCTCATTTGCATGAAGTTGAACTTTGCTCGGTTTTTTTTTGTTCGCCAGATTGCAGCGATTATATCGGCAGCCAACTCGACGCACCACTCGGCTCAGCGTCGGCCAGCCAACATTGGAAATGAGGGACTTCCGGGCACTTTGGCACGTGTCATTGATGCCAGGGTGAATGCAGTTAGAGTTACTTAAATGACATTTGGATATAATATCACAGTCGAACGTGTAATTTAGGGCTGAGTGGAAATGCTGACTCATGGAAGTTGGCGACCACTAAATTATAGGAAGAAAAAAAACGAAAACCTTGCGAAAAAGAAAAGAGTTTTCAGAAAATGACACCGGAATCAATCTTCAGCATGAAAAAAACACCGAGTAGATGAGTGAAAGTGACAGATCTGTCAAAGCACATGAAAAAAATACCTGACTAAAATAAATGACAGATTATAACAGGTCTGTACAAATGAGCTGAGACTTACGAACGTGGTGCTTTCGGCAGCCGTGGGTAGGGATTAGACGTGTCTACAATCCACTTTATTCAGTACATCAACTTGATTTTAACAGATGTATTTAAAGACTGTAACTCATTGGTTACTCTGCTCAGGACCTTTACAGACCCAACCCATAGAAGGTGTCATTTGGGGGGTGAATTTGCAGGAACATGATGGTGGTTGTGATGGCGGCACAGTGGCTTAGTGGTTGGCAGGTTCGCCTCTCAGCACTAGGGATTCCCGGTTCGAATCCCCATCTGGGTGGAGTTTTCATGTCCTTCCCGTGTCCGCGTGGATTTCTTCCGAGTTCTCCGGTTTCCTCGCACAGTCCAAAAACATGGATCAAGTCAATTGAGTTCTACAAATTGCCCCATATAAAGTGTGTGTGTGTGAGTGAGTGTGTGTCCAGCGACAGATTGGCGTCCTTTTCAGGGTGTATCTGCCCAGCGCCCAAAACGTTCTCCCCTGGATGGGCATGGGGAAGCCCCCCGAGACCCTAATAGAGGATAATATAGGATAATGGATGGATGGATAATGGTGGTTGTGTGTTAATGGATCAGACACAGCAGTGCTGCTGAAGGTTTAAACACCTCGGTATGACAGCTGGACTGATAACAATCCCACAACCAAAAAAAAACACCTGTATGCTGAAGGATAACAATCTGTGCCGCCGCTAACTTCACAGCTACAGGTTACAGGTGGCGCAATAAGGTACATGTTAAGCTCAATTTCCTCATCGATAAAGAGTAAACGGGACTAACAAGGTAAATATTGAAACCCATGGGGGTTCCTTGTTTGTGTTCTTTACCAAACAGTCAACTGACACAGCAAAGCTTGATTCAGGGCGTCATTGTGTGATTGTAACGAAGGGAAAAGTAAACTAATCCTCTTAATCATAATGTAACATGCAATAAACCAATCAGCACATCACTTGCCATTCTCTTTAAGAACCAGTTGAGCTCTGACTGTGGTGGATTGCTATGTCAGTGGTGCAGCTACCTAGACTCACATTATAGAACCCACATTATAGAGTATACTATGGATCTGCGTTCTCTTTACAAATGCAGTCAGATTTGATGGCGTTCAAGTGGCGATGGGCACGCGCCTGATTGGTTCAGAGCCCTGTGGTTTTCATGTCATGTAACATTTCGAGATGGCCACACCCATCGGGGGGCGATATATTCACAAACATCATTGCTATTTAAACCGCCTAGGAGAAGGGCCTTACAATAGACTTTGGCTAGGGTGTAAGATAGTAATGAGGGTGTAGCCAAAGCCAAATGGCATACAATTCCATTGTAATTGCACTATGATGGATGGCGGCACTATTTAAATAGACAGAGAATGGGTACCTTTTAAAGTGGCTGATGAGTTTATACACTCAGACTTGTTACAGCTGAAACTTGATAATGAAGCAAGGTAATAGGATGCAAAGGTATTTGATTCAGAACTATATAAATAATGAAAAAGTTTTAATTGAGACCATTATTCCCATTAGCTCTGGATTATGAGGTCTGCTGGGTTAATGGCGCCAAGACTATTAGTTTTCCAATACGAACAATACAGATGGAGGACCTGAAGACAGAGCAGGAACTTAGACACTAAACATGGTTTTAATATGTCTTCATAGTGCAGCCCGATCTCATTAATCACTCCGGGGTCACAATTAACATCAGCGACCCCATTGCTGCCTCTCTGCCATTTACCTGTAATAAGCTCTACAAAATTTTAATCTCCCCACACTTTCACCTCGACCACCTGCCACTTTAATAACAATGCTACTAGCTATGTCACCTCACCCCCATTTAATGTCATTTGCATAATGCTTTGTACAATGGCTTTGAAAATGGGCTCAGGAAGACCTTTCCTAAACTAGCTCTTTCCCATTGTCTATGTTTACATAAAGCAGGCGGCTTAATTTAGTCTGTTAGAACTTTTTGTTATGGCTATACTTGGCTACACAATTTTTTTTTATATAGTGCATGAGCCTATTTATGTCTGAAGATGTGTTCCTAGTAGATAGCGGGGTTGTATTCATGGGGAGTGATTATGGAGAGAGCAGCGGACATGCCGGCTCATCCCCCAGAGCTAACGCAAAGCGACGGGCATAGTGTGCAGGAGGTGGCCCGGTATAATCAGAGACTCTCCAGTGACTACCATCCTTCAGCAGGGCCTCGGGGGTGGACAGAAAGAGAGTGAGAGTGTAAGAGGAGAAAAGAGAGAGTACACACTGGAGATATAGGAGTGAATAATATAGTCCTCCTGGTACCTCTGTTTGAGGAGCCCATACTCTCTACAGAGCCTCATCATGGAGGCACAACATGTCGTCGTCTCGAAGACAGAAAAGGCCTGTTAAAGGCCTGCGTTTGGTACTGAAATAATGTGGCTGTTTATCACCAAGGGAGGTAAGAAAGGTCTTCCAGTAAGAGATATAACCTCTACAGATTTAGTTCCATAAGTGAGGATAAAATAGGAGAGGACCTCGGGGAACCTCCTGACACTGCCTCTGGAGGAGGGGGCTTCGTCCTTGGAGACAATGACAAACTAAAAAGCAAAAAAAAGGACTAAGGTAGACCAATTGCACCTGTGAGAATCTAGGTGCCATATACCTCTCAACGTTCAGACGGCCAAATCCACGGAATCGAATCCAGACGTTCAGAGTCGTTAAATCCTGTGAAGGATCTGACAACGTGTGGTACTGTATCAAATACATATGGAGTTCCAACGGAGGTCTTAACCAGGTTTTACATCAGTGGACGTGATGATAGAAGAACATTCCCACTGCTGTGAACTATACACTGGAAACTACAGGCTACGCTCACTTCAGAGAGGAAGGGCCCGATGAATTATTAGCAGCTACATTTGCATTTGGAAATGGCCCGCATGTGTATCGAGGTGTTTCTGTGGATTTTTAGGTTAAAGTTTAAGTTACATGTTCATTCGCTAATAGTCCTGTTATGTGTAATTTTTAAGCATTCAGTAAATCATGTTTTCAAAAGTAAGGAAAAGGGAATCCCACAAGGCTCAATGATGGGACCGATCTGAATTTTATATTTTAAATTACTTTGAAAATTCATATTTTGATTAAGTTTGTTTTTAACTGTGTAGGAAGGTGAGCAAGTTTGGGACCAGTACAAGGACCAGGCTAAACAACTGGGTCAGAACATCTTCAAAACTGAGGAACTTGTTGGGCGTCCCGGTCTTCTGGGGTCAGTAGCTATTATTAAAGTAACCCAATCACAAAACAGTTTAGCGATCAACACCATACAAGTTTCCATATCAGGATACTCTAGAAGGTCTAAAGACAGGGGGTCATTTATGTATAGTGTAATTTTATAAATGCTGCATGCCTCAAACTTATAAAAATAGAATAAATAATTTAAAATTGCTTCAAATTAAATTCTAGATACAAGTCCAAAGGGCAAATATGACGACATAGCATGTACCCATCCATCCATAATCTACATGGAGTACATGGAAACTCCACCCAGATGGGGATTCGAACCGGGAATCCCCAGCACTGAGAGGAGAACCTGCTAACCACTAAGCCAACGTGCCATGTACATAATTACTAATTTAAATTTATTTTTAGCAAAGCCAACTCTCCATACTAACATATTAAGAGCTCAGACTCTCTGCTCGAGTCAAGCCCTGGCTTATGTTTCTTTCTACAGCTCGATGGGTATGAGGTATGAATAAAACCCAGCAGGTATGTGCGGCGAGTACCGTATGCGTGTTTAAAGCTCTGTTAGTTCCTCCTCTTTGAAAAGCATAGAACAGGATTCAATAAAAAATGTAACACAGCAAACAAGTTAAACTGAGCATCAGGAATGCAGCTTCAGTACCTGGAGAGAAGACTTCAGACATTTTCCTCTTGTAAATTCCATAGTCGTTTTCCAGAAAGACACAGAATATGATGCGGTCAATCTGCCAGAGGGAGAGAAAAAAAAAAATACATGAATAGAAGAAAGTTATCGTTCACACACATCTACATCTGGTCACAATAAAGCCAGAAGTATGTAGAGGGCCATCCTGATTTACACAGATCACACTAGATAGATATCTATTATCTTCCCCTTTATCCTCTACTAGGGTCACGGGGGGTTACACAAGCCCATCCACGGGAGAACGTTTCAGGTACTGGGCACACATTCACTCACACAGACACACTCTATATGGGGCAAATTGGAGAATTCAATTGACATTGATCCATGTTTTTGGACTGTGGAAGGAAAACGAAGAACCCGGAGGAAACCCACGCGGACACGGGGAGAACATGGAACGTCCATTCAGATTGGGATTGAACCAGGAATCCCTAGCACTGAGAGGAGAACATGTTAAAGACCAAGCCACTGTGCTGCCCCTAGGTAGATATCCATCCATCCATTATCTTCCGCTTTATCCTATATAAGGGTTGGGGGGGGGTTACCCATGCCCATCCGGGGGAGAACGTTTCGGGCGCTGGGCAGATACACTCAGGACAGGGCGCCAATCTATCGCCGGGCACACACTCACTCAGACACACACACTCTATATGAGGCAATTTGGAGAACTCAATTGACTTGATCCATGTTTTTGGCCTGTGTGAGGAAACCGGAGAACCCGGAGGAAACCCACGCGGACACGGGGAAAACATGAACACTCCACCCAGATGTGGATTCGAACCGGGAATCCCTAGTGCTGAAAGGAGAACATGCTAACCCCTAAGCCACCATATACCAACCTTTATGTTATTTTATTATTTTTTTTTAAATTTATTTATTATTATTATTATTATTATTATTATTATTATTATTATTTACACATTTTATGTTGCTATCATTATCTGTATAAACCAGGAAAAAAAAAATATATATATAATTTTTTCCTCATTGTGAGATTAATAATGGCATTTTATATATATATATATATATATATATATATATATATATATATATATATATATATATATATATATATATATATATATATATATATACACACACACACACACACACACACACCCATGCACAGCCTGTGTGTTCCACATGTGAAGGTAATTTGATGCAGAGACATCGGTATTCTAAAGGGACATACTGTATGCTGCTGTCAAGACAACATCGCTTCCCCCAGAACTTCATGTCTATTTTAACAGGACAACGTCAGGCCTTATTTTGCAGAGTTCCAGCAGCATTTCGTCGAAGACAAAGTGTCCTGTCTGCTGTCTAGATGTCTTTTAGTAAAAATGTGTAGCGCTCCATAAAGAGGAGAATCAGGCAACATCGACCACACACTGTGTTGTACTCATAGCAAGAAAAAGATTCCTGCAAATAGTTATTAGATCCATACATCCATTCTCTTCCGCTCTGTCCGATACTAGGGTCGCGGGGGGCACTGGGCAGATACACCCAGGACAGGACGCCAATCTATTGCTGGTCACACACTCACTCACACAGACACACTCTATATGGGGCAATTTGGAGAACTCAATTGACTTGATCCATGTTTTTAAACTGTGGGAGGAAACCGGAAAACCTGGAGGTAACCCACGCAGACACGTGGAGAACATGGAAACTCCACCCAGATGGTGATTCTAACCGGGAATCCCTAGTGCTGAGAGGAGAACATGCTAACCACTAAGCCACCGTGCCTCCAAAATGCTTAATATATATTATTCATTCATTCATTTATTTATTATCTCCCGCTTCATCCTTTATTAGGGTCGCGGTGGGGTTTCCAATGCCCATCCAGTGGAGAATGTCTCGGCGTTGGGCAGATAGACCCAGGACAGGGCGCCAATCCATCGCTGGGCACACACTCACTCACACAGACACACTCTATATGGGGCAATTTGGAGAACTCAATTGACTTGATCCATGTTTTTGAACTGTGGAAGGAAACCGGAGAACCCGGAGGAAACCCACGCAGACACGGGGAGAACATGAAAACTCCACCCAGATGGGGATTCGAACCGGGAATTCCTAGCGCTGAGAGGCGAACGTGCTAACCACTAAGCCACCGTGCCGCCTAATATATATTATGATAAACAAAAATAATAAGGATCCAATCGTGGGCTTCAGAGATGCTCTAATGCTGTCTTTCATTCCCATCGGGGTTGAGAGGCCACAGAAGAAGAAAGATGGAGAACCCTTTTTGCTTGGTTTTATAGTCATCAAACTCCCTGAAGATATATTCTCTCTTGAAACTAAACAATGTTACCCTTCTCAAGTGAAATCTTAACATTTCCTCTAAAGGGCAGATCATAAACTATTAATGGACAACTGTCTAGCAGCTGAAGGAGGAGCAGGTTTCTTTATACTGTATCCTCATGGGGTATATTACTGATGAGAGCCAGAAAGCCTCAGTGGGAGTCACTTTCTCGCCTCCTCTTTTTTTCCTCCGCAGACACCATGATGGTCATTAGTCATAAGTCTGTTTGGAAATTCTGCACTATAGAGTGGGATGATTATCTGTTGTCCCAGTTTGGGGTCCATTTCCTGCACAGTAGGACGGAGTGACACCTACGTCAGTCTGCGAGAGAAGAGTGATGGTGTTGGAAGCAGAGAAAATAACTGATACCTTTCCTGAATGTTCAGAGGTTTTATAAAGCACTGAGACACGAGGAGAGAGGCGGTATTGTTATAGTATCATGATTCTCAAAAAGTGTTCAAATTCATCCATTATCTTCCGCTTTATCCTCTATTAGGGTCACGGTGGGGTTCCCCATGCCCATCCAGGGGAGAACGTTTGGGGCGCTGGGCAGATACACCCAGGACAGGACACCAATCTATTGCTGGGCACACACTGACACACAAACACACTCTATATGGGGCAATTTGGAGAATTCAATTGACATGATCCATGTTTTTGGACTGTGGGAGGAAACCGGAGATCCCGGAGGAAACCCACGCAGACACGGGGAGAACATGGAAACTCCACCCAGATGGGGATTCGAACTCTGTGTCCGAGTGAGAAATATGCAATTCAGCTAAGGGTGCCAAAACTTTTGAGACGACACATTTTGCTTCCCTTGTTTGTTTTTGGACTGTGGGAGGAAAACGGAGAACCTGGAGGAAACCCATGAGGACACGGGGAGAACATGGAAACTCCCCCCAGATTGGGGATTCGAACCAGGAATCCCTAGAGCTGAGAGGAAAACATGCTAACCACTAAGCCACTGTGCTGTCCCCCTAGGTAGATATCCAGCCATCCATTAACTTCCGTGTTATCCTCTACTAGGGTCACGGGCGGGGGGGTTCCCCATGCCCATCCAGAGGAGAACGTTTGGGGCGCCGGGTAGAAACACCCAGGACAGGGCGCTGGGCACACACTGACACACAAACACACTCTATATGGGGCAATTTGGAGAATTCTATTGACATGATCCATGTTTTTGGACTGTGGGAGGAAACAGGAAATCCCGGAGGAAACCCACGCGGACACAGGGAGAACATTGAAACTCCACCCAGATTGGAATTCGTACCGTGAATCCCTAGTGCTGAGAGGAGAACATGCTAATTAAGCCACCGTGCCGCCCAGTGTTAATATTGATTAACATATTACAAATTTTTCAATCCGTGTATTGTTCTTGGGGTCATGAGGGGTGCTGGAGCCTATCCCGCTGCTCATTGGTTAAAAACATCCCAGTTCGGTTGCTGGTATATAACAAGGCTAGCCCGGCTTTTGATGACGTTTCCTGCAAATGGTGTAAACCTACATTTTTTTCTTAATTTATGCATAATTTTAATTATTATATATTTTTAATAACCTACGGTAGCACTAGTTGAGATTGGGATTGGGATTCGCACTGGGATTCCCTAGCGCTGAGAGGAGAACATGCTAACTACCAAGCCAATCTACCGCTGGGCACACGCTCACTCACACAAACACACTCTATGGGGCATTTTGGAGAATTCAATGAACTTGATCCATGTTTTTGGACTGTGTGGAAACCGGAGAACCCAGAGGAAACCCACGCAGACATGGGGAGAACATGGAAACGCCACCCAGATTGGGATTTGTGTTATCTTTATCCGAGTGAAAAATCTGCACTTCGGCTGAGGGTGCCAAAACTTTTGAGACGACACATTTTGCTGCAGCGTTCCTCCGTTCTCGTTTCTCTTTCATACTTCGAGTATCGAGGGCAAGGAAAGTGAAGAGACTGCTGATCAGGGAGGTCAGTCTCACCCTACAGATGAAAGTCAGTGACTGTGTAACATCTGTGCCTCCGGCTGCAGGAGGAAGAGAGGGAGGGTTCTCTCTCTGCCCTCCTGACCTCACTGTCCATATGTCCGGGGGTGGGAAGCCAAATTCCTGGAGCACCAGCAATTAACGGGCAAAGATAATAAGCCAAAAACAAGACCTTAAGTTGGAACCTATAGCGGTCTCCAAGCTTTACAGCCAAATCGCAACTGGGAAACGACACGTGACGTAGTTAGGCATGTGATGCATCTGACATAAACCTTTCAATGCTCTCTTCTCGCTCCATTCTCCATTTCCTCCCCTTACCTTATAGATGGACTTTGTAGTTCTACAATTACAGACTGTAGTCCATCTGTTTTCTTTGTGTTGTTAGTCCCCTGTTGGTTCTCTGTTGTCTATTGGTCAGGAGCATCACAGAACAGGTATCATTTGGGTGGTGGATTGTTTATTGTCAGTTCTGTGGTGGTACTATTGAGGTCCTGACCATTATACAGAGTACACAGTACGTACTGTAGTCCACAAACAAATGGAACTACAAAGTCCATCTTTACAGTAACAGCAACTGAGACCATGCTCTGTGGTAATGCTATTCAAAAAGCTGTATAGAGTATTTATAACACTTTATATTATTTGTCATAAGCCCCTGCTAATAATTCAGATATATATTTATAATCATGGTCATAAAGTGTTACAACAATATTACATAATGCATTATAATATAAACTTAAAATATTTTTTTAGACATTCTTTCTTAATACACTGTACATAAAGTCAGTACGGAGCATTTATAAACTTTTATAAGTCATTATGTACTGATATTGATGCAGTCTCCTTTATTAAAGTAATCTATGACACTTTACCTAATGCCTGTAAAAACAGTACAGTACATACAACTGTACATTTTTTAGCAGTTATTAGCACTTATAAAGACATTTTCAGAGGCGGCATTCATTTAACCCAAATGTTATAATGCTTCATGACACTAGTCTCTACCATGAGCTAATGCACAGTTTAAATATACATTTTATAATGGATCATGTCATTTTGTGTTATGAAGCCTTATAGCATATTCATCATGACACAAATATGAGTGCGGTTATTCCTTTACGTACATTTACAGAGGCTTATGATAAGTGTTATAAAGCATTGTGAATACAAAATAAAGCTGCATACATGTGTTCATAATGCATTATGAACGTCGGACATATGGAGAGTGTAACCCTACAGTATACAGTTGTTGCTTTGTTGTCTATCTATCTATCTATCTATCTACATATATATATATATATATATATATATATATATATATATATATATATATATATATATATAACTATATTTTAAATATATATTGTTATATATTTTTATACTGTAAAAAGAGCTTTATATCCATCCATCCATCCATCCATTATCTTCTGCTTTATCCTCTATTAGGGTCGCGGGGGCGGTCCCCATGCCCATCCAGGGGAGAACGTTTCGGGCGCTGGGCAGATACAGCCAGGACAGGGCGGCAATCTATCGCTGGGCACACACTCACTCACACAGACACACTCTATATGGGGCAATTTGGAGAACTCAATTGACTTGATCCATGTTTTTGGACTGTGAGAGGAAACCGGAGAACCCTAGTGCTGAGAGGAGAACATGCTAACCACTAAGCCACCATGCCGCCCCAGGAGCTTTATATATAAATTAAATTCAAATATTTTTTCACACCCCATATCCTAATAGACAACCCTTCCACTTGACACTAAGTACCTTCGTAATAATGTACGCATCATTCGTGATCTCTGTTCATTTGAATTTAGTCTGATCACATAAACTCCTCACATAACTGCTGAGACCAGGCTTACCTAGTCCTCCTCATCTGTGCATTTAGGCTGAAACATGAGCATCATGCATTGAAAACAAAGTCATCCTGATCAAGAACGAAGCTAATGCCGGGGTCATTATTACTCAATAATTCCGAAAAGGTTTCTGAGCAGAGTCAATAAGCAGCGTTTAGTGGAGTGATCATACAGCCTGGCGTCTCATTTAGCGAAATAAAACCCAAACGAGCCTATTCGCTGAGTAAATGATCATGTAAGGAAATGTGCTAAAGTGGCGCTCTTGTTCGGTTTAATAGCTGCATTGTGAATGACTAAAGAACCCTAGAAACAAAATGCCCTGAAAGGCCCAGGGCCTCAAGGCTGCGTGGAGTGGAAGCTCATGTAGAGAGGATTAAAGCAAGCGTGATTTGGAAACCGCGATCCGTGCATGCCTCTCAGCCGTGATTGAAGGGCCATCGCAGACAGCCGAGACCGGGAGATCAGCTGCTTCAGTGCTGGCAGGAGAAGAAGAGAGATGCAGGCTGGAGAAAAACCGCCTGAGCACAAACGCTTCAACTTTTTCTTTTTTTTATTTTAGCTCGTCAGACCAAGAAGTAACTGATCTGCAGTCGAGAAACACGTGGCGTCAACTAGCGAAACACAACATGATATCTGCTGAATCACAACGAGTGCCTGTGGATGTCCTCAGAGCTCCGGGACGTTCGAAACGTTGATTAGTGCCTTTGTTTCAGGACTTTTTTTTATAGCATACAGAAGCTGATTCAATCCAATTCCCTAAGTAACAGCATTGCGGATTAATAATACCCAACAGGACATTTTTTATGAGGACTTGTATCACATCATTTAATTGCTACATCTTGGATCTGCATTGATTGCATCATTAGAGGGTTAAGCCATCCCTTTTAATAGTCTGCTCGCAATTTGGTTGGAGTTACTTATGTTGAAGGGAAAATATATGGGTGGTGGAACATGGTGGATGGTGCAGGCGTCAGCAGACACAATCAAATGAGAGACAGATATGAATGAACATAATAATATAAATTCATTCATTAATGCATTATCTCCCACTTTATCCTCTATTAGGGTCGCGGGGGGGTCCCCATGCCCATCTAGGGGTAGAAAGTTTCAGGTGCTGGGCAGATACACCCAGGACAGGGCACCAACCCATCGCTGGGCACACACTCACTGACACAGACACACTCTATATGGGGCAAGTTTTTGGACTGTGGGAGGAAACCGGAGAACCTGGAGGAAACCAATGCGGAGACGGGGAGAGCATGGTAACTCCACCCAGATTGGGATTTGAACTGGAAATCCCTAGTGCTAACTAAGCCACCATGCCACGCCTGTATATATATATGTATATATATACATATATATATATATATATATAGTGGATGGCACAGTGGATTAGTGGTCAGCACGTTCGCCTCTCAACTCTAATGATTCCCGGTTCGAATCCCCATTTGGGTGGAGTTTCCATGTTCTCCCCGTGTCCTCGTGGGTTTCCTCCGGGATCTCTGGTTTCCTCCTACAGTCCAAAAACATGGATCCAATAAAATGAGTTCCCCGAAATTGCCCCATATAGAGTGTGTTTGTCTGTGTAAGTAAGTGTGTGCCCAGTGATATATTGGCGCCCTGTCCTGGGTGTATCTGCCCAGCGCCCCAAATGTTCTCCCCTGGATGGGCATGGAGAACCCCCCTGCGACCCTAATATAGTATAAAGCCAAAGATAATAGATGGATGGGTATATATAAATATATATATAAATTGCCCTACACACGCCAATCCTATCACTATGCATTGTGTAAAGCAATACCACGGTTGGCACGTGACTCCTACAACAAAATGCAACCTACCTACCACCCTACATCAGCACTAAACTACAGTATGAACACCTCACTCAGTCGCAAAGCAGCTAAAACACTAGGGGGACTTATTGTAAGATGAGAACTGATAACAAAATATGTGACAATATGCATGCATGGCTGATGGCGCTCATCCTCCATACTCTGAGGCAGCAGAGCAGGTGTGCCATGCACTCTAGTGGTGGGTACAAAAAAGTAACCCATGTGATGCATAGTACCATGTGCTAGATTCGCAGGGGGAAAATTAAAAACAGGAAAAATGGCAAATGGAAACCAAATCCCCTGAGCGCTGGACATAGTTAGAGGTAGGTGCGGCCGCACCTGCAACGGACAGGTGCATATGTCCAAGAAAAACAAATGATGCTAAGTAGGGTGAGTGAAACAAACACAGTGGGGCAAGGGTCTGGAGGGTCAGACAGTGCAGATGACATATTATCATTATGAATCTTAATGTATGCTGTGTATTTGCGAGTGTGATTTTTTTTCCCCGTGATCCGACTGCGGCTGCTATCAGGGGGTGGTGCAGCAGGTGCACTCATTTTCTGCTGGCTGGACTTTATGTGATCTGTCAATTGCATGCATCCATGCTTATAATTATGTAGTAATAATGCCAGTGGAAGTTACAACCACATGCTACACGTCCTGCAGGAGCCTGTCCTTCCTGCAGAGTTTCAATTACGTAAGTGGTGGTGCGCCGTTAACTCCAAATCCGCTGCAGCTTTAATATGTTCTAATGATCAGTCGTGGGGCCTGGGAAGCACTGGACACCACTGAGATCTGATCGGCTACAGCGGGCAGTCTGAACATGACTGACATCTCATTTCAAAGAAAGGTTTGGAAATTGAGACCCATTTGAAGTCGAGTTCAAACGAAATAACACAAATGACACTAGTGTTATATAACAATAAATACATATTTGATGGCACGGTGGCTTGGTGGTTAGCATGTTCTCCTCTCAGCACTAGGGATTCCAACCGTAGTATTGCCTTACAGAATGCAGGGCAATTTAGATTTATACTTTGTAATGTATATATATATATATATGGGAGGAAACCCACACGGACGCGGGGAGAACATGGAAACTCCACCCAGATGGGGATTCAAACCGGGAATCCCTATCTGGGTGGAGTTTCCATGTTCTCCCCGTGTCCGTGTGGGTTTCCTCCGGGTTCTCTGGTCTCCTCCCACAGTCCAAAAACATGGATCAAGTCAATTGAGTTCTCCAAATTGCCCCATATAGAGTGTGTCTGTGTGAGTGAGTGTGTGTCCAGCAAAAGATTGGCACCCTGTCCTGGGTGTATCTGCCCAGCGCCCGAAACGTTCTCCCCTGGATGGGCATGGGACCCCCCCCCCGACCCTAGTACAGGATAAAGCGGAGAATACTGGATGGATGGATACTAAGCTTGAAATGAACGATCAAAATGAAAGAACCTCAGTAATACAGGTGTATTCGGCCGCAAGAAGGAACAAAAAAAAAAAAAAACAAGAAGAAAGAAATGGCGCTGTACAACCCGAACAAAAGACAAGCTGAATAATGTGAGGTGATGAGGCATGTCCTCGCTGTCAGCAGTCAGACTGAGACAGAGAGCCAAAAAACAAAGTGGAATGCCATGGAAGGCAGGTGGACACCATCCAGGTTTTATTACCGTAATAATTACCCACACCTGAGCCCCCTCTGCATGAGCGGACGGTAATTAAAGAGTCCAGCCGGGGCTTACACACAGGGACATGTGCGGACGCGTGCACGCATTTGCCCGCTGCAAAATGATGGTCACTGTCAAAAGCCATTGTTGGAAGCAGAAGCCAGAACCGGATAATCCCGATGCCGGTGAGATGCACTGCGAGTCGGACACGGTGACCTAGCCAACGTTCCGAATGCATGCTGCAGGCCTCCCACGTTTCATTACGGGGCTGGTAATGATGATGCAGCATTCAGGCGGATGCACCGGGGCTGATGAAGTGTTATGCTGCAGCAGGAGGCAAATCACAGGTGTGATCTTTGAGCCGGGATTCTGAGAGGCCCTGAAAAGCCTTCCAGTGGCGACGCTGATGAGCAAAGGAGAACGTTAACCTTTAGTCAACCTTCATCAGAGACTTTCTCGCAGACTCTGCGGTAGTGGGATCCCTCTAAGAGTTGCCTGATGAGATCCTACAGCTTTTATCCACTTGTACTCCGGTATATAATTTCCCATGATTCCGCTGATTTTTTTTTTTTGGGACCGTCGACAATCATGTGGCTTCACATAAACATACGTGTAGATCATCTTCTCGTTCACAAACTTCAGTGGATCAGAATCCTTAAAATAACAACATCACAGGGAGTTTTTTCTGCTCTTTGGGGTTTCAGAGGCTTATAAGGTAAGTAAAGCTGCTTTGTGACAATGTATTATTGTAAATTCTCTCCATCCAACCATTATCTTCTGCTTTATCCTCAATTGGAGGTGGGGTTCCGGGGAGAACGTCTCAGGCGCTGGGCAGATACACCCAGGACAAGGCGCCAATCCATTGCTGGGCACACACTCACTTACACAAACACACTCTATATGGGGCAATTTGGAAAACTCACTTGACTCCATGTTTTGGACTGTGGGAGGAAACCAGAAAACCCGGAGGAAACCCACACGGACAGAGGGAGAATATGGAAACTCCACCCAGATTGGGATTCGAACCAGGAATCCCTAGTGCTGAGAGGTGAACGTGCTAACCACCAAGCCACCGTGCTGCCCCTAGCTCATTCCAAAGGTGTTTGAAGGAGTTAAGTCCCCCTAAAGTTACCAATGTTGGTCCCTGAGCAGGGCCACCCAATCTGGGTGTATCTGCCCAGGACCACAAACGTTCTCCCCTGGATGGGGCTGGGGGAACCCCCTGTGACCCTAGTAGAGGATAAAGTGGAAGATGATGGATGGATGGATAATAAATTATGTCACTTTGGGTTGTAAAGCCTTATGTCTTATTAACAGATTATGGCAAGTGTTCTAAAGCGTTAAACATTAATGTTTTAATAATGCTTTATAAATACCTCTGAAGACTGAAAATGTGGGCGGCACGGTGGCTTAGTGGTTAGCATGTTCTCCTCTCAGCGCTAGGGATTCCTGGTTCGAATCCCAATCTGGATGGAGTTTCCATGTTCTCCCCGTGTCCGCGTGGGTTTTCTCCAGGTTCTTCGGGTTTCCTCCCACAGTCCAAAAACATGGATTCAAGGTCAATTGAATTCTCTAAACTGCCCCTCATCGAGTGTATCTGTCTGAGTGAGTGTGTGCCCAGCGATAGATTGGCGCCCTATCCTTGGTGTATCTGCCCAATGCCAATGTTCTTCCCTGGATGGGAATGGGGAACCCCTCCACGACCCTAATATAGGATAAAGCGGAAGATGATGGATGGATGGATGGATGGAATGAGCTAGAACAAAGACAGCAAGCCCTCACCCACTCACTGCTTAATTCCAAAACCTAATTTGGATAAATGGGCAAAATGTCCAGCAGACAAACACCAAACTCAGAGAAGCAGAACGCCTTCCCAAAAGACTGGAGGTTGTTCTAGCCGTGAAGAGAGAAGCAAATAAGTCCTGTAGGCGTTGCAATACTTCAGTCCTTATCATGCATCTGGTATTAATTTCGGCACTGAATGCATGCCGTATCTCTCCACATCTTCCTTCATGCCGCCGAGGCTTAATGAATGTGAATTTGCGAGTTTCAAAATGTAGTGGAAATCTTTAATAGGCATGTGCATTGCCTAGTTTCTCTTTTTTTTCTCCAGCCAACACACTAATAGGAAAGATTCCTGCATTGTGTGACACAAAGGACAGATAATCCATCTTAATGTAAATCAATCTGCCTGTTAAAAAGCCGGGGAAAACGTTCAGGCACACAATAGTGGAAATTCAATTAGGCTTCATAAACAGGCAAAGAATTATCATAGAGGCTTGAGTTCTAATGAGAAAAGCAAAGATCAAACAGTGTGTTTTTTGGAACGGGATAGGCGGAGGGCTGGAGGGGAGGGTGTAATTCCATAGCCAGACATGTCAGGGAAAATATAAAATGCGTGGCTTGGCTCCAAATAGATTTCATTTCACTACAGATTGCACTTAGAGAGAATTAAAACTTCTAATAGAACGGGAATGGAATCAAGTGATTTACTGGAGGCGTTTGTAGTGTTGTTATTATTGTCAGCTGACTTCACAGCCCGAAGCAGATAATGGGATGCGGGCTCGTCCTGAAATACCATCGAAACGTCGCGGGGCCCATAGGAGATGTTTTCAGCCACTGGATCCGTTGAAAGTGTGTAAATGGCAGCCAACGAAACGTCCTTCCCCGAGAGGACCGAGCCGGCCGATCCGCCGCCGCTGAGATATGCCAAGCCGATTATGATTGGTAATCGGAAGCACTGAAATGCGCCAACAGTCCAGACAGGACTGAGGGTCCCGAGGGGGAAATCAACCTACAATATTGCTGGTGGAATGCACACAGCGGCTTCGGCCCTGACAACATGCTAACGGGTGTAGACATGTTACTACACAGGGAAGAAACGTTCAAGACCAGAGCGGGATGACGAGAGGAAAGCTTCGGTGTCAGAGCGTTCCGTAATCTCTCATTCCGTCACACAGATTACGTCGATATTAAGACGGGGAGTGAAAATAAGAGCAGAAAATTGCTTATAACAATATCGCATGGTAGAGAAACGCTCTCAATAACACTTCACCTAAATCGGGTATTCAAAATGCATTATTAACACATTTATAAAGCTTTATGAAGTATTCATAATGCTTTATATAACTTATCACAAGCCTTTGTTAATGTCCATAGACGTACATGACCACAGTGTTATAATAACATGCCTTAAGCTTTATAACACAAAGTGATGTAATGCATTCTAAATTATATGTTTATGTCATTTTTTGTTATAAAGCCTTATGTCAAATTGTGAAGAATTTATGACTATGCTTCTGAACATCTATGTACAATAACAAATGCTTATGTAAAAAGGCTTTATAAATGCACTTATAATGCATTATTAATCACAGATAGATCGAAGGTGTTACCAAGTTAGTTAAGGTGGTGGATTTCTGACCGGGAGATGACGATATAATATAGAGATGGATAGATTTATAGCTAGACAGTAAATATCCCTGACATAAGATCTCTAATTTCAGGCCTCAAGACCCAAATATCGATAACGCTGGAGAACAAACACACGGCCTAGACCCCCACGATCGTTTAAATAGCTCTGATCGACCCGGTTTTCCTAATGAAAAGCAGAACATGCATCACTCTGGAGGTAAGACAACCTTTCGGCAAATCTTGTGAGAGGAACCGGAAGAGACCGGTTACTTTGGCAACTTTAGTAGATTCAGTAGAACCTGGGCAGTATGGTGGAGTTTGCATGTTCTCCCCATGTCTCCCATGGGTTTTCTCTGGGTTCTCCGGTTTCTTCACAGTCTGAAAACATGGAATGGCTGCTCTAAATTGTTTAAATCTAAATTGCCCCATTGAGTAAGTGCGCCCTGTCCTGTGTGCATCTGCCCAGCGCCTGAAACGTTCCCCCCCGCATGGGCATGTGGAACCCCCATGGTGACATTAGTAGACGATTAAGTGGAAGATGAAGAGATGAGATGAGGTTTTAAACCTCTAACCTTCAGATTAATAGCCCAACACTCTAACCACCGAGCTACCAAACCCAGTAGCAATGCAGATGCATAGCACAACATCCATCCAGATCCCTAAATCCCTAGCGCTGAGAGGAGAACATGTTAACCACTAAGCCACCGTGCGGCCCCATAGCAAAACATCCATCCATCCATTATCTTCTGCTTTATCCTCTATTAGGGTCGCGGTGGGGTTCCCAATGCCCATCCAGGGGAGATCGTTTCGGGCGCTGGGCAGATACACCCAGGACAGGGCACCAATCTATCACTGGACACACACTCACTCACACACACTCTATATGGGGCAATTTGGAGAACTCAATTGAGTTGATCCATGTTTTTGGACTGTGGGAGGAAACCGGAGAACCTGGAGGAAACCCACGCGGACACGGGGAGAACATGGAAACTCCACCCAGATGGGGATTCCCTAGCGCTGAGAGGAGAACATACTAACCACTAAGCCACCGTGCCTCCCCTTCTCCAATCAACCAACAGTCTTCCTTCTGTAGTCTGGAAACCAAAACACTGTAAGCTGGCTATGCATTCCCACAGCTAAAATTAAACTTCGACTTGTGACAGTTTTTTTTTTTTTTTTTTCCCATTCGTTGGCCTGGTTTCTCTTCACTCTTGGCTTTAATGTAATTCTTTTGTTCTCCAGGTTGGAGCTCTGCCTTTCTGTGCACGTCTGTGCTGATTATGTTAGCCCCCGCTGTGCCCTCTCAGTAGGAGAGCGCTCTTACAGAAGAGGAAAGCACAGACTGAAGCACAAACAGATATATATCTTCTTTTGGAAAATGCCATGGGCGGTTTGTTCAGCATTCCTGTTATAGACACAGTATGTATAAAGAGTCGCACCTTTGGTATTACAGTAGACCCGCTGCATTAAAGTGCTGCTGAAAGGCTTTTCTTTTCTACTTAAACACAACGATCCCTAAAAATCACAGAGAGATTGATCCCGAGTTTCCAATAAAAAGGCTGGAAACACGTTCTAAACACGTATTCATAACGCATTATAACTGCATTTATAAAGCTCCATAGATATAAACGTCCATAGATGTTCATAATCATAGTCATACATTCGTATAACCATTTGACATAAGGCTTAATGACACAACGTGACATAATGTATTGTAATCTGATATATAATCTTTTCAGCTTTTGATTTATTGGACGTTTAGACATTCTTAATATAAAGAATGTAACGAGCATTCATAAGCTTTTATAAGTCATTGAGTACTACTCTGTATGCAGTCTCTTTTGAAGAGGTCATTAATGGTAACACTTTACTTCATGCCTGTAAAGAGAGCTTATAAGCATTTATAAACAGTTATGAGCTCTTATAAAGACATTTTCAGGAAATGCATTTGTTAAACACAAAGTAGGCTTTATGTAACTGGTCTCTGTAATAAGTTGATGAACTGTTAAAATATATAATTTATAATGCATTATGCCACTTTGTGTTATAAAGACTTATGGCATGTTCTTATAACACTTTATGAGTGTGGTTATGTACATCTATGGATATTAACAAAGGCTTATACGCTAGTATTATGAAGTATTAAACTAGTATTATAAAGCATGAATACTTTGTAAAGCTTCTTAAATGTGTTAATAACACTGTTATAATAACACTTTGTGCACGTTTTAAATAATATATTATATATATATTTAAAGGAAGAAAAACATTTGTTGTCCCCTTTATCATTTGATGTAAGACAAATGAACATGTATTTACAATTTACATTAATCAACTGTTATGGCAACTGCATTATGAATTTGTTAATAATGCATTATTAATATAGGATTTGTGACATATATATATATACGGTGGCTTAGTGGTTAGCATGTTCTCCTCTCAGCGCTAGGGATTCCCGGTTCGAATCCCCATCTGGGTGGAGTTTCCATGTTCTCCCCGTGTCTGCGTGGGTTTCCTCCGGGTTCTCCGGTTTCCTCCCACAGTCCAAAAACATGGATCAAGTCAATTGAATTCTCAAAAATTGCCCCATGAAGAGTGTGTTTGAGTGAGTGAGTGTGTGCCCAGTGATGGATTGGCACCCAGTCCTGGGTCTTTCTGCCCAGCGCCCGAGACGTTCTCCCCTGGATGGGCATGAGGAACCCCACCGCGAACCTAATAGAGGATAAAGCGGGAGATAATGAATGAATGAATGAATATATATATATATATATATATATATATATATATACACACACACATCTAACCTGTTTTAATTCCATGACTTTTATCTCAAATTGTATTTTAAATATTTTTTGCTCATCTTTTAGTGCCACTAGGGGCTAAATGGATTTTCAGCGTGGCAGTAATATTAGACCGCAGCAGTGTGAGGGTAAATGAGGGCAAAAACCGACTCCCCGTTGATATCGGGGTCGATGCTGTAGATCTTTATTAGTGTCATTTTCAATTCGGGAAGCTTGTTGATGAGCCTGAAGACAACATGCACCGGAAAATAATGAATGAGAGAAATATGAAAAATACAAAGAGAGCAAGAAACAATGAAGGAAAGTAATAAATCGAGAAACACAGTGTAAGAGACGCAAACAGAAAAATAATAAACGCAAATCGAGTTAAAGAGAAAAATACAGAAAAATGCACACGAGCAAAAAATGACAGAGAAACAGCAGCAGAGTGCAGGGATGGACAGCAGAACAAAAGTAAGGACATGTGGACAGGGGACAAAAAGAGAAGACATGAAGGATGGACAGGGAGGAAAGAAAAAGGGGCAATAGATTAAAAGGAGGGTAAGAAGGACAGGAAATAGTAAAAAAAAAAAAAAAGATGGTCAGGGAGGGAAAGAATGAAGAGGAGAAATAAAAATGGAATTCAAAATGAAGTGAAATATTTAATAAAGATGTTGCTGCAGATCACCCTCACACAAACACAAACACTCACACAACTCCACCAACACCCCCCACACACACCCAGGCTTACATACACCCACACCCCCCACACATTCACACCCACACACACACCTCCATACACCTACATACACCAACGCACACACACCT